>CM076584.1:38038495-38572319 GCA_034641835.2 Pinus albicaulis
TGCCCACCTCATAACGATCTAACATGTTCTATGCCATTTTAGATTAGGGCACAATATTGAAGAAGATAGAACATACTAATAGATCGATAGAAGACAAGCCAAAATAGAGATAAGAAATGGTGGCGTTACGGCGATCAGCAGGATGCTTCTACCAGCAAAGTCTCCAATAGGTCATTCAGCCAAGCGTGTCACACATAACCCCAGAACAACCCAAACAAAGAATACGCAGCTCCAACGCCATCAAGAGAGAGAGAATTCCTCCACACCAATGTGTATCAAATGAACTCCAAGTCTCTCCAATATATAGGAATCTTTGGGGGTGTGTGACACGTCATTTAAGACATTTAAGTCAATATTTTATTCCAGGCCGACCCAGCACATAAGTGGAATAAATTCAAAGTACATGTTCTGCTCATCCGATCGAGATGATCTTCAGATCAATCTTACACCTCTCCGAAAGAGGAATCCAATATAAATATTGCGATCATCATCTCGAGTAGCACCACCCGGGAGTTTGGACCTAGTCATTCAATTTTAAAACTCCTCTCAACTAGGAGAACTCCGTCCACTAGTGCAATCCAAACATCGTGCGTCATCCCGCTGTGAATTTGCTTTGTCAGGGTTCTTTATCTCGTAACGTATGGGTCACCACAAAGACATCATGACTCGGCCGACATATTCACCATATGTCCGAAACTCTATCGTACTCACAAGAGTCTCCAACCAACCCGAAGTTGGTCTGGTCCGACTCAAGTCACCGCTTGGAGGTTCGAAACCTCTATCAGACTCACAAAGAGTCTCCAACCAACCCAAAGTTGGTTCATCTGCCCCGAAGTCAGGCAGAGGTCCCAGACCTCACTAAACTTGATCCCGGATCAAGTGGTTGGACAGTGCCATCCTAGATAGAGAGTACGGCAATCTCTGATGCGTCCATCAGAATTTGCTACTAGTCTCTAGCTTTTCCCACCTCATTGGCCAAATGAGAGGTACTTCCCATGAGCCCTGAACTCAATGGGTAGGATGCATACGGGGCACAGATAAATGAGAGGCGAACCAACTCAATAATCACAACGGTGGGGCAGAAGCACCATAAGTGCTTATAGCTCCGAGAAGCTATCCCCAAAACCCCCTTTGAGCTCCCAGAGCTCATCGTCCAACAGGACCCTCAGAATAGGGTCGTTCCATGATTCCAAGATTCTCACGGAAGGTTAGGAACATGACCTTCCCCAAGGGCATTGTGAGAATATCCGTGACCTGCTCATCAGTTCCTATATGATCGAGTCTTACGGCGCCTCGCTGTACCATATCCCAGATAAAGTGGTACCAGCCATCAACATGCTTGGATCAATCGTGGAACCCGGGATTCTATGACAATTGAATCCCCCTCTGGTTATCACAAAGGATAACGGTGGCATCTAGCACATGCTCGAACAGCTCACAGAAGAGCTTTCACAACCAAGTGACTTCACAACAGGCCATACATGTTACAATGTATTTGGCCTCAGCGGTGCTCAAGGCTACCGACTTTAGATTCCTGCCCGAAGCAGATCTACATGTGAAGTAGCATCCAGATGTGCTCTTGCGATCCACCACACTGCCAGCCCAATCGGTATCAGTATATCCATGGAGTGTCATACTCCCGGCAGTGTATCTCAGCCCATGGTCTATCGTGCCTCGGAGATATCTCAAGAGTTTCTTGGCACCAACCCAGTGAATGTTATGATCAACCATGTGTTGACTCAAAGTGTTCACTGCACAGCATATGTTCGAACAAGTGTTCATTAAGAACATCAGGGTCCCTATGAGTTAACGATACTCAGTAGGACGGGCCCAACAACGCTGCTACTCAACTTCTTAAAGTTGAGTTCCATGGACTTACAGTCCATCATACCAGAAACTTCATAATGTATTTTCCTTGAGAAAGGAAAATCTCGCCAGGTCTCTGCTAGACCTTCAGGCCTAGACATCAGTCCTAGGTCCTTCATCTTGAACTTAGCAGCGAGCTCCCTCTTGTACTGATGAATGAGAGGGTCAGCACCTGTCAGGAAGAGGTCATCCACATACAGCTCCAGAGTGAGAAGCTTCTTTCTATTAACCTTGCAGTGAAGGTTCAGATCAGCGATACTACGAGTGAAGCCCATCTTCATCAAGTACCTATCCATCCTCTTGTACCAAGCTCTGGGTGCTTGCTTTAACCCATAGAGGGCTTTCTTCAACTTGCAGACATGAGTGTCCCGATCCAGGACTTCCAACCCCAAAGGTTGCTCCACATATATCTCTTCCTTTATTACACCATGCAGAAAAATGCGGTCTTCCCATCATCTGATGAAGACTCCATCCTTGCGTAGCAGTAAGGGCTATAATAGATCGAATGGTGGTATCTCGAGCCACAGGTGCAAAAATGTCATCATAATCTATGCCTTCCTTTTGAGAGAAGCCACGGGCAACGAATCTTGCCTTGAACTTTTCAGCACTTCCATCAGATCCATGCTTGATCTTGTAGAGCCATTTCAAGGTGACAACTGCTTTGTCCTATGGTCTTGGAACCACATCCCAGACATCATTCTTCATAATGGACTCATACTCTTCGTGCATAGCATCCTTTGATGCTTTACGACTTCCTCAAAGGATCCAAGCTTCAATAGTACTCATGGCTGCTAGATACCTTGGTATTTATATGGCTTCTTGGTTTTCCTTCAGAATTTCCCCCTTTGAAGCCATATGTCCCTGAGCCATGAGGATCTTCTTTCGTTGAACAAAAGTATCCACTTAGGAGCATATACAGATATATCTCCCTCTTAATGTCAGCTTCTCTCGAGAGAGAAGATATCTATTTTAAATGAGGGCATCCCAGATACCAACTTGGAAATGAGACTTGATCTCCCACAGTCAAAGCCATCCAACAGACTTTGCTGATCATGATTCAAGATTCCAACCATGTGACCAAAAGCTGCATAAACTTCTCAGTTCACATTTTAAGTTTACCATAACGCTCCTATGTAAGACTGATACAGTCACATGCTTGCTGCTACATAGGTGTCCATCTATGTTACTGTCATACAGGGGGAACATATCAACAAGCCTCAGCTTGTGTTAGAAGTCCTTTCAGCCACTATCTGTTATTCTGAGGGTAGCTTCTTCAAACAGCCTTCTAAGACTGCAACTTACAAAACTAGGGATCCAATTTACCTTGGTTTATCCTGTACTTGAGGCATTGCACCTTGATTTGCTTCCAGATCTGCCCATTTCTGGTTATTTCAGCAGACTGCTCCTAGGTCTGTCAAAAATTGCCTAGCTCAATGACTTACATCTATGCCCATTTCGTCAACAATTTGACCACTACATAGAATTTCCCAAAGGACTTCTGCAGTCAACCCTTAAATTTCCAGCGTCATACATGGGTGTCTGTCTATGTCACGGTCATAATGACAGTGACATAGAATCACAGATTTAGAACTATCACATTCATCACGGCTTGTTGAATATGAACTTCACTTACATCTCTTGGACTCTTGTCCTTGATGTACCAGGCAGGGTTCTCTTTCTCCTATACCTGCAAAGAGTGCTGCTGCTCCAATATTTCTGCCTTAGCTGCTCACAAGGTCCTTCAGCTTTCTAACAGTCCCCTTTCGGCTTTAAGATGAATAGCTTGCTTACTCTACTTGCCAATACAAGGATATCTCCAGCTTATGGTTTACAAGAAACCACCATTGTTTTACATCGCTATCATATTCATCACTGTCATACAATTGGCATATACGACGTCAGTGTGAGGAAAAACATTTCCCTTTGAGGTGGTCCTTGAATCACCCCTCTTCCACAGTCCTGCTATCCCAATATACGAGCCATACAAGCTACAGGAGTATACAGGACTTTAAGAACATATGGCAATGTATGACATCTGAGTAAAGCATCTATGCAGCACACTGTCCATCCCGCCCTTCACAAACTGCATCGGGGAACAGGCAAAACTAAAGAAGCTTTCATTCACTATGGCTTCAGAGTCGTTCCCCATGGGCGATCTGTATAGCAATCCTATAGTATTGCAGTATTGAAAGGGGACGAATGCTCTCAACTGCAATCAACACTCAGCAATCCGAACATGCTAACTCATTTTATACGACATCCTCATTCTCTCCAAATTGAGCCAAGGGAAAACCCCTAAACTTTTCCCAAAAAAAAAACGATAAGAAAGAGCTATAAAATTCATTCCTTCCCATCCCTGTCATTTCTTTCCAAGCGCTACATATTTTTATCCCACAGTTTCTCAAAACTTAATTTTCTGAAAACATGCCACAGAGTATAGCAGTACAGGTATAGCGATGCCACTGTGGGATTTCCTTTTTAAAAATTCTTGTTGTGTACAGCGTTATTCATTTGCTTAACGTGCAGTTTCTTCCGACAATCTACAGCAGCCGACGATGACAAAAGAATTTGGGGACTCGAACTTCAGCAATCGTCTGTCGGCTTAAATGCTCTGTAAAATAAATTCACTGGACTGGATAAATAAACACCAACGTCGGGCTTTTCCTGCTGATTAGAACTTCCAGAGAACCCAACATCAGTGATCGTAGATAATACATGTATTTGCCCATATTTTCCAAGTGCAGTCAGAAGATTTCACTCGCTCGTCTAGCAATTCGAACGAATAAAAGACGCGATCTCCCGCAATTAGGGTCAAAACAACGACCCAATTTCGGCAAGAAAAACAGCCACCTGCACGCCTCTTGCTCAGGAAAACTTCCATAGCTTTTCAGTCTCTGCCATTATTGGTTCTTCTGAGAAACGCTTCCATTCTGCCTGCCCCCTCCCGTTTTCGTAAATTTGATCCTTATTGCTCCTGGAGGAATGGACAGAGACGGGGCATTCGCTGACACGGCTATGCTCTGCAGCGGCCTTTGTTGATTTTCCGGTTTGTCAGAGTTGAGCGTAGTCCATATACGTTGTTACAGATAATGCTAAGTAGAATATCAGCTTAAACGAAAACTTGCGAAGCTCTCTAAAAAGCACATAACAGAGCACGATGAAAGTCGATCCCGCAAACGATAATGCCGATGCCGCGACATTAATGGCGACAAGGGTTTCCTTCTCCCCTTGGGTCAATTCCCCCGACATTCTTTTGCCCTAACGTCTGCAAATTTCGGGCTGTTTTCTCACCCGTTCCTGATCATAACCACTGACGCCGAATTCCAGACTTAAAATCATTATATTGCTGTAAATCAATCGACACTCGGAGACAAATTATCCGGATATCCTCTGATTTAAGATAGATCGAATGCAGAAAACACGATTTCATCGAACAGTGACGCCATTTAAAAAATACGCGCTGCCATTTCGCTGCCATTTGCTACCTCCGGCATTTTTTAAAAAAAACGTGCTGCCATTTCGCTGTGGTGGTATGGCCTGCGGCCTACCACACAGCTTGACGTCACCCATATTTGGTTTTACAACGACTGTGTTTAAGATCGATTGCTCCCTTTGTTTTCTGCGGAAAACATTTAAGTGGCTTAGGCATTCTCTTTTAGAGAATAAGACAGTACTTCCCTTAAACATGCAGTCTGCCCTTAATCATGCAACGTCTCTAAACATGGCGTAACCTTCTTAAATCGTAATTCAAATTGTGCTGTTTTCCCTATGCCCTCACTGTGTTAATTTCTGAACATGTTCTATGCCATTTCAGATTAGGGCACAATACTGAAGAAGATAGAACATACTAATAAATCGATAGAAGACAAGCCAAAATAGAGATAAGAAATGGTGGCGTTACGGCGATCAGCAGGATGCTTCTACCAGCAAAGTCTCCAATAGGTCATATAGCCAAGCGTGTCACACATAACCCCAGAACAACCCAAACAAAGAATACGCAGCTCCAACGCCATCAAGAGAGAGAGAATTCCTCCACACCAATGTGTGTCAAATGAACTCTAAGTCTCTCCAATATATAGGAATATTTAAAAGAGGACATGTCTCTAAGAAGAATTAAGTCACATTTATTCAGTCGACTCAAGACATAAGTGAAGAATTCAGCATATAACACTATCCGATCGAGATGATCTTTAGATCAATCTTACACTTCTCAGAAAGAGGAATCCAATAAAAATACGATCATCATCCAGCAAAAGACAACCCGTGAGTTTGACCCTTAGTTGTCCAATTTTAACACCACCTCATACCTAATTTATATATCGTATTATATTTTCTTACTAGGGTCCCACAGGACATAGTCGTTCTTCGAACCGGTGTAGGGTGTCTCCAATTCTGAGCTACACGCAGGTCTCTCTCTCTCTATGCACAGTATATAGAAAAGAAATTATAATTTATTTCGACTATACAATTCCTCCTAGACCTCACACATTATGGGGCAACTGTTAACACTGGAAAATCGTACAAGCAAAGACGACATTATTTAATGTTAGGAAGAAGGATTTACAAGGTTGAGAAACATTAGAGAATCTAGAAAGTATTTAAAAATCTCTAAGGTCTGAGGAAAAATCAAATTTGAGCAAGTCATAAATTCTTTTGCGCTCAAAATCCTTCGATAAGAGCGCCTTTGCATGCCTTTTGACCCGAAAAGCACGCAATCCTAGGAGTGGCAAAATTCACTTTCCAGGACCACAAAAATCACACTCTAGGACAGTGATTTCACACTTGAATCTGCCTAAGGACAGCCACCAAAGCGTCCTTAGGACATCAAGGGAGCACATAATGGAATAAGTGTGGCACACAATGGAATCATCCCCCTCTCTTGGATCACCATCCACAATGTACCAAGAGAGGGAAGGAGGATTTGAATCCCCTATAAAAGGCCACCAAGAGATGAAAAACTTGATAGCACATTGTTATGTTGGCCAGAATTTCCCTAAGCAATACCAGCAGTGTGTGATTCGGAGCAAAGATAGAGGGGACTCAATTTTTGGCCATCCAACAAATTCAGTCCACCATAGTAGAGAGAGGAATACTTTGCACCAAGGCAAGCTTGGAAGTAAATACATCCTTGCATCAGGACTTAAAACCCCAAGTTCTAAGGGCCCCTTGTAAAGTGGGTTAAATTTTCATCCTCATTTCATACCAACACTGAATAAGAGGGGACGTAAGTGTCATCGTTTGGATTATTGTAGTTGTTTGACTCTGTTTAGAGCTTTTATTTTATTTTTTTTAGTTTTATTTTTATTTTTATCTTTGAATATGCATGCTATTTCTCTATCTAGTATGTTTATGTTTTAACATGTTCCATTAACTTGCTTGACTCCATATCTTTTCTAACTGTGACCAATAACTTAAGAGGGTAAACCACACCCCTTAAGTTGGTGTGATTTCGTACATGCGTGCACCAAAAACACTAACACATTAGGGAAAAAGAAGTTTCCTGGAGAAGTTTTGAGAAGTATTTTTATGAGAATTACTTGTATGAAATGTACTAAGATAACAAGGTTAAATAATTTCATGAGCATAATCTATGGAATCTCACTCTTGATGTGTACTCTAAAAAAATTTGGAAATTTTGAAGTATGTGCCACACATCAAAGACAAGAAGGTGAATATTCAAAGGTAACTTTGTGGATTACTTCAAGCTTACCAAGAAAGAATTGATTTTTATGAGCCAATCACCCTGGAGGACACAACCTAGAAGGCCAAATATTGTTACGAGCAGTCCAAGTGCTAGGCCAAGTTCCAAATAGATTAGAAACTAAGAGATAACATTAGATTCAAGGGGAAATGGCCGAGACCCTAGGGATATAAACCAAGAGGGATAAATGAGAATTTTACCCCTCCCAATAAGGGGGAGGTTCAAAAAATTCTCCCTACTAACAGTAGAAATCGACCAAATAAACTAGCAAGAGAAGAGCATGAGGGGTTTAGGAAAGTTGTGAAATCCATTTTCTCTACCCCTCTTGTAAATGAAACTATGAATTATAATTCATCTAAATAATATGGAAATGTAAACAATGAATGGAAAAAGGATTGGACATGGATTCAAAGGTCTCAGGAGGAGGAGTTGTTGATGTTGAGTGTAAAGCCAAGCAATTACATTTATTTCATCACCTATATCCCTCATGAATTTGGTGCAATAATTGAAGTAAAGTGTCGGTTGTCTATAGTAAAAGACAAGCCCCATATAGTCTCGGTCTCATGGGATGTGTTGTGGAAGTAAACATACAAGGGAGAGAACATGACTATGTGAAGTTTGCGGGAGAGGTACACAGAAAACAACAGAGTGGCATGCGAAAACTGCACAGAGAGAGCAGAACACACTCAGAATCATAGCATAGAATAGGATATAAGAGCTAGAGGAATTTCTAATCAAAAGGTAAGAAGCCCAGTGTATCCACAAGCTTGGAAGCATGTTGAGGCATGTGGTGTAAGAAGATAATTTTGTGTTGTGAAGGTGGAATCAGAGTGAACTTTGGATTCCTACTTATCATGTGGAGATGTTGTGTACTCCAGGAATTCTTGTGGTGTTCCACAGGTGGAGACCCTAAGTTTGGAATTTGGACTCTCGTGGAGCCTATCAGGAAGAGACACTGTGTGCTCTGGATTCTTGTAGGATTGCATGTGGAGACACTATGGGCTATGTATTCTTGTAATGTGAATTAAGTGGAGATATTGCGCGCTCTATTTTCCTGTAGCAGTTAATTGGAAGAGACACTGTGTGTTCAGGATCTATGTAGGGTTTGTAGGTGGAACATTGTGTTCTCTATATCCCTAAAGTGTTTTATGGATGGAGACATTGTGTGTTATGGTCTCTTTTGTATTAGGTGGATACATCGTGTTCTCTAAACTCTTGTGTATCAAATGGAGACACCATGTGCTCTAAATTATTGTATGATATAGTTTACTATTACTGCTGTGAATTCCCTTGAGCACTTAACTCCTCAGACTTTGAATTTGAATCAGAGATGGTCTGCTAAAATAAATATTGTAGTGTCTATAGTGTATCTCGCCTATGGTTTGGTGGAGAGATGAAGTCCCTCCCTTAGTTTCTAGTCACTTATGCTAATCAAATAAGTATATTCCCTTGTACATATGTTGTACTAAAAATGGTAAGTAATATTTTTATGTGCTATAACATGGTATGTATCAATACTATTAATGGAGGTGTTAGCATAGTTCTTTGCTAAGTCATTAGTCTATTTTAAAATTTTGTTTTTAGGATGAAACTTTGTAAATTTCATAAAAAAAAAAATTGAACACTACCGAAATTTGCGGTATTTTAACCCTTTTTGGATAGACTGTTTTAATTTTGTTTGTGTTTGTTTTTCTTTAATCTGAAGCTACCAAAAATTCTACTAACTTCCCCTCTTTTTAAAAAAATAAAAGAAAAGAACATCCGCTTTGTGTCAAGACAAGTGTTCTTGTTATAAAATACATTTTAAATCTTTTATCATGATTTAGGTCATGTCATAGGTAAGTTTTATGGTCAGTAATGTTAATTTAGAATCATGGTTATACGTGAACGCTAGGTGTCAATCCACAGCGAACACAACCATCTGTTGTTCAGTCCTTTTTGTCAGTTGATCCACCTCATTCATATGTCTAAGTATGTGTTATGTGTTGGAATAGATCATGAATCTACAAGTTTAATATGATGACCGTTTGGTTGATGACGCATAGACGTTGCCATAAATTTAGGCCAATAAAAAAGATTCAGTGGAGGTGACTTTCAGTTATAGATACGCTCATCTCCAGCAACCTGTAGCATACCTATAAAGCTACTCAGCCAACTGAAGATCATAATGACTATCACATGGTGCATTCTACGGTCCAAGATACTTACCATAATGAAAAGTATCTTGCATGGGAAGGTGAACCAATGTATCTGTTTTAAACCACCGAGAAGGAAGGAAGAATGTTAGTTTTGAGTTTCACTGTTGGTGAACGAGATTTTCTAGTGAGAAACTTGAGAAAGGATTCTTTTTTTTCAGACAATATCTCATAGAAAACACAGCAACACCTATTAGGTGAGATCTTCTAGCCTTACCAACTATCATATTTCAGCAATCAAGCTTATTTATTACTGAAGATGACTAAGAGAGGAGGAAAGCTAAAACGAATTGAACCACAAGGAGCTAACCTAGTGGATGCTAATTTGAATGTGAGAATGTTTTTTGTTCAAGCAGGGTGGTATCCACTATGTTCAAGACTAGGAACCTCGCACTTAAGAGTAGCTCAGGAGTTTGCACATTCTTTCAATGGACAGGAAGCAACCATTTATGGTCTTATATTACAGGTATCAGCAAATTCAATTGCTGAAGCTTTCAACCTTCCATGTGAAGGAGAAAAGTGGTTTAAAGGCCAAGTAATCACTAGATGAGACCTCAATAGTTTCCATAAATATGGACACAAAGATCCCAACTGGGCTAAAGGAATTCCCAGCAGTTACCTCAAAATTGAATGGGATTAAGTTGTTAAGCTCATCAAAAATTTCCTCACCTATTAAATGAGGTATAATGTAGTTTTTCTTTATCATATGATATTTTTATTTCATATTGCAAGTATGAAGACCCTCAACTTGCTAATATTTCTACTAAAGAGCCTGACAAAGATGTCAGCCAAGATTCAAGCACAAACATTTGCATCAAAATACAGCTTGTATAATCAAGCTCTCATTAAAGTATTTTTTGAAGACGAACTAGGGAAAATAAATCAATCATGGGACCTTTTTATGTTTTACAGGGCAGGCCAACCTGCAGTTACACCAAATTTTCCATCTCAAATGTCTCCAGCTTCACAACAACACCCTCAGCCTCCAAAATAACAAAGAGAAAGGCTAAGAAGGAGAATATCCATAAGAAGACTAAAGGCAGAAAAGAAAAGACTCCTTCAACCAAGGTTGAGAGGAATTTGGAAAAATGAGAGAGCTCATCAATCAATAAACCTAAATCCATGAAAATGGTGCCTCCCATTTCTCCTTTTCCTAATGTTTATACTAAAGCTCAAAGAGCAATATATGCAACAACATAAAAATCCAAAGCACGGGTGCTACCAGAAATTCCAGAAGTAGACATTCAATAGAAAATTCAGAAAGAATATCAGCCCACTAAGTCTGATGAAGAGCTCCTAAAATATATAGGGTATGAAATCAGTAGCAAAATAAGGAAAGAGGATGCCAAATTTGTTGCTCGTACTAGAAAAATACACACCGGAGACAGCAAAAATTTCAAGCACAAATCTAAGGCCCTGCATAATCCAATTTTGTTGACAGAGGTCATAGATGTAGAAGGAAAAGTTGAAGGGTTAGAGACTAATGCATCAAAGAAGAAAGACAAAATAAAATTCCCTTCAGATCAGCAAACATAACCCTCAAAAAGAAGAAAAATTCAAAAGGGTTCAAAGGAGGAAAAGACCACTATCAAAGAAATAGCCACAAGGACCAAAAGATCAAGATCAGTTGTTGACAATAAATTAGACTTGGACAAGTTTGTTGAAGTTGCAACCCATATGGAAGAAAGGTAAAAAGGTTTGCTAATAAAACAACTTTTTGCTTATCAAGTGCTTTTTTGAACAACTCAAATTTCGAAGTGTATAAGTCTACACAGGTTTTTCAAGTGTTTGTTGTGAATTTTTGAAAAAGAAATAGAGTGCTACTGGAAATTCTCGTAGCATTATAGTTTTTGCGCAGTTACATATTTTTACCGAAATTTCCATTAGCGCCTGTTTTAAATGATTTTTGACATATGTCAGCAAAGTTTTTGAGCAAGTTTAAGAAAGATAAGGACTCATAACGATATGGATATAACAAATGATTATTGGTAAGTGATTATAAGGTGGTTGAAGGTCATATTTAATGAATACATATGGTTATTAAAGATCCAAAGTCATGAGACAAATCAGTTGAAAAAGGGGTAGCATGTCAGCATACTCAGTAGTTCAGTACAAATTATCTTCTCTTCTCTCATCTACATATGCCCTTTCAGTTAGATTTCGATGGGATATATCTTTGATGTCCTATAACACCTATGTAATGTTAGGAATAGTAGTTCCTTATTTTTAGGAGATATGGATTTGGTGCCTCTCTTTCTATAGATTTCATTTGTAAATACCATTTCCAGGTTGGATGTTGGTCTAACTGAATGCTTAATATAATAAAGGAAACTCCTTTCTGCACTTCATGCTAGAGGATTTTGTGATTCAAGGACTATTTAATGTATGGTTTGTTCCTCTCATTGTTTATTTCCTCTGATTTATGAGTTGCAACAGCTATTAAGATGTGAGTGAGAAATTGTTAGAGGATATAATAGTAAATTATCTGATGTTTAGTTTTCTGCAAATCATATGTATGTTGTAGAGCATGTTAGTGAAGGTTTCATGAAGGATTTATGAAATATTTCATGCATGTGCTCTCTTAATGTTGTTTACTTTACATAAAATAGAGTTTGTATAAATAGCCATCATTATAGTTGTGTGACTGATTTAGGATATGAATATTTCTTAGAGTAAGTACCAAGTATCCATCTCCCTTCATTTGTTACCCTCTTCTCCCTATACAACCCATTTACCCATACAATTTATACTTGCCACAGCTTTCCAAATGCATGAAAGTATTAAAGAATAAAAATCATTTCAAACTCTTTGAGAATCCATCCCACCACACAAAACCTTTAAATTTGAAATGAACTATGATGTGTAAGGCTTACCCCTTTTGCAGTCAAGGAGTGACTCCCTGCACTAACATCTTTCGCATCATTACTGGGGATGAAAATTGAAGTTTATCCCTGGGTGAATGACAAAGTTATAAGGCTGATTCTGAGGTGTACAATTCCAACTGTCTTTTAAGACTTATTTACACCTGGAAACTCCATTGTTGAAGTTATGGCTCCTATAAGGGCTATAACTAGGGCTAACCCATATTCCCTTTTGATAATCCAATTCATTGATCCTGGAAAGTTAATCAATAAAAAGAGTAAACAAAATTTTGATGCCTCTACTACTGTTTTCTCAAAGCTTGTCCCTAAAGAAGTCCTGCAAACTCTATCTCCTGTTTTTGCAGAAAATTTTGTACCTCCCTTATTTTCCAGCCAGCAAACAGTATATACATAAAAATTGGTTCTTCATCATCTGTTGTTCACAATCCACCAGTTGTTGTTCCACAAATCCCAATAACTCATACCATGGTAGGTCCAAACCCACCCCCTAACCGAATGGATGCAATCGTTGCTACAAGATATGCCCTTTTGGTTTTACCTCATCCTATGAATACATTACCTGCAAGATATTATCTAAAGTACATGCCAAATTTTAGTGGTGAGGGAGAGGTAATAGCTAAAGGATACCTTGCTGATTTTTATGCCTATGCTGACAATCTGAATATTGAGCATGAAGATGCCTCGATGATATTTTTTTTCAAAGCCTTGAGGGTGATGTTAGGAAATGGTTTAGATATTTGACAGTTGGTAGAATCACTGGAATTGAAACCCTAGATGATACATTTTTAAGGAAATGGGGTGATAAGAAATATTTCATGTATTATATCATTGAATTTTTTGCAATAAAAAGAAAAGAAGGAGAATCAGTTTCTGATTTTTCTAAGAGATTCAATAAGATGTATAGAAAAATACCTGTTGAATCTTCAACTAAAATAACTTGTGTTGGTTCCTTTGATCCTGATTTTTGTTTATTATTGAGAGAAAGAAGATATACAACACTAACATAAATGCAGGAAAATGCACTGGAGGTAGAATCTAATGTGTTAGCAGCTGATAGGCTCAGAGGAGGGATTGACAGAGAAAAAAGGAAGCAAAAAGCCAAAGTTTCATCTTTAGGAACTTCTGACATAGATCCTAAGCTACATGAGCTGACT
This sequence comes from Pinus albicaulis, assembly GCA_034641835.2. NCBI lineage: Eukaryota > Viridiplantae > Streptophyta > Pinopsida > Pinales > Pinaceae > Pinus > Pinus albicaulis. Next base: position 38,052,294 of record CM076584.1, read on the forward strand.
AAGATGATCAATTCATTGACCACTAAGATTTCCAAGCTTGAAATGGAAGCAAGACCAGCTACTAGAAATGTTTCATTTGATCGTCGTAATTGGCAGCAGTTTAGAAGACCTAATGTTCCTCAAATTTTGCAGTGAGAAAGAAGAGACATTGATGATCAAAAAGTGCGGCCCCCTTTGCAAAATTATATGTTTGAATATGAAGAGGAAATTGAAGGGTTAGATAAAGGTGTTGATATCAATTTTCTAAGAGATTATGAAGGGTTGATTCATCTTACACAAGCAGAGTATAAATATTTCATGTCATATACTCAAAATAATGAAGTGAGTTCTAATCATTCCATGATTGTAGTTGATCATCAAAGTAGATACAATCTCACATCAAAGAAGATTAATGATAATTCAAAGTTTGTTTCACAACCCAAGAAGAATAAGGATACAGTTAAAATTCCAACCAAAAATCAAGTTGTTGAACCAATCAGACCGAAAATTCCGGTAGCAACTAACCCTCCTTCACTTGAGGTAAAATTTGCTCACAAAATGCCCTCTATTTTAAATTTTGAGAATGAGATACAAAAGATAAAGATTCATGTTCCTCTTGTAGAACTCATGAATAATGAAGATTTAAAAAATAATTTTATGAAAGATCTTTAGCCTCCACCTACCGAAGTAGCCTCTGATTTTGTTAACCTTCAAGATGACAAGCCCATGGTTATTTTAGGTCTATTGGTAGAAGACAAAGATGACTCTATTCCTCCCTTCTCTCTATCTCTGAATATTCATGATAAGATCTTGCATTATTTCCTAATGGACTCCGGAGCCTCACATAATTTAATGCCCAAGGTAGTCATGGATGAACTAGGTCTTGAAGTAACTAGAGAATACCAAGATCCCTACTCATTTGATTTCTGGAAAATTCATTGCCTTGGTGTCATCAAAGACCTTGCAATAAGCCTCTTTTAGTTACCCATGAGAGGGATGGTGATGGATATTGTTGTAGCTTACATTCCTCCTAGATTTGGCATGTTACTTTCTAGGTCATGGACTAGAAGGTTGGGAGGAACTTTGCAAATGGAATTCACTTATGCTACTATCCCTATTTTTGGAGGAGAACAAAGAAGACTTTATAGAGAAGAAAAGCTGGCATATATCATTAATGACAACAAATACCCCACTAATCATCCAATTTAGGCAAGAAAAACTGATGTTGGTTCAAGCATTTTACATATGGATAATTCTTCCCTGCCTACAGAAAAATTTCAGATTTTGAAGCCTGCTGAAAAACAGATCAGTCATGAGGGTTCTAATTTGTGGAAAATGTTTTTTGATGTCTCATGTTCTAAAGAAGGAGCTGATGCAGAAATAGTTATCATTTCCCCTTTGAAAGAGAGCTCCACTTTTTCTTTCAAACTTGAATTTGAAGCAACTAACAATGTGGCCGAATATGAATCTCTGTTGATTGGTTTAAAAACAACAAAAAACAAGAATATTTTAGAAATTTCTATTTTTGGAGATGCTGAACTTATTATTCAACAAATCAAAAAAAATTATCAAACTAAGCATCCCAGACTCAGAGATTACCGAAATGCAGGATGGATCATTGTAGAAGACTTATTCTTGGCCTTTAACATTTCTTAGGTTCGAAGAGAAAGTAATATTTTGGTTGATTCATTTTCCATTTCAGCAAGCTCATTCAAGATTCAAATACCTATAAATTTGACATATGAAGTGGAAGTTAGGTTCAGACGAAGCATTCCTGATAATTTCAAGCATTGGAATTTTTTTGAGGATGATCAGGAGATTAAAAAATTCATTGAAGCTACTGAAGAATTCATTGTCCTAAACATTTATCAGGATGAAGATCTCATGAAGGATGATGGAGATTTTCAAGACACTAAAAATCTAAAAAAAGATATTGTTGATTAGCCTATCATTCAGCTGCCTACAAATCACATTCCCAAGGGGTTAATCCCACTTGAAAAGCTATTTGATTACAATTATGTTGGTCTACCTGAACACTTAATATAATAATTAAAACTCCTTTTTTCACTTCATGCTGAAGGATTTTGTGATTCAAGGACTATCTAATTTATGGTGGGTTCCTCTCATTGTTTATTTCTTCTAATTTATGAGTTGCAACAACTATTAAGGTGTGAGTAAGAAACTGTTAGAGGATCTAATATTAAATCATCTGCTTTTTATTTTTCTGCAAATCATATGTATGTTGTATAGCATGTTAGTGAAGGTTTCATGAAGGATTTATGAAATAATTTATGCATGTACTCTACTTTCTTAGTGTTGTTTACTTTACATAAAACAAAGTTTGTGTAAAGAGCCAGCATTATAGTTGTGTGATTGATTTAGGATATACGAATATTACTTAGAGTAAGTACCCACTATCCATCTCCTTTCATTTGTTACACTTTGCTCCCTATACTACCAATTTACCCATACAATTTATACTTTCCATAGCTTGCCAAATGCATGAAAGTCTTAAAGAATAAAAATTATTTCAAACTCTTTGAGAAGTCATCCCACCACTCAAAACCTTTAAATTTGAAATGAACTATGATGTGGAAGGCTTAATCATTTTTTAGTAAAGGAGTGACTCCTTGCGCTAACAGGAGGAATGTGTTATTTGTTAGCCTCTCTCATAAAAAATTATAAATCCAAAATAAATTAAATAAATCAAATATTAAAAGTTAGGAATTTATACCTAACTCTCTAGATTGGGTTGTTCCTCTAAGTTAGGAGTTAGTTTAGGTATCTCCTATATTAGTGTGTGTGGTTGAGAGAATATCTCAACCAAGTTGTCCAAGATAGATGCACTATCTTCTAACAACCTCCTCATCTATTTAATTGTATTATTACATTTTTTAATAATGAGAGAATATGTGAGGAAGTTGTGAGGCTCAAGCCTTTTCCACCAATGTTTTGTCTCTCATTTTTTATGTATTTTCTGGGTGATTTGATTTTCAATATGTGGTATCATAGCCTGACCACAGGCCATGAAAATGGAAACATCCATCGATAGAATAATTTCTACATGAATGATGAATCCTTCTTGTGCTACTGAGTTGCGTTGAATATCTGAAGATTTATGTGTCAAATTTTCTATTGATATCATTATTATCCAAGTTGCTGATAAAAAAATAAAATTGAGTGGCCAGCATGAAGATTCGTGTAGATTGGACAATCCAATTAGTAAAAGAGTTTGTTTATCACTTCATGGAACTGTGTGGAGCTACGTATTGTTAGCAGTATCAACAAGGGTCAGGATCCACTAGTGAAAAATAGGACTGTGAGTGTGAGGTTGTGTTAATGAAGAGGACTATGGGGTTTTGTTAATGAAGAGGACTATGGGGTTGTGTTAATGAGGAGGACTGTGAGGATATGTTAATGAAGAAGAAATTGTGTGATCTGCGTGATTTTCGTGTCTTTTTGTGTCTAAGACTCCAGAACCATTGCAAGTGTGCCTCAATCTTAGCTGAATTTCTGTGGCCCTCACTGCAATGGGCATTGATTAAATTTAGATATTTTAGCTTTTTATAATTTTTATCTGATTATGTTTATATATTTAGCAGACAATCCTATGGGGATTTTCTGCAAGAAGATCAAGTGATGGAGACAACGTAACAGAATGAAGAAATCAGGGCTCGCATCCATTGCAGCCCCACCTTCTCTGCCCCTACAAATGACACTGCCAACAACATTCGACTATATCTGTTACTGACATTCATATTTTTCCCATTGCTGCTACTACTCAAAATTTTCAGCTAAATCCACCTCGACTCTTACCTCCACTCCCTCAAGTTCCAAAAATTTTTAGTTACAACCTTAGATGCAACGCGATGACCACAGGAATTTTCTTTGTTTTTATAAAGATTGATGTTAAATTGGTTTTTTTATCATCATAATGTGCAACTGCTGAAGTGGGATTGTCGGCATAATGATCGGCCATGGCGGAGGCAATCTCCTTATTTCCCAGGCCATCATCCTTGTACTATGTTGTGTCGTATTAACAGAACCATAATCTTTCAATATTGTGAAAACCTAGTTCCAATCCCTTCTCTTCATTCCATCTGCTAATTCCCTTCCTTGCACATAAACAATTTCTGTTCTTTTTTCTCATATATTGATCAAGAAATGAGAAGGATCCCTGTTGTTGTGCATCCGTGTTGGTTGTTGTGACTTTTTCAACATGAGTCTAGTTTAATGGAGTGCCATTGAAGATTCAGACATAAAATTTCAAGTTGAAGTTTGGATATTGGCAGCTCATTTCCAGTGAGAGGTACCTGATTTGCAGGTTCAATCCAATTTTGAACAGATCACAACTATACATTAGGAGTCACAACTCATATTTAGTGTATTCGAGCACTGATTTATGGAGGATATGTTGCATCAAATCAATTATTTTTGATAAATTTTCACCCATATTTCAAATTTTGAGAAGGAACTGTAGCACATGAGTTGAATTTGTGTGTTTCGATGGAGGTGTAATCGGCATTGGGCATCAATAGTGATTGCAAAGTCAAGTGTGGCTACTCAAAGGCTACGTCATATACATGTTGTTGAGCTCAGACTCATTGGCACTAGGCTTGGAGGCAAGTTGGTAGCTCATCCTGTTGTTTCTTGCAGCCACTGAATTAGACATTTTGTGAAAAATGTTCTCGTCTCTTTCATGATGTCATAACAGATCTAGCTTCTGCACGCTCGACCTTCGAATCAAAGAAATTGCAATTCTTCCTAAAATCCATTTGAATGCGTAGAGACAAAAAATTCGTGTGTGCGTGTTGATTAAGCAGAAGCCACTCTTTCCATAGTTGTAGCCACTTTTTCCATGGTAAAGCATCTGCAGGGGGCATCTATGTCAATGGGTATGTCATAGTCAATAGCGTAAAATGGTAAGCCTCTTATTCATTCTTTGGAACCGTTGAAGTTTGCAAACTAGCTTTTTAATTGATCCACACTGAAAAGTGGATTAAGCTTCTTCAAAAGAAAGTTAGTATGGCCAAACCAAAATCCAACCCAACCCGTGCTGCAAGTTTACTTAAAAGGTTTTCCAAAGTTTTTTAAAAAAGGGTCGTATTTTTCCAAAGTGAAAAGTGATACTCTAATATTTTAAGAAGAGTGAAGAGTATAGAATTTTTTAAAGAAAGAAAAAAGGGAAGAACGTGATATTAAAAAAGGAAACCTTTAATCACTTGTTATCAAGTGACTTCATAAAAATCATTACATTATTTTAATTAAAAAGTGTGATCATAGAGGCTTTTTAAAAGAGTGGCATAATTTGTATTATTTTGGAGTAATAAGGGTGATGTTTTTAAAATATTTGGAGTGATAAGGTGCATTAAAATTTTTGTAATGCTTGGAGTGATAATTTGAATGTTGAAGCAATTTTGTGGAGTGATACAAGACTTCTTTTTTTTTGTAAGTTTGGAGTGAGCATTTTTTGAAAGGAAAGCTCATTGTTGTTGGAGGTTGAGTCAGTTTTGGAAGACATTTTTCTTCCAAGAACTTTTGGAACTTTGATTCCATGAAGATGTTGTAAAGCTGAACGATTATGTACTCCAAATTTTAATAAATCATATATTTTTTTTTTGGTGATAATGTCCTAGATCCACCCTAAATTGAATAAAGGGATCTTAGGTACACGAAGAATGTGTTGATGATGGTGCATGCTTCATGTTGTTGTTTTTGATTTGTGTCTACTTTTGACACATAAATGATCTCATTTAACACACACATAAAGTTCGATGCAAGCAAGCACAACACTTGTAACGAAGTAGCTGCAAGGAAGGATAATTAAACTCAACACATATATTTGCGCCACTACAACACATAATCAAAGCTGTTCAACATCAGAATTCTACCTCAACAATAAAATTCACTCAATACAATCAACTTAATGTGTTTCAAAGAGAAGTCTACATCAACATTCTTGCAAATAAATTTAAGAACTTGTAATCAAATTCAAATTGCATTGAATTGTAAGGGTGAATTCTCGGTTGAAACTGACACTCAAGTTTTGAATTAATTCAAATTAATTCAAAGTGAATTCATTGTAGTTAGTCATTAAAATCATTAAGCATTTTTGGGTTCATTTTTTACAGTGTTCGACACCCTTCCTTTAAAGCACAATCAAGTGAGTACATCAAGTGCATGAGTTTTAACTCTAAATCAAACAAAAAAATTCACCTCTCCTGCAAGCAAGCGTGAGTTCCAGTGAACTTGAAACAAGGGAAACAAGTTTCACCAAGCAATAGATCAAGAAAATTTTGAAGCAAGTGAGTGTGATAAACTCAATCAAGTGAGCCAGTACAAGCAAGCATGGTATTCAAGAAAAAAATCAAGCAAGTGTGTCATTAACATCAAGCGAGTGCATTTAATCCACCAAAGTTCAAATCAAGTGAGACAGTTCAAGACAAGAGATCCTGAATGCAAGTGAGAAAGTTCACATGGCACAACACATCCAATTGTTACAAATTCTTCGCAATTTGATCCTCTCGAGTGCTAAAGACATGGTGCAAATCAGCAAAGCAACTCTTGTTGATCTTTCATGGCATCTACAACATACAAATGAAATGATTGAGTTCCTTCAACTAGAGTCGCAACTACAAAGAAATGAGTTGCAAGGAAAAAGTGATGCTTCCAAGTCTTTGAACCATCTAGATGATAAGTCATTCATCCAAACAGCTTCAAGTGTCGAAGTTGTTCAAGTTCAACATTCTTCCAAACCAATCATCAAGCCATGGGAATAAATTCAAAGTAACAGAAATCGAAGAGGATTAGGATATGTCAAAGATGACGCAAACTTATATATCCCAGACTATTCAAAGCCCATTAAGCTCATCAGTGCAGGCTTTCTTAAACAAATCACATCGACAAATTTTGAGAAAATTGCAGACAAACAGAAATGCACGCAACCCGAAGTTGCAGTCAAACCGAAATGTCCCCATTGTCAAAGAACCAGTCATATGGAATATCATTGTTTTGATCTCCATCATTGTCGCCATTTTGGCAAGCCAAATCCTTCATCAGATAAATTTTGCAACCAACAACAATCAACCAGATTGAAGATAAATTATTGATGGATTGATCCTTTGGAATGGTCGTCCACAGTCAAAATATTGTATCAGTTCTAAAACCGAATACAATCACACCTAGTGAAACTGATAGTGAAAAGAATATGGTACTCTCATACAGTTGAATGGGGGAGTACACAAGTGCACCACTCCTACACCTGAAGGGGGGAGTTCAAGAATAATTTCCAGAGGATTGTCTCTCCTTTTAGTTGACAAAGGGGGGGAAATGTCAATGAAATTTATGGTGGTTGTCAGAATGAAAGTCTTGAAAAAACCAGCAAAAGCAGCTAGTGGGCATATTCAATAGCCAATGGGCATCAACAAATTTGCTAGTGGGCAGTCGACAGCAAAGCAGCATTGAGCAGTTTTCAACACAGCAAAATCAATAGTGAGTTGTTTTTAACATCATTAGCCAATGGGCATCAAAAAATTTTGTCAGTGGACAAAGGATGTTGATTTCACACAAAGGATAGATGAATACTTTTAAAATTGGCACGTGATGGAGTTGTCAAGTGAAATTCAGAGATGAATCAGACATGCAGCTGACTCATGGTCTCTTCAGATTGCATTTTTTTCAGCATCCATCTTTAGCGGTTTTTTAGGCAATGTTTTTTAGGATCAACATGAGAAATTGGAAGATGGTTCCTCATTCTTATTTTGGATCTATAATTGAAGTGGGGAATGTTATCCTCTCTCATAAAAAATTATAAATCCAAAATAAATTAAATAAATTAAATATTAAAAGTTAGGAATTTATGCCTAACTCTCTATATTGGGTTGTTCCTCTAAGTTAGGAGTTAGTTTAGGTAGCTCCTATATTAGTGTGTGCGGTTGAGAGAATATCTCAACCAACTTGTCCAAGATAGATGCACTATCTTAAGATGACCTCCTCATCTATTTAATTATATTATTGCATTCTTTTAATAATGAGAGAATATGTGAGGAAGCCTTGAGGCTCAAGCCTTTTCCACCAATGTTTTTTCTCTGGTTTGTTATGTGTGTTTTATGTATTTTCTGAGTGATTTGATTTTCAATATTATTCCCAGTTATTTATAATGAGATTCTTATGTGAATGAGTTACACTAAATTTTGTCACCGTGATTGTCAATTTGGACCCTTCTCCATCTGATGAGTGTCTCAATTGAATCCCCTATGAAGTTTGAAGTAAAACAATACTGACGACAAAAATAATTTTGGTTTGCACTACTTAAAACCCCTTTTTGATCATATTCATAGTTTTCCTGAACAAAACCCATGCCTGTGCAGTTCCTTCCATTGTAAACTGCACAATTTCTTCCACTATAAACTGCACATTTTTGTTCACGTAGGAAAAAATAAAAAACAAGCTCTAGAAGCTTTGTTTGAGGAATATTATCCAAATTAGAAATTGTTGTAGCCGCTACAACACCACCCAAAATTTTGGGTATATTCAAAATTTCAGGTCCTCTTCTGCTTCCCAATTCATTAAGGTTTTGACCCGGCCTTTAGTCAGTGATACCCCCATGACCTTTTCCCGCCAAACCTGTTCACCACACCCACTAGTCTCAATGTTTCATTAATACACTAGGGCTTGGGGGTTTCCTGCTTCAAAGAGCATTGAGAGTCCCTCCATGAACTCAGAGATAGGTTTCCCCCAGATTGTTATGGTAGCAACCTCGGATGATCTTGACCTGCTTCCTGCTCCTCGAAGCATATGTCCATTAGAAGCATGTTCACCGTATATCATTTAGGCATTCTATTTGGGTATCCCACCAAGATCATGGTCCCATTTAAAGTATTTGGGGACATCATTATCTAAAATGAAACTGTGAACTAATTGATATTGTAATGTTTCATGCAGGTCGATCCCACAGATGATATTCCCAACAATTTCACCACCACACCGAGGAAAATAAACTGAAGCTAAAACAACAAGGGTGCATTTGCGAAACATGACACTTTCATCCCCTGTCCATCTGGGGATGAGAACTAAGGCTACAATTGAAGACTTCGTCAAGGAAAATGACGAGGGTAAGAGTAGTCCGAGCTGAAATTTGAAAAGTGGAAGATATGTAACACCTATAAGCAGAGAACAAAGAGCACACTAATTGGGGGAATTTTCGATCACGTTTAAGCCACATCTTTCTGAATGTGTAGTTTCATTCCTAAAGGAAGAGGGTTACCTAATTCAAATGGTTATATATTTATTGAAGAAAATGGTGGCTTGAATCAGCAGTGTGTATCAATTTTCAATGCGGTAGCTGTGGCAGGGCTTTTGAATGCAACCCTTGGCATTCCAAATTTCCATTTTCATAGCATTTGGTGGGATCCTAGTAAGTTAAAGACATATATGACAAATATCACTTTATTGTTTTCAACTTCAGGATTAAATCTTGGTCTCCTGTCAGTTACTATGAAGAAAAATTTCTCCATAAACTACTTGAGGCTAGTGTGATACGGATTTCTCCATTTTCTTACCGAGGTTCAACCCCCATTTTAATGCCCAAGATGTTTGGCTAATTATGGAGCATTATGATTTGTTGGTCCCATTGATAAACTTGCAGAGAAGTTAGTCACAACGCATGATTAAGTGCAGCTCCACCACAGGTGGAAAATATATTGTTGTTCATCTTTGCTTTGAAGGGGATGTGGTAGAATTTTTCTGCTGCATATTTTATGGTGGTGAGGAAGAAAAGAGGGAAATGGATGTTGCTCTAGAAAGGGGTTGGAGGGGCAAGTTCAATAGCGGTCGTATTATTAAACCTGGGGCTATCAGGATGAATGGAAAATGCCCTCTAACTCCCTTGGACGTTGGTATTATACTGAGAGGAATGGGATTTGATAACAATACCTCAATTTAATTAGCAGCTGGGAAAATATACAAGGCAGAAAATAATATGTTTCCGCTTAGGCAAATTTTTCCTTTGTTGCAAACAAAAGAGATGCTTTCAATGCCAGAGGAAATTTCTCCTTTTAAGGATTATTCCTCAAGGATGGCTGCATTGGACTACACTTCCTACACAGTAAAGTTTTTGTTACAACTAAAGGAGGAAACTTCCTTCATTTTTTGATGGGGCACAGGAGATACTTATATGGAGGACATAGTAAGCCAATCAATCTCGACAAACACAAGTTAGCACTGCTGCTAGACAACCCAAATATTAGAAGGGAAACTTTCAAATGACAAATGCAAGAAATGCAACGTCACAGTGATGTTAAAGGAATTAAAATTAGAAAGGTCTTATTTGGCTGTGTATTAAGGAGCACAAATCATGGTAAAATGGAAAATCCAACCACAAGATCCCATCTCTCATATCACATCACATGCCATTAAAGTAGTTTCCTCATGCAGTAGTGATAGTTTTGTTTCTACGCACAAACAAAGCGAAATTGGTCGAAGAGGCCATCTACAAGTGATGAATGGTATAACAAGTTCATTAAATGCGGCACCATGAAGGTGCTCAGCAAAACATAGTAGAGCACTTGAGATATCCAAAAGATAGCGTGGGTAATTTCCGTAAAGGCTAGTGCACTCCAAAGAAATACATAGAGATGAACACGAGGGAAGGAGGTGAAAGGCAAATCTCCGTTTTCGATATGCCATCAGAGATAAAATGCCATGCACAATAGCCATCTCAACATAAACAAGGGAAGAACGTTGTCAAATAACAAATATATTTGGGCACTGCATGATAGCATCGGCAGTAAACATGGAGGTTAACACTGCATTGTCATGATGAGCATTCACTGAAATAGCATTCGGACACCACAACACAGGCGCATTAAGAACAACGCATTTTTTCGTGCGTCCAACAGAATGCCAGGAAAGGAAGATGACGGGAGGCACATGCTTACCCACAATGTGTGATGGTTTCATATCCATAGAGCAGAAGCGGAGACTCTAAGCACCTCACTTCAAAATTCAACCATGAGAATTCATGAACATTACGAACTTGAATCGTAACGTTACGAGGAGGATTTTGCATGGCCATGTGGTTCAACCTGTTAATGACTAGATCAAACACATTATTTCTTTCGGTTTCTTGTCAAACAGTCAAAACGCAAGAAATGGGCACACATCTCATTACGTTAATGATGCCAGATGCAAGTAAAATCCTAAGAAAGTGGGTATGGAAGAACCACAAGTCAATAAATATGTGTGTTTATCATTTGTGAATGAGAAATCCATGTTTTGAAGGATATACGTGTTTCACGTGGTTCAAAATGGGTCGCAGGAAACACTGTGCGACCTCTTACCAAGTCGCAGACTTCCACAGGTCGCAAAGTCGCAATCTTGAAGCATAAAAGACAAGTGTGACCCAGCCCCAAATGCGTTGTGCAACCTCCTTTCAAGTCGCGGACCTCTATGGGTCGCAAATTCGCAAGCCCGAGACATGGAAATAAGGTGCGACCTATTAGGGGCTACGACTATGCGAATTCCATAGGTCACTATCCTCACCCAGGTCGCCAAGTCGCATGCCTCAAAAGGGGCCAGAAACATGGAGATGCGACCTTGTGACTCGCTCAAGTCGCAACCTTCCTCCAAGTCATAGCCTACCAAAGCTTTGTTGAATTTTCACACCGCAGTCTTATCCTAACACGTACAACACTTGAGATTTTCTTTGGTTTTCGGCGTCATCGCATTTGGAAAGAAATATTAAGCTGGGGCTAACTATGCATTTCGATTATGTGATGAACTTCATTTGAAATTTCAAGTTTTATCCCCATTCCATGAGTAAACAATGCTTGAATAAGTTGTTCATACGTTGGCTACAAAATAGAACTAATCAAGGGTCCAAGATAATTGTTAACCCCCTAAATTTAGCTGTTTATTCAACGCATACATATACATGATCTTAACTTCCATAAGTATATTTAAATTTGTTTCCTCAATGCGTATATATATATATATATATATATATGTTTGATTTAATTTGTTTACTTGCAGGTAACGTGAGGCAACGGTGATGATTGATTTAATTTTTTTCTCATGGCTAACATAAGGAAACAGTAATGTTGACCTAAATGAAGAGTGTTTCTCACTTCCTCCAAAAGCTGCACAACTGGGTATGAAACCAACAGAGAAATCCATGTCATATGGACGCTCCAGATCTCACAAAACGGAAAAAATCACTCTCCCATTTATCGACTCATACAAATTCCCTTAACACTGCAATGGCTTCATTAGCATATAGAAGTTGTTGGTTCATGTGGCAAGAGCTAAGGCTATCCTCTGGGGAGAAAAGTTTTGTGATCTCCAAAAGGGAAGTGTAGAAGGAATAGACATGAGGGCACCCTCCCTAGGTCACATATGACCCGAGGTCGCTGGTCGCAAACAACACCAAGTCGCAGGTCACAAATGACCATGGGTCACAGGTCGTAGATGACCCGAGGTCACAGGTCACAAGTGACCCTAGTTCGCAGGTCAAAAATGGTCCAAGTCGCAAGCCATCCCAACAGTCAGGAATACCAAGAGTCAAGGGCAACTCAAGAGTCATCTCAACCTATATGTGCAACTTCGGGAAAGATAAGAGCACTTTTAGTTCTGCATTTGAAGCTAGTATGATAGAGGAATTTGTGTTGGAGAGCAAGAGGCACTCAGCTCTTGGTATCAAGTAGAGATAGAGGTAGCGGGGCTAGGGTTTTTTGTATCATGCATTGAGAGGAATAGCCCATGTTCCACTATTGGGTTTTGACAAGTTGTAAACATGTATTTGACGTTGCAGCAGAATTAATAATATATTCTCTTTTCTGGCACTGATTCACGTGCTTGTTTGTGGTGATAGTACTAGATGTCTAATATTTCACATTGTTGTACAGATGCTTTCATGCATGCAATTAATTATGAGCTAATTCACGGTGGTTGCATGTACGTTTTCTCTTGAATAAGTTTTTATTTGTTCCTTGCCACGTCAGTGATCTATTGTGAACTACTTTGCAGTTAACTTCTGGCATGTTTTCTTTCATGTATGTCTGACTGGTTTTCCGGCTTCCTAATCCCACTCACGGCAATACTCCTTTTTTATTTTGCTGCTTAGACTTGCTTGTATCTTTGTTTACTATTCGTCAATCTTGGGCTGATTTTGCTTAACTAATTGGTCATTTCACCTTTGCCTCTGCTCCATCATCTTATCATCTAACAACCAAGAGTGGAAACACTTATGGTGGTAGCCGGGCCCACATACTATATGGGGCTCCTATCCCAAATGGTGTGAGGTCTAATTGGGACCTTTCACCGGGGAGACCCCCTTGTTGTTGGTAGTACAATTTTTTCCCGTAAATAGAAACTTCAAACAACTACATACATGTGCCTCATCCCTTGTTACATGGAACTAATCTCCTCCTCTTAAGCATCATATCCCTTGAGAAGAGGAACTATAAACCTCCCCATCCTTCCTATAAATTGAGCATATGAAAAAAGGAATGGGAGACTTGGATTTGTAAACTTATGATGTTAGTTTGGGTCTGAAGAGATTTTCATCAAGGGAAGGAGAGGAGACCATTGCAAGAGGCTTGTGAAATCAAGGAAACCATGTTGTAAGATTGTTTTCCTTTGAATTTAATACAAAATAATTTTTATTTCCTAATTACATCTATTTTCTGTGTTATTTGCAACATTCCTTGATCACTCACATGGTTTATGACTAATTATTGATTCAATTATACGTTGTATGCTAAATCAGGGATTTCATTTACGTTTTATTTTATATGTGATATGCTTTGATCCCTTTGAATGTTTTTTTCTATGAATATCTCTTTTGGAGAGTAATGGAGAAGTTGTGGAAAGCGTTGAAATGACTTCTATAAGCACTTCGTTAATAGGTTACATGTTTCATGTTTTAGTTATAGGCTAAGAAAATGTAGCAATTATTTCGATGTTTGTTTCTATTTTTCCCTTATGAATATAGGGATATCACTCTTGTCTGCAAGAGGGATTTGTATGCGTAACAAATAGGTGACTCCGCTTGGGAACAAGGGTTCTCCTTTATGTCCTTTTGTGACTCTTGACACCTTTTGACCCTTTTAAGAGTTGAAATTTCTAGTTTGAGACCTTTTTTTTTCCTTAATGTTATCTATTGCAAGGTTTCTATTTAGAAATAGTGGGCAAAACTGCGCACTACCCCTTAGCAACACTGCGCATGTGCACCAGATTACATTTATTTTCTGCGCAACCCTATAAAATTTTTAAAAAAGTTAAGGTTTATATGATTTAACTCCAGGTCTTTTGATTGCTTTGGCTTGTTTACAGTCTCATAAAGTCTTTGTTAAGTTGATTGAGTGTTTTTAATTTTATTTTTTGAAAAATTCTTAATTTTATTTCCTTTGGTCATTACTCAGAGGTTTGTCTTAGTTTCTTAACAATTTTTGCATGTTTTTTCTTTCATTTTGTCTGAGTGTTAATCGCCTTTGAGTGTCATTACTTTTGATCTTTGGAATTTTCACCCAGTTTCCTTTACATTCACTTGATTGGTTTTGTATGCTACATTAGTGAAGGAAAAAAGTCTTGTTGTTCTTTCGCTGATTTCGAATCATCTTATATTTATTTTGAAGAATTATCTTGCATAGATTACATTTTGATAGTTATAATTCTCATTTTCATAATATGAAATGAAATTGTGCATAGATTACATTTGCATAGTTTTCAAGCAAATTGTGCATAGATTACATTTGCATAATTTTCAAGCAAATTGTGCATAGATTACATTGCATGGATTGGAATTTAGGGCTTTGAATTGTATTGGAAGAGTTTGATTAAATATTAGGTTTAGGAAATTCTTTTTTTTTGCATCGTCATTTGCTACAAAAATGTTTGAATTTCCTTCCTTATTTTAGATAGATCTTCATTGAAATGAAAATATTACAAATTTCATGTTTAGCTGCATTAGAATTTTGATTCAGGTCATAACACCATATGTTTTACCTCCATTTACCTACTAAGAAAATAACATCTTAATAACACAAGATTATTAAAATCAATCAAGAATTTTTTACATTTTTACGGCTCTTTCCACCAACATAGATCGGGTTAGTGCTTTGGAATAGGTGTTGGAGTGGGGTCCCATGGGGTACACTTTTTGGTATATTTTTGTAAAATTTTTGTATATGTGTGTTGAGATGATAGGTTAAGGGGATTTGGGGTGGGTCAAAGTCCCTATTTTAATGTAAAATGGTTTTAAGGGTAAATTGTGGGCCTCAAACCATGGTTTGAGACCATAGTGTATGCACGCTAGATTGGATATAAATATATAGATCGATTCTTAGGAAGAACTTAACCTGATATGATGTTTTCATCTATGTTTATGCGTCTGTAATACTTTTGTAAGGGTTTCAGTCTAGGTTGGGTAGAAAGGATCTTGCTAGCTGTTTGTGTGAAGACCTATTCCTAGATGTTTGCGAACTCTACTGGCTATGTGCGTGGAAGGGTAAAGTGTAAGGGAAATTCTAATGCACTGAATTGATCTGTATTAATACAAGGACTAATTTTAGTGGAAACATTGTATCAACTATCTGAGTTATCTATTTACTATCTTAAGTTTGCTTACTATTGTTTTGCTTAATTTTATTTGCGCGAATACATCTGTTATTGATGCATGAAGTTATATTAATGGTTCAATATGTGGATGAATATGCTTAAGTAATTGCCCATTAGAAATATTTGGATCTGGTTTTGTTAGGATAGATTTGCGACGAAGTGATCTGTGACTATGTCTGTAATCTGATAAGTATTATTCTATAATTATGCATATCTTTTAAGATCTGCATAAGTCTGCAATCAATATGTTTAGAGCCACTACACTATTTTCTTCCTTAGGGTGTGGAAACCTGGTTCTAGCACCCCCCCATACTGCTTCAAGTGAGACTTTGATTTCCGTAAGCAAGTCATTGCTCAAAGGGCTAGTAGTGGGAGGGTTTTTTGGTTGCACGATAAACTCTGAACCTTGGTCAGGACCCCTCAACCCAACAAATGATTCTGTTGCTGGGACTGGGATCATTTTGAGGGATATTTGATGTTGTTGAACCCTTCGTGGAATGAGTTACAAGATTGGCTAGATAGAAATATCCTTGAATTCACACTCCAATATTAGTTGGATAGAAATATTGGTTGGGTGTCCTATTGCTTGCTTTGTGGGTCTTCTACCACCGAGGAGGGACCCAGGTGGGGCTACTCAGCCCCAGTTTGGAGGGCAGGGTGGTTGCATTGGCCCCTCAGAGGAGGGTAGCAATGCGGCCACTGTCAAGGACGCTTCCCTTCTTGCTCGAACTAAGGTGGTTGAGGCACATGTAGTGGCGATTGACGAGAAACTAGCTGATTCTGAGGCTCGTGCAGCAGACTTAGCTGACTCATGGGTTTGGGTGGAGAGGTTGACCAGAGGAATGCCAACCCAGGTTTTTGTGGATGATTTTCACAACGCATGCCTCTTGTTTTTTATGGCTCGAGAGAGGGTGCATTTCCCTACATTTTGTCGTGTGGAACTTGTTCTTTTGGTTGCTGCACTTGTACTGGCGCCAAGTGCAACTGTCGGTCTAGAGGACCCACCTGGTAGGGCTCAACCCTAAATATTTTGTGTATTCAGGGAAATTTCCTGTTATGAGGATGCTTCCCTTATTTTTTTGAGGACATGTAGAGATATATTTTGGCTGACCTCGTGGTCAGGGACATGACTTGTATATTGTGACTCACACATATTTTTTGATATATATATGCGAGATATGTATTTTTTCAGCTCTATTGATGTGTCTATGGTTATTTTATTTGATGGATGTCATGTGCCTATGATGGATATCTATTTTTTATGTTTTTGGATTTTCTATGGATGATGGTTTATACGAGTTGCATTCCAGTCTAGAATCTGAGTAGCAATATAATTAGTTGTCTGGTTTTGATTTCTTGGTATATATGTGAATATAATATGATAAAACCGACGAATTAATGTTCGTGCATGCAAATACTTCCTAAATAGTTGAGAATTTCATACTTCGAAATCTTGGTTAAACTGTGAGACTAGTAGCTGGGAATTAGGGTAGATATGTAGATGGTGAATGCCTTAGTTGAAAGAATTTCTCATCGGCCCGATGACTGAATTATATTATTCCTAATTATTGGTGGTTAATCCGATGCATACTCTGTTGGTTAAAAATGGCGATCGGTCAAGATAGTAAATGGCCCAGGAAGCTGCTGCTAGATTTTGAGACCATCACGAGGCTCCATCAGCGAATCCAAAATAGTGGATGTGGGGACGATCCATCTGTGACACCAGAGAACTTTTTAGAACAAGTCTTTGATGATTGCAATCATAAAAAAAAATAGATTACGTACATGCATCTTATCTCTAAGGCGGAGACCTCCTGCCCTTATGGATAAAATGTTTTGAGGTAGAGCCCATTGAAGGGGTTAGTTAGGCATGTATTTTTAGGCTCTGACAATATGTATGCCCCCTTGAGGAGGTAACGTTTTATGACGTCGGAACCTTTCCATAATTTTTCGACCTTCTTGGGTCTTAGGGCCTCTTTCAAGACATTTTAGTGGAGGACTAACTCTCCCTCAATAAATGAGCAAGCGGTGAAGTTGTGATCAAATGATGCTTTTACCCTTTTTTTCTGTGCGTCTTTATGTTGGAGCAACTCCCGTCGATTTTCGTCAATGATTTCTAGTTGTACCAATCGTTGTTCTAAAGGATAGGTATCATCGAGGAGTTTGAAGGCAATGGGCAAGTTGGGAATTTCTCGTTCGATGGGAATCAAAAATTCTACCCCGTACACTAGTTGGAAGGGTGTGAATCCTATTGATTTTTTAACTGTCATGTGGTATGCCCACAAAGAAAAAAAAACCATGTGGTGCCAGTTTGTCTTATGGTCATTCACCATATGTTGTAACATTGTTTAAAGTACTTTTTTTTAAACTTCTACCTTTCCGTTGGACTGAGGATATTATGGTGATGCGAATTCATGTCTGAATCCTAGGTGGTGAGATAGCTCCTGGAATGTTTCATTTTCTAAATCATTTTCGTAATTGGAGACTAACTCTTTCGACACACCGAACCGTGTGATAACATGGTTCAACGGTTTCTGTCGTGTTGTCATATGCAAGCATGGAATTTTCCCATTTGGTAAATTATTCGATGAAAACAATGATGTACATGTGGTTGCCAGACGACGTAGTGTTGCGAGTCATAAAGTCAATTCCCCATTTACAAAAGGGATCGGCTACAATGATCGGGTGTAGAGGAGCGGGAGGTACTCTTTCCTTGTGGGAAAAGCTTTGGCATCACTCACATATTTTGACCACCAAAATGAAATCGTGGAATAAGGTGGGCCATAAATATCCTACTCACAGAACATTTTGGGTGGTAGCCATCACGGAGAGGTGGTCGCCGCAAGCTCCACTATGATAGTCATTGATGGCTTGCTCAGCTTGGTCATGCGTGAGGCATCAATGTAGGATAGTATTGATGCCTCGCCGATAAAGGATGTCTCCCATGAGGAGGTATCAGGGGGCCTAGTGGCATATGATCGTTCGGTCATCACTGTGAGCTTTGGATTAAACTCTTGGGTTTGTAAAAATAAGAGGATATCACCATACCAAGGATCATCAGTCGTCACTAAAAAGAGATGTTCGTCAGGTAGTGAGTCGTTGACTAGGGATCCTTTAGTCTGACTTGGGAGGTCAGTGATGAACTCAGCTAAGATCAAATATTTGTTTCTCTTGGGGGAGCTAAAATGTAGGTCAAACTCCTATAGTATGACTACCTAGCGAGCGTATTTGTGGTTCATCAAATGGTGGTGTTAGAGTCCTGTAATTTATAGTATCACAAGGCGACTGTGTACTTTCTCTTTGAAAAAATTTCATATTGTAGATAGATGTCAATATTCAAATTATTTTCCAAATAAAGATGAAGATAAAAAAAAGAAGAAGAAAAGAGGGTATTTAAAAAGGAAAATTGCAAAGTTCATACTATAGGTAAGCAGCCTAAAAACAACTTGATTGTTTTCCTATAATCAAACTGAAAAGATCAAATTTTTCTCTAAAGGTATGAAAAGGGAAAAATTTTGTCAATTTTTGGACCTTATGGTATGTTTTTATCCTAAGTCCCAGACCACGTTGCATATCCTTTTACCCCGCCCCTTTGTTATTTCTCTTATCCTAAGTTTCATTTTACCCCCTTGACTCTCATACCCCGCCTCCACCTCACATCACCTACCCCAACCCATCCGCATTAACCATCTATGTTCCCCACCTCCACATCTAAAGGTCTTCGATGCATTTCGCACCCCCCCCTTAGCCTTCAAACTTTAACCATGGAGGGGGGTCTGAAATGGGCGGTTTCAAGTCCAGGCCCTACTCCCACACATCAACTCATAGTTATTTCACAACCCCCTTTCAAAATACCACCTACCACCTTAGGACCCCTCCGAAAACTGACTTCGGGTTTTACATGATGGACCGTCACAACCAACCATTATCCCTCTTAAAGCATTTACCTCTCATTTCATGCAGAAAGTTTAAAAATATAAGCACAAAGCTTCGAGATATAATCCCTGAAGTGCGCTATGTGACGACGGTGGGACCCAATCGCAATCTCAAATCGCAAAATTTAAAGGATAGGTGCGGCAGGTAAGTGTTAAAATCACTGAAGTGCGATGTGCGATGCCAGGTGGGACTCAATCGCAATCATAAATTGCAACCTTTAAAGGATATCCGCGGGAGGTAAGTGTTAAAATCATCGAACTGCGATGTGCGACAACGGTGGGACGTGATCGCAATCATAAATCAGAAACTTTAAAGGATAGGCACATGAGGTAAGTCTTCAAATCACTGAACTGTGATGTGCGATGCGAGGTGGGACCTGATCGCAATCATAAATCTAAAACTTTAAAGGCTAGGCATGAAAGGTAAGTTTTAAAATTGCCAAAGTGCAATGTGTGATTCTAGGTGGGACCCGATTGCAATCACAAATCGCAAACTAAGGATATGCATGGGAGGTAAGTGTTAAAACTGCTGAAGTGCTATATGCGACAATGGTGGGACCCAATCACAATCACAAATCGCAAACTTTAAAGGATAGGCACGGGAGGTAAGTGTTAAAATCACCAAAGTGCAATGTGCGATGCCAGGTGGGACCCAATCACAATAAAAAATCGTAAAATTTAAAGGATAGGCGCGGGAGGTAAGTGTGAAAATCACCAAAATGCAATGTGTGATGCCAGGTGGGACCCGATCGCATAGCGCATGTTATCACCAAATTGAGTCCTCTTGGGCTGCTTCAATGGTCAATTTTAAGTAACTATTTCAAACCAATCTTGTGACTGAGGCTTAGCCTCCTCATTCTGAGAGGGCTCTCTTAAGGGTTAATGATATTGAATAAAGATGTAGATAGATGGCTAACTTTAAAATTTTTGTTTTATTTTTGTATTTTTGTAGGTTGAAAAGATGAATACTTGCTACCATTGGGCTATGGATTCAGTGACAATGCTCTCAATAACAAAGGATTTCCTTGTGGAAGTTGAGGCTTGTATATATTTCATTGAAAGAATAACACATTCAGGAAAATCCCAATAACTTGAGGTTCAAAGGAAATCAAAGCATGTGACACACGAATTCTGAGTAATAAGACATCAAGGTATTGAAAGAAAAAAATTAAAAGGTATTCACCATAGCTTAATACTTAACGGAAGTCAGAGCATGAATAGTCATGAATTCTAAGTAATAAGCATTAAGACATTGGAAGAAAACATTTCAAAAGATAGGACAAAAAATTATTTGACCATAGCTTAATACTTAAAGGAAGTCAGAGCATGAACAATCATGAATTATGAGTAATAAGCATTAATACATTGGAAGAAATCATTTCAAAGGATAGGATGGAAACTCATTGAAATATAATAAGAATCTCAGGTGAAGAAAAGTTATATATCATAAACTCCAAAATATTTACAGTAAAATAGTCTTCCGAGATAACATCTCCAACCCTTCATACATCGAAGTACTCACTACTTATAAGCATCTAGATTTTACATCCAATTTGACAAGTGGCTAGATCATTAAACTCTATTACTGATACCAAATCTAACCACTAACTATATCTTTAAAACTAGAACTTACACCTTTCGAATTAGGAGTTAGAGTCCTACTATGACTCAAACACCTACTTATTACATTTTAACCTAAAGATGATCCAAATATTCCTTGAAAGGAAACATGTGTTTCAACCATACTGGCCATAATCAAAAAATTAATACCCTCATGTCTTCATGAAACTTCTTTTCCTACTATTAAGGAGATGTCAAGTTGATGATATGGCAACATAGTGAGCTGGTATCTTCAAACTATATTCATAACAAAATATCTCCACTTAGCAATCTTCTGATCCGATACTCTTTATCATTGCTCTGATACTCTTTGTAATCTCTCATGGAGAACATATTTGAAATAGTTATTGACCCTTCACCTTCTTCCAAAAATTGACCTTGCTGTCAAAACAGAGTTTTGAGCTACTTTCGTAGTGAAATTTCATAGCGAAACTAATTAGGCCACATGTGTTGTACCTTTGCTACTTTTGACCATCGGAGGATGTTGAGTGATCAAAAATATTTAAATAAAGACTTCAAAGTTCCTTAACCACGTCAATTTAAGTGACTTGAAACCAAAAAGATGTCTTCAGAAATTCCATAGCAAAAATTGGGCTTCAAGCCTCGGACATGCTGCGAAATTTCCTAATTGCCCACAGACTTCAGAGAATTTGGATTTTAGGCCTAGAAAAGGTCCATGGCTATGTGAGATGATAGTATGAAGCATGATAAGGTAAATTTTGTTAAAAATACCCCTTACACTCCTCAAGAAACAACTTTTTCACCTTCAGCAACTTCATCTACCAATAAAAATGACTTTTTTTTTCCTGAAAATAAGGTTGCACTCATGAGCTACTATCTCTCAATCCCTAATGGGTGTTGCAAAAATGGAGGAGTTTTTTTTAGATAAAAATGTTTCTGAGAAAAACCTCTCTTTGTTTTTTGAAAACCATCTTCAGTTGTCTGGAATATGCATTATAACATCATGTATAAAATAGGAAAATTCTGAATTCTGAAAATAGGTCCCAAAAGAAACTTTGAATCTCCAAATTGGTAGCACCTGGGAGAAAATTGAAAGAGGTTATTGTTCCTTGTTATGTTATTATAAAAAAAATTCTTCATATTTTTGAAACTCATCTTCATTTTCCTGCAAATTCCTCTTGAAACCAATAGCTTAAACAGTCCAAGAAATGTTGGGAATCACGATTGTTATTGGACCAAAACCCGCGGTGTTAGTCAAAAATCGTATCGTCGGAGATAAGGATCCACGAGGAACGGTTAGTCCATGTCGCAAAACACACGGGGAGCATTGTTTTGTCAATGTCCCGATAATCTCCCCCCCCAACGCGAGCGGGAGTGTAGTTGAACTCGTGACCTACGCTCTGTGATGCCACTTGTTTGGAATCAAGATTGTCGTTAGACCAAAACCATGAGTGTTAGTCAACGATCATATACGCCGGAGATAAGAAGCCCATGAGAGGCGGTTGTTGTGTCGCGAAACACACGGGGAGCGTTGGTTTATCCAATGTCCAACAAGAAACACAACAAATCCCCTTGTTGCTCCTAGTAGAAAAACATGTAACCTGTCTAAATGAAAACTTGTGTGAAGCTGAGGTTTTCCATGATCAGTTTAAGGTCCATGGGCTCCTTTTTATTCTTTCCTCTTCATGGAAATTTCCTTTTATAACCCAAAATGCCCTCTTAAAAATGTGACAGCTGTAAAAAACAATTTGGACAACAAGTGTTTTCCACAAAACTAACTTTTCAAAGGTGACAACTTATTGATACATGCAAAGGTTGAAAATTAAATGACAGAGAGGAGCTTGGATGATTTTTTTAAGAAATGAAATTCAAATGTGGAGAGAAAGATGATAAAATGAGGGAGTGGAAAGCAAAGATGAGTGGTATTTATGCTTTTTCATACTTGGATGATTATGAAAATCAATTGTATGACCTTACGTTTACCCTAAACCACTAAATACTTGAAATGTCATCATCCCATTCATTTTTCCAGAAAAACATAATTCTGCAATATTCTTAGTTATAAATTTTACATATTTGCTACAAAATGATCAGGAGATTCTACAGCGAAAATCACCTGTTTTGCATAGAATTCGCTGCAGAATCAGGAAAAATAAAACATGTGACTTTAAAAAAAACAAATTGAACCAATGCACGTGAACCTAAAGTGAAACTTGATAGATATGATTGAGATGACAAGACCAATGAGGTGTTTGGACTTAGGATGAAGACTTATTTCATGAATTTTTCGTCAATTTCATGGACCAACCTTATGAGACAGATGAGACCTAGATGAGTGACCCTAATCAAAAATTAAAAATTTATGTGTGATAACAATGGCTCCACTTGGGATGGTGTACCCCTGTGGTACACTAAAGAACCTGCAGTTCCAATGCCATCCATCTTATTGGAAATAAAAACTCTGAAATTTATGAACGCTTTGCCAAGCTCTTAAGGCCTTCTCCTCGGGCTCAATGTTGATGATTACTACTAAAAAAACAACTTTGTACCTACTGAAAATATGCTCAGTCAACTTTGAGATTATTCGCACACTCCTACCTACCCTATTAGCTACAATCTCCATTTTTAACTAAAGCAACATGAGACTTCCAACGAAGTTAGTCATTGGTCTGATCTAACACTTGAACCTGTTGACTGCACTTGAAACAAAATTAAGCATGATACTAAAATTACCAAGGCAACATAAAATGTATCTAATCCTCATAATGAAAATATAACTGAAAATATGGATTGTAGAAATCTTCCATTTATTCAGCTATATGATCAAAGAAGACATGATATGTTTGATTATTCTCAAAACATTCTGCAACTTTGGACAACTCATATTTTCTTTTTTCAGCCACACAAGATTTCAATTGTGTGATATCAAAATGATTTTCAAACTAATTTTCAAAAACAGGGTATTCGTCCTCAATCTCAAAAGAGAAAGGTAGCAACACCCTCTCTTTATGTTTTGGCATTAAAAACTTTTGAAAAGACTAATCTTGATCATGAAGACTATAAGATTGAATTTTATCTTCTAAAACTTCAATGTCTTTTTCAATTTTCTTAGCAACTTCATCCACAAAGTGAATCTTATCTTCTAACTTGCACTCAAATGACTTTAGATTAGAAGACAAGGATAAAGAAAAATTTTCATCCAGTTCCTTATTAGTGTGATCATTATTTGATGTAAGTTGATGCAAGGAATGACATGAAAAATAAAATTCTTCCTTTACCTAGAGATAGTAGAAATTATCTTCCAATATTTCCTCTTGTTGTTTGAAATGATTCTCATACTCCTGATGATCAAAAGGCTGACAAGTCTGCTACAACTTTTCATCAAACTCAGAGGATGTAACATGATTTTCATAAATAAACTCCTGTTGGGTTTCATTTTCATCCAAGAGAGAGGTTATCCTTTCTTCTTGGTGATGAAATGGATTGTCATGAAGGACCTCTAAAATTTCATCATCCATAAACTCATCATCTTCATAAAAATTCTCCAAATATTCAATAAAACTCACACAATGTTTACAGTCTTCTTTGACCAGCAATAAGGAGGGATGACACTCTTTATACATCTCATAAAATACAACATGGAAATCAGCAAGAGAATATAATGAACCATTTTGTAAGCTTTCGTACCATGACCGTGCTTTTCCTTCTAAAGTGGCCATAAACATATTCATGAGATAATATTCAGGGAACTGAACCTTAAGTTTGCATATATGCATATGGAATCTAACCAAATGAAGAGCAGCATTGTCTTTCTTTTCATCTTTAAATATAGGAATATCAGTTAACCATTCGACCTTTGGCATAGGATTTGGAAAACTAGGGATGTGAGACTGATTCATAGGAGCATACCTGGCATTTATTCTTGCAATGGAACTCATCTTGAAACTTCATCAAGCTACTGATCTTCAAGCAGTGGAGTCACCATCCAACTGATTATTTGATGTGTGGAATCACCAGAGCAAAAATACAGCCAATATGTGCCTAAGTGTATGCTAGTCTCGAACCTTAGAACTGAAACTTTGTTGTTCTTCCCAGGAAAAATTTACACCTTTGCTCCCCGGCAATGGCACCAAAATTTTATCACCAAATTGAGTCCTCTTGGGTTGCTTCAATGGTCAATTTGGATTAAATTTTTCAAACCAATCTTGTGACTGAGGCTTAGCCTTCTCAGTCTGAGAGGACTCTCTCAAGGGTTAATGATATTGAATAAAGATGTAGATAGATGGCTAACTCTATAATTTTTGTTTTAGTTTTGTAAGTTTGCAGGTTGAAAAGATGAATGCTTGCTACCATTGAGCTATGGATTCAGTGATAGGGCTCTCAATAAAAAAGGCTTTCATTATGGAAGTTGAGGCTTGTATATATTTCAATGAAAGAATAACACATTCAGGAAAATCCCAATAACTTGAGGTTCAAAGGAAATCAGAGCATGTGGCACACGAATTCTGAGTAATGAGACATCAAGGTATTGAAAGAAAAAAATTAAAAGAGATTCACCATAGCTTAATACTTAAAGGAAGTCAGAGCATGAATAGTCATGAATTCTGAGTAATAAGCATTAAGACATTGGAAGAAAACATTTCAAAAGATAGGAAAAAAACTCATTTGACCATAGCTTAATACTTAAAGGAAGTCAGAGCATGAAAAATCATGAATTATGAGAAATAAGCATTAATACATTGGAATAAATCATTTCAAAAGATAGGACAGAAACTCATTGAAATATAATAATAATCTCAAGTGAAGAAAAGTTTTAGTGTTACTGTATATATCAAAAAATCCAAAAGCTTTACATAAAAATAGTCTTCTGAGATAACATATCCAACCCTTCATACATCAAAGTACTCACTACTTATAGACATATAGCTTTTACATCCAATCTTCCAAGTGGCTAGATCATTAAACTCTATTACTGATACCAAATCTAACCACTAACTAGATCTTTAAGACTAGAACTGACACCTTTCGAATTATGAGTTAGAGTCCTACTATGACTCAAACACCTACCTATTACATTTTAATCTAAATATTATCCAAATCTTCCTTGAAAGGAATCATGTTTTTCAACCATAATGGCCACAATAAAAACATTAATACCCTAAATTTCTTCATGAAACTGCTTTGTCTACTATTCAGGAGTTGTCAAGTTGATGATATGGCAACATAGTGAGCTGGTATCTTCGAACTATATTCATAAAAAAACATCTCCACTTAGAAATATTGTGATATGATACTCTTTATCATTTCCCTGTTACTCTTTGTAATTTCTCATGGAGAATATATTTGAAATAGTTATTTACCCTTCACCTTCTTCCAAAAATTGACCTTGTTGTCAAAACAGAGTTTTGAACTACTTTTGTAGAAAAAATAATTAGGCCACATGTGTTGTACCTTTGATACTTTTGACCATTGGAGGATGTTGAGTGATCAAAATTATTTAAATACAAACTTTAAAGTTCCTTAACTAGGTTAATTTAAGTGACTTGAAACCAAAAATATGTCTTCAGAAATTCCGCAGCAAAAACTGGGTTTCAAGCCTCGGACACGCTGTGGAATTCCCTAATTGCCCACAGACTTCATAGAATTTGGATTTTAGGCCTAGAAAATGTCCATGGATATGTGAGATGATATTATGAAGCATGATAAGGAAAATGTGGTTAAAAATACCCCTTACCCTCCTAGAGAAACAAATTTTTCACCTTCAACAACTTCATCTACCAATAAAAATGAC
The DNA here is from genome assembly GCA_034641835.2 of Pinus albicaulis. Taxonomy (NCBI): domain Eukaryota; kingdom Viridiplantae; phylum Streptophyta; class Pinopsida; order Pinales; family Pinaceae; genus Pinus; species Pinus albicaulis. Next base: position 38,079,195 of record CM076584.1, read on the forward strand.
TCTGTTTTTCCCGAAAAATAATGTTGCATTCATGAGCTCCTATCTCTCAACCCCTAATATATGTTGCAAAAATGGAGGAGATTTTTTTATATAATAATGTTTAGAAGAAAAACCTCTCTTTTTGTTTTGAAAACCATCTTCAATTGTCCGCAATCTGCATTATAAAATCATGTATAAAACAGGAAAATTAAAAATTCTAAAAATATGTCCCAAAGGAAACTCTGAATATCCAAATTGGTAGCACCTGGGAGAAAATTGAAAGAGGTTATTATTTCTTGTTATGTGCTTAGAAAAATCCTCTTTCCGATTTTTGAAACTCATCTTCATTTTCCTAAAAATTCCTCTTGAAACCAACATCTTAAATAGTCCAAGAAACACAACAAATCCCCTTGTAGCTCCTAGTAGAAAAACATGTAACCTATCTAAATGAAAACTTGTGTGAATATGAGGTGATCCGTGATTATTTTAAGTTCCATGGTCTCATTTTTATGCTTTCCTCTTCATTTCAATTTCCTTTTATAACTCAAACTTCCCTCTTAAAAATGTGACAGGTGTAAAAAACAATTTGGACAGCAAGCTGTTTGCCACAAAGCTAAATTTTCAAAGGTGACAACTGACTAATACATGCAAAGGTTGAAAATTAAATGACAGAGAGGAGCTTCGATTATTTTTTAAGGAATTAAATTCGAATGTGGAGAGAAAGATGACAAAATGAGGGATTGGAAAGCAAATATGAGTGGTATTTATGCTTTTGCATGCTTGGATGATTATGAAAATAAATTGTATGACCTTACCTTTACCGTAAACCACTAAATACTTGACATGTCATCATCCCATTCATTTTTGTAGAAAAACATAATTCTGGAGCGTTCTCAGTTATAAATTTTATAGATTTACTGCAGAATGATCCGGTGATTCTGTAGCGAAAATCACCTGTTTTGCATTGAATTCATTGCAGAATCAGGAAAAATCAGACATCTGACTTAAAAATGAATTGTAAGCCAATGCATGTGAACCTATAGTGACACTTGATAGATATGACTGATATTACATGACCAATGAGGTGTTTTGGACTTAGGATAAATACTTATTTCATGAATTTTTCATCAATTTCATGGACCAACCTTATGAGACAGATGAAACCTAGATGAGTGACCCTAATAAAAAATTAAAAAATTATGTGTGATAATAGCACACATCGCAAGTCTTAGAAGATAAGTGCTAAATAAGAGTTAAAAACAGCGAAATGTGAAGTGCGATGTTGGCGCAGATGCGATGTATTTCAGAGCAAAGGCCTAAATATTTCAAAGTCTGGATGCATTAGGTTTGTGCGTTGTTTTGTAAGGAAAGAACTAGCTGGGAAGAAGAGGCAGAATCAGGCCAGAGAAGGTATGGTGGCACTGTTGCAAATGTTTCAGGGGAGTCAAGTCGGACAAAAAGGGCATTGATGATATAAAAGTAGAAAACGAAGAGGCAGCATCATGGCCATCGATCTAGAAAAATTCCAACACCTCATCAATTTAATAATTCCACAATGGTTTTCTGAAGAGGAAGAGCCAAGGTGTCAGAGCCTTTCTTGCCTCTTAGGCATCGGAAAAAGCTAGATTATGATCATAACGAACTGCTGCCTCCACCTTCTTGGCCAGAAGTATCTTGTCACTGCCTCTGTTGTTCCACTCACCAAATTGTTACTCCATCATGGCCTCTTCAGGAGATTAAGAGTCAATTTCTTCCTCTATAATCAATAACAGACTGTTGTTGAGGCCAAGCCCGTCTTATCATCGCCTGCAAGTTTCCACTTGTCCATTTTCTGCTTAAATGTAATCACTGCAGTAGACAGATGAACCGACTTAGGTTTTACATAAATACTACATGCCTTAGAAATATGAGGGGTTGGAAGGTTGGACCTTGTTAGATTCTGTGTTGTAAAAGATCATTGTATTGGAGCACTATAACTGATTTGAGTTGGGCATAAATAATAAGAGACCGTTCATAGGATTCTTGAGCTATGTTAATGGTGATGTTATTTCCTCTATGTTAATGTTTTTCCTCTGTCTTTTCATGTTATGCATCAATTTATCAGATTGAAAAATAGAAAATTTAGATTAAGATTTGCTGAGAGAGCACCTTAATTTGTCTTTTTTTGTTATCTTAATGTTTTCTTCTGAAGTATATTTAAATAATTCTTAACTACTCTTTAGCTCTTACTAAACTTACTGCTTTCTTCCATCTCATATTCACACTGTCAGTAAAATCCAGTCTGCATAGTTAGCTTTCCCCATGAATTCCCTTGAAAATTTGATGCACAATTTAGCCTTTTATGACTCCATAGTCCAATGGATTAAGTCTCACAGCTCTATCTGTCTAACAACACAATCAATCAAAACAAACAACCCTCATAATTTCTATAACTAGCCTAATATGAATATTTAGAATTATCAAGCTAAATCATAAAAACAAAGAGAGCCCTCTTTGAGTCTAGGAAAGCTAGGTCCTCGACTCCAAAGTGGTTTGATGTTGTCCTCTATCTTTTTTCCTTTCCATTCTTATAAATTATAGAGTGATAACAGGTGGGTTCGCAGATATCTCATGGGGTTGATATCTGCGATGACTCTTGTAGTCCGCAAGATAATGTAGTGTTGAAGCTTTTGGACTGTGTGTATAATGGATAGGGAATTTTTTTATTTGGGATCATATCTTAAGGCAGGGCCTAATAAGTTCTTACTAATGTAATAAATTATGTGTTCTTTACCATCGGGTCCGTCTTGAATTAATACACCGGCTAAAGTGGTTTCTGATGCTTACAGATATGGGGTGTAATCTTTCTCATAATTTTGTGCGGTGATCAATGGGGAAGAGGACAATGCGTATTTTAGTGCCTCAAATGATTGTTGGGCTTGATCGTCCCATTTAAACAATATATCCTGACGATGAAGGTGTAGCAATCCTTGCGCACAAGTGGCATAATTTGGGACAAAGAGTCTCAGGAAATTGGCTTTCCCCTGCAAGCTTTGGAGTTTCTTGAGGGCTCTTGTTGGTGTCACCTCTTTGATAGCCTGGACTTTGAGGGGGTCCACTCTGATCCCTTGTTGGGATAATATAAAACCTAAAATTTAACCTTCATTGATGCAGAAGATGCACTTAGGAGGGTTCAAGTGTAGGTTGTAATGTCGAATTTTCTAGATGATCACTTTGCTTCTTGGATCGAACGGTGAGGTCTTCCAAGTAAGCGAGGATAAGGTGGGCTATATCATGGAAGATATAGTTCATGACCCACTGGAAATTTTCTCCAGCATTTTTAAGACCAAATTGCATAACTTGGTATGTGAAAGTTTCCCAAGGGGTGGTGAATGTTGTCTTGTATCGATCGGTATGTCGAATTTGAATTTGGTTATACCCTGAGAAGCCATCCATGAGGACAGGGCCTCGTGACCAGCGCAAGCATCAATGACTTGGTCGATGAACAGGGTAGGGTAGTTTTCTTTTGGACAAGCTTTGTTGAAATATCAGAAATATATACAGACACAAATGGTGCCCTATTTTTTCATGACTGGAACACGGTTGGAAACCCATGATGTGTAAGCTATTAGGTATATAAACTCGGTTTTGTGAATCTTTTCGATTTCTCGCTTGATTTCTTCTGCCTTATATGGGTGCAATTGATGTTGTTTCTGGCATACGGGTGGTATGTCGAGCCAAATGTCAATATGGTGCTCTATGATAATGGGACTAAGCCCTAGCTCTATGTCTATATACTCTTGCAACAAGTTTGTGTAAGAGATTACTTCATCTAGGAAGCATGTTTCCCCCAGTGAGATTTCTTTGATTTTTCCTTGCTTTCTAGAGATATTTACCTTGATGGTTGGTGAAATATTGGACATGTTCCCTTCTTCGAATGCGTCAAGCACCGAGATGGGATTTTTGAACCCGTCAACTTTCCCATATGGGAGAAAATATTTTGATTCGATAGCATATAACTCTTGGTTTTTTGGGTTGTTAGCGCCGAATTTTTTTTCTGGAAGAAAAAATGAGTGGTGATGCATTGCATCCCGCAGAAAATCAAGTTCCGTCATGGTCTCGAAAATATCATCATCTGAATAGAACAAGGCGTCCAAGGGGTAGTGATTTTATGTCACCGTGAGGAGGTGGTTTGGGCCTAACGGAGTTGGTCGACAGACACGAATAGGATTCCATAGTTTATGGTGTGGAACCAAACGAGGTTGACAAGGTGCAAATGGATTGAGTTTTCACTGTCAATGGTATAGCTACTTTTGTAGTTGTAGCCGTCTTGACACCAATGGAAAATGAGCAGAAAACACGAGTCATGGTTCCCATGCATGATGAGATGAATCATATGTGGTGTTGCATGTCGTCGATATTGGATGGAGGAGGAATTTTCATTGTGGTGGCTTGCATGAGAGCAAGCTTATGTTCCACATGTGGCGTACTAAGGGTACTTTCACTTTCCTAGATTTGGAAGTTGTGCTGAGTGAAGAGGTGCCTAAATTTTTTCATTAAGGGGAATGACTCTTTTTTGTGATTATGACTGGTGCAAATGGTGCACTGTGTCACGATGCTTGTCAAGTAGATGGTATAAGAACCAATTCTACTCTTTTTCCCTGAAGTGGATGCTCAGAGATGATTGGGAATTGGGGCATCACTATGCTTTTTCCATCTCCGAGTTTTTGGTTTTGGATGGTCTAGATATTTCAGGGAGTTTAGAATTAATGTTGCCCTTGCCGCTTGTAGCCTTGGGAGGTACTCACAATCCATCGTATGGTGGAATTGTTATCAAATCATGCAATAGCAGTGTGTGATCTTCTCTTAATTGGAGAGATTGATCTGTGGCATAGGGGTGACTATGCGAAGGCTATTAGTAATATTTTTCAGTTCGTTACATTGATTGAATCGCTGGTCGATTCTATTGCATAGCCCGCATGTCGTCCTTGCCTTTTCCTGGGCCCTGCTAGCATGATGGGTTGTTTTAGCTCTCCTAACATTTTGGTAATGATGGGGGGCAGGTTGCCTTGCGTTAGGTTTTCTTAGTTCTATACCAACTATATCTAGGTGTTTTGCATCCAACGAGCGTATGATTTATATCAAAGGGTTTAATTGGGATATGTAAGTATAGTGTCGAGTCTGATGGTTTCCTTAAAAAACTAGACAAGACTGTCTTTCTTCGGTACCCCTTTCCCTTTGGGTTGTTGGAGTGATTGGGTACCATTTGCGGAGTGATTCTAGATCTGGGCATTGGGTGATCATACGACTACGTGCACTGAATAATGCACCGGTTGGTATTATCCATGGAGGGCGGTTGGGGGTGACGATGTGCCCCTTTACTGACCGCTTTTCTACTGACACGAAGAAAATGGAACCTCTTGTCACATATTCTTGCGTTATCAAATTTTCCATTGATTTTGTATCTGATCTATCTGTTGTGGCAATGCATACTATGGCCATGTGTAAAATTTTTAACACCGAATGGAATCGGGGGATATAATGGAAATGGCAAACCAGGTGGTCGCCATAACACACCCGACATGAATATTGGACTGCTCGTAAGCCATCGTAGTATACGGCGTCAACAGGGTACCATCTCTAAAACAACTCTAGGGATGCACAATCAGCAATGAAGTGATCGCATTCATCACAGAGTGCACAGAGTTGAATCAAAGCTGGAGGGCGATAACAGGGGGGAGGTGGTCATTCAGGTGATTTCCACTCCTCAACCACATATAGTATTTTCCTTGTTGTTTCCATCCCTCGAAATGTGGTGCTATTTTCCGATTCCATGTCTGAGCTGGCTAGGTTAGAATTTTCAGCAATGAATCATCGCATGAAATCCAACATGGACCTAAATCGATGGATGTGTGGACATCAGCACACATGATGGTTGTTTCAGAAAATCTGACATGTATGCCATCAAAGCCATGCTAAGTTTCTTTAGGCAACGTGAGGGATTTGGTACCAATGGGTAAACGCCCTTAATTCGGGACACTGTGTGACTAAGTGGTGAGGCTTGTCGCATAGTGTGAAAACTAGGGTTGCTTGAGTGGCCCTCCTTTTCCATCTTTGGAGCAGGATTTAGGTTCCTCTCGTAGGTACAGTATGGTTCTAGGTTTTCCCTCTTCCATCTTCATGGGTGGATTTGAGGGATCCTATTGGTATGATTATTCTAGGGCTTGCAAGGCATCCCTATATCGTGGCATCTCTAGGAAGTGATGAGTGTAATGCCCATAACGGTCACATATGGAACATGTGTGGTTGGTGTGCAATTCTTTCCCTTGATTTTTCGTGGATTGTTCCTTTTTATGCGAACTTGAGGCCGCAACATTTTTTTCGGTGCTTAGAAGAGGTTTTAATTCATCTAATTCCAGAAAAATATTGGTAGGATGACCTACGATATCACATAATGCACAAGGTTGCAATGCCCTAGGTATGTTGGGATTTTCGATTTTATTCCCTTTTTTGTTGATTTTCTTGGTCGTTTTAACTATCGCTACTATGAGAGTTTCGTTAACCAATGTATCCTCCTAGGGAGTGATAGGGGTTATCCATGTAGGAGTGATGCTAGGACTTCCCATCATGGATGGTGGGACCAAATACTAGACAGGCATTGCGAAAGACATGTTTGGAAAATTTACAGTTTCCAAGAATTTCTTTGACACAAAACCAAGTGGAGGGTATAAAAATGGGGTTTGGGAGATGGCGTAGGGTAGGAAAGTCATTTCAGCAGCTTTGGTTTCCTTACTACTTGTCTCCTTCTCCAGGTTGTTCTCAGTGTTTAATGATAGCATCATGCACATTGGTGCCCCTGTGACTTTTGGGGATGCTTCTGGTATGACAGGGGCATCTCCTAGGAATGATCCTAGGATGCATGATTGTTTGAATTGACTAGGGCCATATTTTTAGTATCGCATGAGCGACTCTGTAGTTTTTTCTACAAAGGGTAGAACGACATTGATAGTCGTCATGGGTTTTTTATCATAGTATGTAATTTGGTCAACGGTGATGATTCGATCCTTGTGGGGGAACATCATCACCCCAAAAACAGAGGAGTCTATGGCAGTCGTGGCATACATATAACTATGCCCAAGGAGTATATTGTATTCAAGCTTAGCGTTCAAGACTTCAATGTCTATGAGCGCCATTTTTCTAGCCAAGTTTACAGGGACATTCTGATATAGACCGACGAGATCTGAAGGTCAAATTTTGTATGCTCTAAGCATGATGTCATATGGCTTCAGTTCAGGTGATCCCAATTTCTACCAAATGGACTTGGATATGATGGCAGATACATCTTCATTACGACACATCAAGTAGTAGGATATTTTGACCTAAGACCGTATATGGAACTAAAAGGTGACTAGTAAAGGAAGCCCATGGGTGGCTTTCTCTAAGTCAAAAGCCATTAGGCGCAAATTGGAAGGGTCGATTGTGCCTAATACAGTAAGGCTTTCCATTGGTTTGGGAAATATTGTAGGACCTATAAGGCTAACATGGCAGTGGGTGATTGTGCTAAATCATCCACAATATTGTAGTTATGGGCAGCTTTTGAGTGGTGTCCTGCGTGCCTAGTTGGCCCCTTAGCCATCTTTGGCAGGGGTTCAATAGGTATTTTGGATATGGTTAATGGTGCAGTAGGTGCACTCGTGCTCGCCTTTGAGGGGTTAGTGCCTCGGGGGGCATCATAGTTTCAATTCCTTGTCTAGAATAGCATTTCTTCACCATTCATGTAAATTTTGTGGCTACCATTCTCGGAATCATTTCGGGGTGGTTGTTTTTGTTGGGTGTTAACCACTCCTTGGTGGGGTAAGGGCTCCTGCATTACAACGGTCTGCTATGTAGGTCCCCCTTTTCCATGATTACCCTGAAGTTTTTTCATTTCAGGGAGCTTGAGACAGCGATAAGTGTAATGGTCATACTCACCACATATGGCATAGGAATGGTTCTTCCTCATACTGGACCTCTTGTTCTGCGCTTGGGAGTTGTTGTTTGGCTCTTGGTTTTGATTTCGGTTGGGGTTTCCCCTAGGCTGAGATCGCATGGGGTGTTGCTCGTTACAGCCCCCCTATCTAGAGTCTCCTTTTTTTTTATTAGGATTTTTTCTCACAACTTTAGGAGGATTATTATAGTTCTCCTGGTCATAATACTGGTGCGGCTGAGCCTAAGAAGGTTGCACAAAGTTCACCAACGCATTGTTTTGCAATGGTGGGTTTTGTGCAGGGGAGGAGGAATATTGGTTTCCCTATCCCTGGTCGGTGTATGGTTGTTGGGGGAAATTTCTTCCATCAGCATTCCTAGCTAAGTATTGGGTCCCCTTCGAGGGAGGGTATGATCATCCCTGCTGATGGTGATATGATGACACCCTATTTTTCATATTTTGCAAAGGTGCAGATTGACTTTGGTGGTAGCCAAGTTATGTCATTTTCTAGTTATAATCATACAAGTAACCTAGGTACTCGATACTGCTGCCTAGTTTACCTTGGGTAAATGACCCAATCAAGCCATCTGTAGTATTCGACGCGCCTAGAAATTCTCTGTAAGTTTGTAGATGAGAGGCATTAGGAAAGAAATTGTAAATGTATCTTGACTGGGTAAAGATAAGTTCAAGATGTGGGGATTTTCAAATGGAATCCTCCTCGAAGGTAGGTCCTTGTGTCACCACATCTTCAGAGATATCTGTTGTGAGAGTTTTCAAAAAAAAAATCATTAAAACTCTATCGTTAAGTTTGGCTTTGCACAAATTGCGACGTTGTCGCCATTCGTGGAGATGGTCTGAGATATGAACAACTGTCGTTTACCTAAAATGAGTCAATAATCCCAACCTTGAATCATGGTGGATGGGTAGCTAAAAATAAGTGAGTAACACAATAGCGAGGCTGCTAAAGGTTCCATGAGAAGCAGAAGAATACTCCACATACCATTTCGTGGCAGGTCCGGTTAAGGTGCATTGAAATAGTCTCAATCGAACAGTATCATCAATAATACTATTGGACGAAAACCATAGGTGTAAAGTCATAATATGATTTCCAGGGTCTTCCATTTGCTTCCCTTCGAACTTTGGTATGCCCGAGGGGAGCTTCGTGGCCATGGGGGGCCAATTGGGGTTGTGTGCAATGGGGTCATTAGTTAGTTTTGATATATCTAGAAGGTTTAATGATGTTAAAAAGGGTAACTGAGTATTTTTTTCCATTTTTTACTATGGAAACATATGTATCTGATTATGATTATATGTGGGGGATGTCTGGGGAATATTACCCTGTGACGTACCCTATTGTGTGTTATGCTGACTCCCCGAAGGGGTAGCGCTCCTCTACCCTCTGGGGGTTGTGGGAGGAGTTGAGTGTGGTGACTTTGCTAGGGTTTCCATGGGTGTGGTATTGGGTAACCCTTGGGGATTGCCAACTAAATACTCCCCGATAAAGTATGAGCCAATAATGGTGGTAATGTATCGTCTTTGACACCTAAATGGCGAAAGACCTGGCACTCCTCCCTCTAATGGGGCGAGGTCCAAAAAATGTCTAGATCGATGAGGTCTTGTTGTGTCCGTTATGGAATCGACTAGGTTAATTTTGGAAATATTTTTTAGTTTTCTGAGAGAAGGAATATTATTACCAAAGAAAATATGATCACATACATAAGACAAAGCGAAAAAAAAGGTAATTTTTCCTTTAGATTAATGTTATGTCATTGATCAAGAAAAAAATATGGTTTGGTTGTTTTGTGTATGATACTCAAAAGCCTAGAAAGATCTAATCATCCTCACACTCTCAAATGTAACTAGGCCTTGTGAAGATGTCTTCTGATGGGTACTAGGGCTAACGTCCCAAAAGAACTGGCGACACCTTCCAACAGTTGAAGAATTGACCAAGGTAAAGTTATGAGGATCTATTTTTTTCTGCAACGTCATCTATAGGGAAGGATGCCCTAGATTTGGACACTAAAGTATTGTCGTCCCATGTGAGCATTCGCGCCTTGATCTTCTTGGTATTCAGCTACCAGTACCGATCATTAGATGGGTCAAGTAGCCCCAAAGAGTACCACACGCATTGGGCCTAAGCTTAACCCCCTTTGAAATGGGTCTCTATAACACTCGGGAATTTTTTTCTGTGGGAAGATAGATGGATTTTAAGCTCCCTAATAAGTCAACATCTATGTTTCAAAATGTAGAATTACCATGGCAGCTTATTGGATGCCTACCCCCGATTTTCCTAACCTAAGCTATAATTTCTTTAGTGGCCCCTGTGAGGATAATTTAGTGAGTTCAACTAGTGGTTAGTTTTAGAGGGTCTTAATTTTCTTAAGGTGTGCCTTGGTGAAGCAACCGTAAGAAGAGGACAAAAGGTCCCAACACATTGGGTGCCTTAAGGTCCAATTCTTACCGATGCTTCACGTGTGCTTTAGAGTGTACAATCACAAGTTTTATAAGATATGGATATGCAGTGATCCTTTACAATCCTTCTCTAATTACACTATGTTTGATTGTTCCTTGCAAAAAATAAGCAATGTGCAGATGTTGACCGCTTACACTTTGCCTACTTAGACTAAGTTTTACACTATAAGGAGATGGAAAATTATCTTAAAAAATATTTCATATGCGTACCCAGGCTCACTAAGAGTGCAAGGGTGGTAGAGATTACTTTCCTTCTTTTTGATATTTTGGTCTTGGACTAGAATCCTAATGCAAAAAATCAAACTAAACTAATGCAAAAATTTGAAAAACAAAAACATAGCTCAAGATGTGTGGATGCATGAGCCACTTAATTTTCTGCTAATTATTATATGTGTTTGGTATATTTTTCCAACAAATAGTTTGTTCAGATAGAATTTATGGATTCAAGGCCACTTACTTTCCCCTACTTAAACTATGGGTGATTTTCAATGATAAAAAACTAAAATTAAAACAAACTATTTGTTAAGTTAAACTCCAGCAAAAAGTGACCTAGTCATGAAACACCAGAACACGGTGATGGAAAACTTCTTATGGGTTTCCAACACCTTACAACTGCTAAAAAAATGAGAAAAAACAATGAAAAATGTGCTCACGTCCTACCGCATGGCTTATTTTCACACAGGCGCAAGGTTCGTGCGTCTGTCTGGGTTGAACACACGCAGATTTATAGTTTCCAAAACTCTGCCTTCTCTGAGCCAAATTTCTCACTGAGGGTTGCTGAAAAGTGCTGAGAGGAAGCAAGAGTGATCTTGCAACAAGTCTGGGCAGGAGAGAGGACCTGCAATCAACAACCACTAGCTTAAAATAAAGAAATAAGTGGAGTCTTCATTCATGCTGTAGTGTATTTGATGCATGGGCAGACGAAATACATTGTGCTTAATAGGGAGGCTGCTTTCCTACAAGAAAGTAACATTCAATTGGTTTGTTAGATTGTTAGTGGAACAAAATAACATGTAGTAAACTGTAAAGAACATAGCATGCTACATTAATGAAGAAACAAGAAACAAAATACTCGTGTACAATAACAAGCTCAATCGAGTCAAACACACTAATAATTCGAATGGATAACTCTCTCCCTTTATTAGTTTTTTATGGTATAAGAGAATAGGATGCTAAATCACTTGAAATGAATACTTAGACCTATGGAGCTTTAATATTCAAGGCAAGGGGGTCTCGTCCCTTTAAGCTTCTTACAAGCCTCTCTCTCTCCTCAACGGATGGTAGAATAACAGACACTTGGTGAAATTCTTCTTTTGGATTGAGGAGTTGGGTGGCCAACAACTGAATCCTTCCACTCCTTGCTACTTGGACAACACAATGTTGGTTTTCCCTTAAGAAATTTTTCCAGCATAACAATGTGTTCTAATTTTCCTCTTCCCATGGAAGTTTTTTATAGACAAATTTCAAATTTCCCTCCCTTTCTTGATACAAAATGGATGTTGACACAAGAGTGGGAGGTTGATTCCTTTGTGTGATGCACTAAGGCCTCAAGGTGGCTCCAAGGTGACTGTACTTGGCTAGCTTGAGTGGGAATATTCTTCTTCAAGTGTTCTAAGTGGTCCCAGATGGTGACTTTCCGCATAATCAGGACTGCGTGGCTCTTTGGGGGATAGATGCGATGATATTCACTGATCTCGAAGAAAAGGCTGCGCAGATCGCTTGGGGTTAGTGCTTTCTATGTGCTATTTCATAAATTTGCTTGCTTAACCTTAGAAAAAGTTAAATTTTTCAGATCCTGTAATGTCTTCCTTCCCTGTAAATCCTTATCCGTACCTTCTTCTTGACATTTCCTAATGTCTTTTGCTTGTACGATTTTCTAGTGATAACAACCACCTACAAATATTCCCCCCCAACACAAGCTTATTAACCAGGTACTTCAAATCAGAGTGATTGATAAACATCTTAAATTGACCTCGTAATAGGTAGTGGCAGAATTTTTGCAATGCGTAAACAATAGCCAATCCTTCCCTTTCTGTGGTTGAATAATTACGCTCTGTGCTTGATATATTCCTACTTGCAAATGCAATACGGTGATCGATCTCCCTAGCTCCTAGTTTCACTAAAATAGCTCTGAGCGCAATATAGGAGGCATCAACATGGACATGGAATACCTTTGACCAATCTGGAAAGACCAATATGGGTGCAGTGACCATATTCTCTTTCAGCAATTCAAAACTCTTTTGACGTTTTTCATCCCAACAAAATGACGCATCCTTCTTGAGAAATTTCTCCATGGGAGTAGTGATCAGCGCGTATCCTTGGATGAATTTCCGATAAAATTCAGTATGCCCAAAAATTGATCGCAGTTTTTTGACATTAGCAAGAACTTCCAGATTAAAATTTACTATGATCTTCGTGGGATCCACCATCAACCCTTGCTCGCAGACAATATGACCTGGCAATATTCTGAATGGCACACAAAATATGCACTTCTTCAAATTAAGTGAGATCTAACACTTCCTACAAGTATCTGGAATTAGGCACAGACTTGAGACATGTGTTTTCAACAAACAAAAGAGATTCCAATTATCAAAGTAGACTTCTAAAAATGTGTGGATGTATTCCTTGAATGTAGCTACTACTACACGTGAGAAGATAGTAGGCGCATTCTTCAACCCAAATGGAATAAATTTATACTGAAAAGATCCCCATTCCATCGCGAAGGTTGTCTTACTTCTATCTTCTGGTGCAATTTTGATCTGATGATATCCTGAGAACCCATTTGTAAATGAATAAGCTTCCTGTCCTCCTACGTTCTTAAATATATCATCATAAAATGGGGTTGGGAATGGATCATGAATGCAGGCATCATTCAATTTGTGCAAATCCATGCAAATCCTTATTTCTCCTTTAGTCTTATTATCATGTACTACCATGGGACTCACCCAACCAGATTCCTCTACTGGTTCTACAATGCCTGCAACAACCATTTTACCTAATTCTTCCTTAAATTTATGCTTATATTTTGGATTCAATCTATACGGGCGTTGCTTCACATGTTGCGCATCTGGTTTCAATGTAATCTTCATGACCCCAAGCTCTCAAATTATCCCTTTCAACTTAGAGAACTTTGTAGGAAACAGGTCCTGATAATCAGTCAGAAGCTCGACGACCTTTCCCAATGTATCATCATCCCAGTAATCTCCAATCTTCGCTAATTTCGGTTGTTATTCAGATCCAATGTTCACTTTTCAAATATTTAGAGGCTTAGTGACATCCAGAGACATAATTGAAGGCCCAGCAACTGCGGGTTGTCCCTCAGATTTAGGGATCATGATATTCCTTGGATTTTATTCATTTTCTTCAACTGTCAAATTTCTGCAATGGCTTTAGGGGTCTTGACCCAGGTTCGATTTTAACTTTTTCCAACAAACCCCTTGACTACTGACCCTTTCGGAAATGACATGCTTGCGCAGGTCAAGGTCCCACCTGAAGTAGTATGGGAGGGTGCAAGAACCAATTTTCCGCACCCTGAGAGAGAGAAAGTTAATTGAAGAGGGTCCTTTTAGATCATACAAATTTGCGCAGGATAATCCCTAATACAGAAACCCTTAATAGTATATCGGCAGAGAAAAGTTTGTAAATCAGTGGATAACAAATAACTAGAGCATAGTATTTAAACCATATCTATGCATTCATAATATCGCATCCACGTGCGCATCAGTAAAGCATCAGTACTCAGTGAGCAAGTACAATCTCAAAAATAACATAAAGCGTAACCGATAATAATAACAAAGAAACACTTAAATATCACAAATAGTATTCTCATTCATTCGTATCCAGATCCAAATTACAGACTCTATCCACCATCCCGCACACACAACTAGTAGGGTCCGCATACAATAGGACTCAGGGTCTCCATGTACACAACCAGCAGGAGCCCTTACCCAGACAATCGACACAAATTATCCACAAGTTTGTATCCAAGCTTAATCCAAAATTAGCCTATCTCTAGACTCAATTTGTCTATCTATTTATAACATATTAGCCTGCGATGCACTATCGTCTGCAAACTATGGTTTGCATACTTCTCGTCTACCCTTTGACCCCTTACAATTCATTGGAGGCTTTGACCTGCCCCAAAGCCCCTGCGCTAGACTAAATATTACAAAATATTACAAAAATAGACCAAAAATGCAGTTAGGGGACCTCGTTCCAATGGGTCCCCAACACAATCTTGTGACTCGCCCCGAGTCACAGAATCGGCGCGGTCTTCATTGTTTCCTGGAGCTTCTTGATAGCTGCAGCCAAAGGGGGCACAACACCTATGCTCTGCGCGGCTGCATTATGCAAAATATCAACCAAATTTCGTGAAGTGGGGCCTTCATTAGCTGTGGTGACACTCTCCAAGATATGATTCAATTTCTTCACAGCCCCATCTAATTCCTGTGAAATATTGAGAGCTTCATCAGCCCATGGTGTCAGATGGTCATTGAGTACTTGCTTCTTGCACCGAAGCCCTGAAATTTCACTTTTGAGTGTGTGGCAAGTACGAAGGCGCGCTAGTCGTTAGGCTGGAATGAGGGTGTTCATAGTGGATTCCATTTTCTAAAAATATTGCTCCCTTTGGTGCAGCTCCTGATTGATTTGGTGAAGGAGGGGATCACGCTGCACTTGGGATCATAACCCCAAAGCAGTCTCAAACAATATAGTGCCCTGAGTGATATGTGCGGTAATACTGGTTGTAGCTTCTGTGACAAGCGCAGCTCGCTGGGCGCGTACCTCCAGAGGGGTCTTAGGCTATATCTTGGCCTATCATTAGGGGAATTTTGAGGTCTAAAATGGACCTCCTAAGGAAACTGTACAATCAAAATTCACTTTATGAGAACCAATCACATTTTAGGGATGACATCATCTCTAATAGTTGAGGTGACATTGCTTGAGTTAAAGGTACTTACTTGTCACATTCTCAATGGTGGATAAAAACTCATGGTTAACCATGGTAGTGCTCTAAGTACTTTTAAAGTCAAAGTAAAGCACTCATAATAAATTTCATTTAACACTTTTTGAATAAAATTCATACATAAAATAATATATTACATTTATTATATTATTTTTATATAGTACATTAATTACATGTTATTATACAATTTAAAGAGTATAAATTTTAATTAATAACATATCATATAATTAAAAATTTATGAATTTATATTTATATTTTATTTTAAGTTATTTAAGTACAAAGGACAAATGCATTAGTTGTTCAATGATAATGATTTTTTTTCTGAAAAAATCATTCTTATTTATAGTCACATCAATACAATTTTTTTATTAATTTTATTTTGGTACATCTTTTGAATTGAATTTAACCATGGCTACATGGATTGTGGTGCAAAAAGTGAATTGCAAATTCATAAATATTATTTTATTGATTTAGCTATTATTTTATTATTTCCTTAGGAGGCCCATTTTAGACCTCAATTCCCCTAATGAGTGATGCTATCTGAAGTTCCAAATTGGCCTTAATAACCTGCACTTCATTCCACGATGCCTTCAAAGCAGCGACCAAGCCTTCAACCTTTGCATGCGACGCAGCAGAGGCAAGAATTACTTCTGACATATCCTCGCAGTGTCGGTCTATAAACTGCTCTAATTCAACCTGTTGCATGATGGCGGCAATGTGTGCAGCCTAGGCTTGGGCGGTTTTGGCAACGAAACCATTTTTTGGCTATAGGGGTCTTGACCCAGGTTCAGTTTTAAGGTTTGCCAACAAACCCCTATACTAGTGGCCCATTCGGAAATGACTTGCTTGCGTAGGTCAAGGTCTCACCCGAAGTAGTATGGGAGCGTGTTGGAACCAAGTTTTTGCACCTTGAGAGAGAGAAATTTAATTGAAGAGGGTCCTTTTAGATTAGACAGACCTACGCAGGATAAGCCCTAATACAGAAACCCTTAACATTGTATCGGCAGAGCAAAGATCGTAAATCAACGAATAACATATAACCATATCAGAGTACTTGCCGTATCTATGCATTCATAATATTGCATCCACGTGTGCATCAGTAAATCATCAGTATTAAGTGAGCAGGTATAATCTTAGAAATAACATAAAGCATAGCCGATAATCATAACACAGAAACACTTAAATATCACAAACAATCTTCTCATTCATTCGTATCTAGGTCCAACTTAGAGACTCTTTCCACCAGCCCACGCACACAGCCTGCGCAGTCTGCACATAGCAGGACTCAAGGTCTTCGCGCACATAGCTAGTAGGATCCCTTACCTAGACAGTTGACACAAAATATCCACAATTTTGTATGCAAGCTTAATCGAAACTTAGCCTATCTCTAGACTCGATTTATCTATCTATTTATAATATATTATCCTGCGCTACTCTATGGTCTGCAAACCATGGTTTGCGGACTCCTGGTCTACCATTTAACCCTTTAAAATTCATTGGAGGCTTTTACCTACCCCAAATCCCCTGCGCTAAACTAAATATTACAAAATATTACAAAACTTGACCAAAAATGCAGTTAAGGGACCTCGTTCCAACAGCAAATGACAATATCCCTCATCTTTGCATCCCATGTTGGCGAAGTGCGCTCTACCTTCGGCTTTGTCATATCAAATATGGCCTCTTGAATACCTTGTAGTGATTTTCTCAAGAAATCAAATCCACTCTCAAATCTGAAGGTTAAAATGAAACTTTCGATCAGTGGAAACCATTCATTGGTTCCTAGGTCCAGCTCAGTTTCCAGGTACCAATCAGTAGGCACTTTCCCCAACGTATGGATGAACATGTACACCCATTATAGTCTTGGTTTTTTGCCCCATAATTTAGTCCATTTAGCCATATGTCTGAGCAGACCACCCCTTCCAAAATAAATCTCTTCCATTAAGGTAGTTGGACACTCAAATTGCAGTCTCATCATTCGAGTGCATTCTTCCCAGTTACCCAAGTTTCCATTATGAGTCTCCCACCATCGTGTTGGGGTATAGCATAAAGCATGATCCATGTGGATATTGGTGGCCACCCACTTATTCTGTTTTCACCACCACCATCGATTCTTTCAGTTTTTCAATTTCAGCACAAATTACTATTTTTAGCAGTTTTTCGAGTCTTGAACTCTAGAGCCGTTTTGAGGCCCTAAACAACGTTTTTTGGGAAACCCGGGAGCAATATGGATGTTAATTTGATGTTTCTCACGTAAAAAATTGTATTCCTCGAATAGATATTTCTAAGGAGGTATTGTGCGTGTCAAACAAAGATCGTATGCCAAAGTTATGTCCTCGGGATGATTGATGTACTAATTTACCCAAATGGGGCCCATAGTTTTGGTGCTTCATCTCCTAGGGTTAGGTTTTTGGATGTTTATGGTTTTCCATTGTTTCTCAACAATAAATAGGCCTTCCAGCCTCATTTTAACACAGTTCAGAGGCGTGTAGCTGCCACATCTCTTCTCAAAGATAATCTACCAGTGCCCTAGCTAGTTTATTTTCATTATGTCTATACATATATTTCAATCATTTGATTTTAATGAAATGAATTTTTTTTTCCGCTACATCTATGTGTTTATGTCTATTTCTGTATTTTATTGCATTCATGCATAAATCTGGATCAGTGTGATATCGAGTGCATGAAATATCTGTGCTTCCAAAACAATCCTTTCAAGTTCTCCTAAAAACATGTTCACATTAGTTAAACCATCATAATACGGTAATTCTCATACCTCTGACGATATGCAGAGAAGAAATCTGATCACTCGATTGCAGTGCATCATAGATACTTCATGTAGCCGGCTCTACCAGTTCTCCATTTCTTCATCCAAATCTGAGAAGCATGAACTATCTTTTTCCCAATTAAGCCTTCCATCAATTGTCAGGTTGATCCAATCATAATCTCATGTTGTCAATTTGTAGATATGGTCGACATCGTCATCTGCATGCACCAGTTATGCATATCTTGCGCCTTCTCCAAGATCTAAGGGAACTACAACTTTGGTTCCATTGTTCTCAAATCCCATGCTTCTCCTCTCAAGATTTATGATGCCATCCATATCAATAGCCCAATCTAAGCCCAACAGCGTGGGATAAGGATGAGTATCATCCATGATCTGTATGACCTCAAAATCTGCAAGCACCTTGACTCCTTCAATATCTACTACCACCTGCGAGAGTCTTTATAATGGAATGATTTTCTATTGATTCGCCATGCACAATTGGATCGTAGACCACTCCAGCTTGGGCTCTCCCATGCATTGTCAATTTTTCTTAGGTAAGAAATTTGCATCAGACCCTAGATCTAAAATGACCTGATCCATCTCATAGGCACCGATATAAGCAGTCAAGTACATCTCTCATCCAATTCTCCTTTTGTTCTAATAGATCTTATTGACAGCTCTCGGCTCCATCCAGGGTTTTTTTTTTTTTGCGCAATTATCTATCAATGCTTGAAGATTCTCCACTACCTTCTTATTGCGCAATAGTTTGATACAAGCTTGTAAGAATGACTTTATTTCTTTGTCTACTCCAACCACCTCCATAGGTCTACCTAATGTTAATGTGCTTGTTTCTACAAGACCCTTCTTTTTTTCTACAAAGGTGTCTTCTTCGCGTTGTAAATTTAATTCATCGTTTTTCTCAAGCACTTTTCGAATCAAAAGATCAGCATCTGGCTTCTTTCGTTTATCCTCACCAGTGGCTGCACCACTCCTAGTGACAACATTCATGCTAGGCTCTTCGTCGTGCAACTCCACTCTAACCATCTAAATATTCTGTGTCGGAGTATGCATCTTATTTTCCTACATCTTAGAAATTTAAACAGGACAATATTCAATTACATGATTGAATTGCCTACAATACCTGCAGGATTGTCACACTCAATTTATATAGTCGTGCACATAATGGCCAGCATCTCCACAATTTTAGCAGATGATTTTTCCCCTTCCTCGACAAGTTCCTCCTCCTCTTCCTTGTCCTCTGGTCTGAAATCCACCACGCCTAGATGGGGATGCTGGTGAGGTAGGTTCATCTTGCATTCTGTACAGCTCAACTTTATCCATCATCAAATCAAAACTATGACAGTGTTTTTCATCATGTCCTAGTGATGAGCAGAACTTGCAAAAATGTTGTTTTAGCTCAGGCATATATTTTCCAATTCTTGGAAAGTAATATGTCGCATGCAGACCCATAGCGTGAAAATTTGTGCACCATAATGCAGTTGTCTCACTCTGCCCAGCCGGGCTCTTCAACGAGCTAGGTCCTCCAACTTACAGGTAATCATTGAATATGGGGCATTGATCCTTATGATGCCTAGCAGCTTTGCATCGTATGCACCATACATCTGCACACACCTCCTTTCCCTTATATTTATGCAAATTTTGAATTTATAAATGCATTTCTTCTAGTTGACTCTGAATCTTCTAGGTTCTGATCAAAGTGGGTACATGTGCAGCTTCTAGTTTCATTGAAATTTCGACGGCCTCATCCTGCATGGAAATCTTTTGTTGACTCAATGGCTGATGCAAATGTTGGAGCAGCATAGAAATGAACCATTCCTTGTTTTACGTATCATCAATAGTGAATCCACCGTCTCTGATAATGTGCTTCTATCTTTGGTCCGCATCCCATACAGATTCATTCAACTCTTGACAAATATCTTTTAACTCAGTGACACACTTTGAAAATGACTTCGGCCTCTTAAATTATTCTTTTATCTCATAAATCATCAATAGTAGCATTAGGATTCACTGATACATACCTTATATACCAGTCCAACACGCGATCTTGAAAAATAGTGGCTAATTGTGCTTTCTTAACATCATCATTGTTCACCTGTTGTGCTCTCCATACAACATCAATGACAAACCATAATTGTTTTGTATCTCCATTCCCAATACCTCGAAAAGTAGGAAATTTCATAGACCCGGCCATATCTGCGCCTGGTGGTGGAGGTGGAGGTGGAGGTGGAGTGGATGACTTGTGAGATGAGTTTGGAAGTGGAGTGGATGGGATCTGAACTATGGCCAATGCTCCCTGATTATTCTGACCTTGTGAGACTTCTTCTTCTTCAGAGTGCACAGATTCACCAGAGATACTAGTCTCTGATTCTTTGTCACTATCATATCTACCTTTGAGAGGATTGTAAATAAACCTTTCTTCTAGATCTCTACAGTAAATTCTTCCACTGCGCGTGGTTGAGCGTCTTTAGGACATTCACTCAATATGATTACAAATATAACCTTGTTCACACAATAGAATATTAATCCACAAATTCAAAGAGCACAGGAACTAACCTCTGGGACCCTTCAAAAATCCTCTTTCGGCTTTAGAGTAAGACATAAACTGATCAATAGCAAACTCAGTTACAAATCCTCCCAGAACACGGTCAATCCAATGATCTATCATGAGGGTAATCATATTGATGATATTTTCTAACCGTTGCACCAATTATGGAGTCCACTGAGTGATTGCGTCATCCTTTGCATAGGTATTAAATTCAGTCAATTGAGACAACCATTCATGCAACTCAGTCACAAAGGAAGGAAATAATATCTCGTGGAGGGGACCCCGCACCAACATCAAGGCACCAATTTTTCATTACTTTTCTCAATTGTGCACCACATTGCAACCGATGTGTCGTGTGGATGGCTAGCACAAAGTCCCCTTTGACTATCACATTCATCATTCCTTCCCAAATCATCATTTCTATCCCATGCTCCAAGGCTTGGAATTCTGCTACAATGTTCAAGGTTATCCCATATTAATGAAGTATAGTCTACGAATTATTTTTTTCCAATCCTGAATGACCCCTCTAGCCCCTACCTTGTATGTATTTATTTTTTACGTCCCATCAAAGTTCATTTTAAGGAAACCAGCTGGGGGAGACAACCATCAGAGAACCAAGATGTATATGGCAATCTTTGGGTCAATGGTTCAGACCAATTAGATATTCGATATCAAAAAATTTCATAATTCTCACTTCCTAAAAGGAAGTTTGTTCCTCTAAGGTTTGAGTTCCTCTTCTAATAACTATCTCCTTAATATAACGGTTCATTTCCTCCACCAAGTTTTCAACGAGAAGCTTCTTATCATGGAATATGTTTTGGTTGCGCTCCTTCCATACTACCTAGAAGATGAATCCTAGAATTAAATTCCAAGTCATATTCACTACCTCGTTTTTAGAATATTATAACCGCCATTTGTTTATGGTTTCTTGTATTCTTTCCCTATTTCAGTTAGTTAGTCGAAAGATGAGGGTCACCCATTCCCAGAAGTTCTCTGTGTAGTTGCAGGTTTTTAGAAGGTGGTTAAGGTTTTCTTATGCTTTCTCAGAGAGACAACACGAAGATGCATCTGTAAATCCTCGCTTTACTAGATTGTCCCATGTTAGCACCTTCCTATGTAAAATCAGCCACACAAAAATTTATATTTTTGGCTAGTGTGGAGCCAACCATACTTTTCTCCATGATTGTTCATTAGAAGCATTATGTTCCGTGCTAAGATATGCTTTAGTTTCCTTGAGGTTGAACTCCCCTCCATCCTTTTTCCCCAACCTGAGATGGTCCTGGTTGTTATTCACCATAATTCGTCTATTTCTCAGTTCCTTTGTTAAATTATGAGTGGTTGAGTCACTCAGGGTTGTCTGTTGAAAGATGTTCAAAGTCCATTGTCTCCATTTGTTGTTCTCCAATCCTTGAGCCCAAAATTGGACTTCCTTGTAACCATGATTTTCTGTAATTAATTGGAAGGGTCACCATTCCTCTTTGTTTAATTTGGTTTTTGCTACCAAGCATCCTCCCATAATAGGGCTTCTTTTATGTTTCTTATTTCCCAGAAGAAATTTTTTTGTATGATTTCTTTGTTGTTCCAAGCCAAATTCCATATAGTTGATCCTTTGATTGAACCCAAGAGCCTAAATAGGTTTTTTTTTTTAAAATTAGGAGCATGTTTTTCTTTCCACAGTTTCGCCCATGGTGTTGCGCCCCCTTTTAACCATCTCCACCACAATTTGGCTATGTTTACTCTATTGGATCTTGAAGACTGAGTCCTCCTACATTTTTTGTCTTACACGTAGTATTCCAAGCCACAAGCGTCCATTTTCATTTTTCCTCTGTCCCTCGTCACGGTAAGTTCCTTTGGACATCCCTGATATTTTGGAGCACTCCCTTAGGTGCAAGTAGAATAGATAACATGTAGCCTAGGATAGCCTAAAGCACTTCCTTTGTTAGGACCAACCGACCAACTAAGTTCAAGGCTCTCACTATCCATCATTTAACCTTGTCTTCAAGAATGGAGATAACTTTCTCCCAATTGGACTTCTTCCAAGCTTGCACTGTTAGGGGGACCCCTAGGTACTTTGATGGGAGGGATTTTATTTGGAACCCTAAGATCTTTGTTAATCTCCTATGGCTAGAAATGTGGGCATTAAATAAAAAAATCATGGACTTATGTTGATTTATCTCCATAACCGAAGCCTCCATAAAGGTGTCCAGGGTGACTTTAAATGACTGAGCCTCCTTTACAGTTGCAATGCCATGCAGTATGGTATCGTCAATGAAATATTGATGCATTTTTTCCTGACCTTCCTCATGTAGATTAAGGCCCTTTATATCTCCTTCTCTATTGGTCGTACCAATCACCTTCCCAAGACTTCCTTCATTATGATAAATAGAAAAGGAAAAATTGGGTCCCCTTGTCGTATAACTTTAGATGAGAAGAAAGCTTTTTTTGGGGCTCCATTAACCAGGATTGAGAAGCTGGGGGACAAGACCGGGGACATAATCCATTTGATCCAATGCTCATCAAACCAAAACACCCCTATAACAGATTCTGTATAATCCAAACTAATATTATCGTGTGCCTTAGACAAATACAGTTGAATAATCATATATACCTTTTTATGGTTCTTCATCGAGTGAGCTATCTCATGTGCAAGAATAACGTTATCCAAAATTTGTCTCCCCTCAACAAAACCAGACTGTTCTATTGAGATCATACATGGAATAATTTTTTTCATCCTGTGTGATGCTACTTTTCATATGATCTTTTATACTACCTTACATAGGGATATCAGCCTAAATTTCTCAAGAGTGTTGGCCATTTATTCCTTTGGAATAAGGGTTATATAAGTTGAAATCAAGGCTTTGAGAATAGTTTTTGAATCCTATGAATCTTCCATTACCTCATAGATATTTTTTTAAACCACATACTATCAATATTTGAAGAAATAAATAGTAAAGCCATCCAGTCTGGGGGTTTTTCCATTAGGCATTTCATTTAAGGCCAGTGCCACTTCATCCATGGAGACCAGCTTTTTCAAATTCTTATTGTGTTAATTTGTGATAAAATTAGGGATGTTCCTATAAATCCTTTATATATCCTCTCGTATATCCATTGGAGGCTCCGCTACTATTTTTTGGAAGTGTTGAACCAATACGTTCTTAATATGCTAATGTGCTTTGTAGGTATGCCCCCTCTCATCCTTGATACTAAGGATTTGATTGGAATTCCTATGCTCTATCATTGAGCGATGAGAGAACTTAATGTTCTTCTCACCCTCCCTAAGCCATAACACTCGATATTTATATCTCCATATTATTTCCTCATGTCTACATCTATCCTCCCACTACTTCAGTAGCTCCATATCCTCTCCTCTACTTTCCTCTGGGTAGCCTTTTGTGATCATCTTTTGTTGTAACGTTTCCATCTTATGATCCAATTCCTTTTTGCCTAGAAAATGTTACCAAATTCTAACTTATTCCACTATTTTAATTTCAATTTGATATATTTTAACCTTGTCTATAAGGTATACATTTTAGATCCCCTAACTAGGATTTGTTCTACCCACCATATTTTAATATTATCCATAAAGGTAGGGTGATCCAACCAGAAGGCTTTGAATCTAAATGGTCTATTTTTAGGCATACCTAACATTGCAATGATTAATATCACTAGACAATGGTTTGATCCTACACAGGGAAGGATATTTTCTACCGCATCTATCCCTCTCATCAGAAAATCCTCTGAAATTGAAAACCTGTCAAATCTAGATGAAACTTGATGTTTCCATACTCTGAGCATTCTTACCCACAAAGTGGAAGCACACAATAGCAGCTTTCCATGGAAATAAGGTCGTTGTCCTCATATAATTCCTTTAAAAGCTTCAACATCTCAATCTACGGATCTTCCCCCCCCCCCATTTTTTCTCAATAGAGAGGTTATGATATTTAAGTCTCCCCCCAGCACCCAAGCAAGATGACCTTTCCTAGTTCTTATCTTTCTCAAATATTGAAGAAGTTTGACCTTATCCTATGTTCTTTGAGGCTTGAAACATTTGTAAACACCAAATATTCTAGAGTCCCTATAACCTGCATTTCCAATGATAAATATGATCTTGCTTCTTCTGCATCAAGTAAGATCAAATAGTGGGGGTTCCACCCAATCTCCAATCCCCCTGCAGAGCCATGAGCTGTGATCTCCATTATTTTGAACCTCCTCCCTAGTTTCCTACTTAATTCCTTGAATTTCTCTACAAAGGACTTTGTCTCTTGCAAGAAAATAAGGTTTGGTTGTTCCATTTTAATCTTCTTCTTAAGCAGTCATTTTTTCCTAAGGCTACTTATGCCTCTTATAGTCTATGTTAAAATTTCCATGATTTAACTACAATTAAGGGGTGGCAAGATTAATTCTCTCATATTACTTGATTTATTAACATGGCTCCCAACTCCTGGAAGGAAATATTGTTCGACTTCCTCCCTCTTTTCTCTTGTTTGTGTCGTGGCGCCAACACCATCTGATATCCTGTTTCTTTTACCCCCATCTCAGTTATTTATGGATGTGCTCTTTTCTAACCTCTTATTTTTGTCTCTTCTCTGATCAGGTAAATATACTGTATCTAATCTATTTGAT
Source organism: Pinus albicaulis (assembly GCA_034641835.2). Classification (NCBI taxonomy): domain Eukaryota; kingdom Viridiplantae; phylum Streptophyta; class Pinopsida; order Pinales; family Pinaceae; genus Pinus; species Pinus albicaulis. Next base: position 38,104,507 of record CM076584.1, read on the forward strand.
CAATTGGGATAGCCTATCCCTGTTTTCTCGCTTGTTCCACTATATTTTGGAGCTCGATACCCTCCCGCTCTAGTATTTCTTGTAGCTTTTGGTGCTTTGTTCCTAACTCACTTGGGATTTGTTAGTGTCAGTCTATACATCCTGTCACCAGTGATCAAATGGACTCTTATCATGTCTTTTTAGGTTCTCATAGTCAAATTTTGTCATTTTATTTGGTTTTCAAGTAAAAATCTGGTCACTGGGTAGTAGGTCTAGGACTATTTCCACTCCTTTCAAAATTTTCACATACTGGTCCTTGTCATCACTCAGTTTAATGCATCATCATTGAAAATTCATTATCATTACTCCAGTGATCACCATCATGATTTCATTCAGTTTAGTGTCTTCATTAGGTCATTAGGGTTTCAGTCACCAAATCTGTCATTCCGTGCATAAAATATGGAAATTGGAGGAGTGGTAATAGGTAAATTGGTTCAATAAAGTTTGATTTCAAAATGTAATTCATGTTTCAATATGTAATAATTTCATCATGTTTCTAATGCTCCATACAAAGTGTCAAATTTACAAGTTTACAAAGCAAAGTGAAAAATACTTGTAGTGGGCCATCCTACTACAAAGAAGAAAAGTGACCAATACAAACTATAAAAAGACCAATTCAGCTCATTTGTTCATTCAACTCATTGAAGAAGAGTTCCCATTCATCACCAAGTGAAAATTCAGTAAGTTCAAGACAAAAGCACTCCAAATTTGTTGCCTAAATCAGCGATGCTGCGCTTAATTCCCTCCACACATGCTTTCTTCAAAAGGTTGTGTTTTCTCTCCTGGAGGCATAAAATCAAGTTCTGAAGGCTTCTGAAGGTTTTCAATGTGCTTAGAATCTGTGGACAAGTAAGTTACATTCAGCAAAACCCCTCCTTTCTCAATTTCATAATTTTAGTGTGTAAGCCCTACATTGGCATCCATGTTGTGTTTTTGTAACTAGATCATCTTTTCACACTTTGAAATAAAAATAATATTTCCCACATACTTTTTTACCTCCTTCACACTCTTAATCATCCTCCACAGCCTTCACAATCACTCATTTCCATTTTCCAAGTCCCAAAACCTAAACCCTAGCTAAATTCTGCCATTTTGGGTAGTTTTCCTAGCTAGGACTATGTTTTAATTTCCTAGCTCATTTCCCTAGCCCATTTCACTCCATATCACTTCCTAAAGATCCCTAAGACCCCTGCCAATATCCCTAAATTTTTTTATATTCATTCTATTCCCTAAACCCAATTAATTCTATCCCTTTTCCACTTCCCCTATTTTGTCATACTAGGGCATTACCCCTTGCAATCAACCAAATGTAGGAGAAAATATCTTATAACAAAGGAGGTCAAGTGATAATACATGAGCCCCTAACCACTATTGAAATGATGTCTACACCACTATCCAAGCACTTTTTTCAAGTAGAAGGGTACCTTCCTTTTTGTAAATTAGTTGAGAAAGTAAAATACAATGATACATTGTCCAAGTTGTTTGCCAATCAACTCAAAAGGGATAAAGTTAAAATTGCAGGGGTTGATTTCACTATATCAACTAATATAGTAGTTGATGCCACATTTATGCCCAATCATGGTGAAAAATGGTTTAATAACCGAGATCTAGCCCTTCATAACTATCATACCTATCTCAGAAGACATCATCAACAACACATGAAGAAGATTTTTCCTGTTGGGCACCTCCTTGAGAAGTACACACCACTCAAAAATATCGTCATGAAGTACTTCACCTATGAGGGAAGATTTTATATAATGTATGGGTATCATATCATAATTCTTATTCATTTCACAGGGGTAAAGCCACTCAATTTTCCCTATTACCTCTATAGAATTTTGGTAAAGGTGGCGGTGTTAATCAAAGATAAGTAGAGGTTCTCAAAGAAACATCCACCACGCTTGATCAAGATCATTGTTTTTTTACACTAGCTTGAGTAGAAGAATCATCACTAAATCAATGCCGTGGAAACGCCTCCCGCTCCAAGGTCCAATCAAGGCCCGCACAGATCCTCATCCTAGTACCGGATCCATTGAAATTCATGATCCCAAAAAATTTTGGCATCTCTGTTTTTCTGATCCAGACGCCTTTATCCGCATTCTCACGTGATCTGTGGATCGCATTTGATTGCCGACGGACATCGCCACATTCCTGATCTGACTGCACGATCGTTGACCAGTCCGTATGCTACTGTATCGATCCGATCAATGTAGGTCAAATGATTTTTTTGATTTTTTTTTAAAAAATTTGTCTTTGGTTGGGTTAGTAGGTGAGTTAGTGCTGAGTTAGGGATAGGAGGAAAAAAATATAAGCTCTCTTTTACCTCCTTAGATATTTCTTAGATGCTCCCTCATGGTAATGTTAAATTCTTAAAGTAAAAGTGACATTCTCATTTATTTTTCATTTTCATCCTTTTAAAATTTTTAACATTACCATGAAATGACTCAGGATGGTTCCAGCCTGATCGGACTTCATATGGAGAAAATAGAATTTCATATCTCTTCAAAATTCAACAGACTTAACAATTTTCAGGAATTCAGGATCAGTGGTATGGTGGCATGTCATTAGATTATATCATGTATGAGGGTATGTGATTAGCATTTAATCAAGAGCACCAAGCCCTATATGTACCCTAGTGTTGGTGGTGTTAATTGTTGAACTCCTTTGTCATGTCGTTAGCAAAAAATTACATTTCAATCAAGTCAAAATAATCGATCAAGCATGTTAAGTTCTTTCTACCATTTTTTAAGGCTTGCATTAGGGTTTGATCAAAATTGGGCAATTTGACTAATGTCCCTAGATAATCGAGGTAGAGGAAAAGGCTAGATAAGAGGAGAAGACTCTAGATTATAGATTGTTGATGCATCTATTCTAAATGGTTGATGCTCAAATAATTAATCATTAATGTACAATGGATGTCATATCTATCTTGATTTATGTACAAATATGCATGCTTCCATGTCTTCTACAATTAATTTGGTATTTTGGATATTTTTTTTAATATAAATGCAAAAAAATAAAAATATATATATATAAAGTAGATAGTTTCCTATATTTGCATAAGATTTTTGAAATGGACGTCATGGTCTCGTCTCCAAAACTTCTGCCAGCCCCGCCAGGTAACTGCTTGGGGACACTTTCATGCAGACAGATGTCTTTTTATGTCTTCTAAGTAGCTAGCCTACTGTAAGAAATAATTAAGAGGGGTGAATCAATATTTCTTTTCAATTGTTAATTTTTGCTAGTTAGTAAAAACCAGAGAGGTGTATAATAATGATATTATTAAGGATTAATAAGAACTTCAATCCTTTTTCAAAATAATTGAGTACAATATATGTGTGAGGGCACTAAATCTTCAATGAAACAGCACCAACATGTTGCCAAGCACCAACCTGGACTTTGATGAGGCTTCGACCTCTAGGGCTTTGACCCTATCTTCTCAAAGCACCGAACTTGTGTTTAGGGGCACCTACCCCAAGGACACCAATCCCTCAGTCTTCTTTTTAATAGAAAATGTGTGATGTACTTACTTGACTGTCATCAACAAGATTCTTCACTGTTCAACACTTCTTCATTTTGGCTTCACTATTTCTTCACTGTACTTTGTCCATCATGTGACTTCACTGCTGCAATCTTAGTTCATAGTCCTCGAGTGACACCAAGGTCCAACTATGTCACAAGCATCAAGCCACTGCGCTTGAACCCTCCTTGACTGTGCCAAAGAGTAAGTAATGTAATGAGCAATAGAAGGAAGATTGTTGCACCAATTGTATGCCCAAGTCACAAAGAAATCACAGTCACAAGCGATATCAGAACCAAGATCTTCACTGTTCAAAGATAAACCTTCACTGTTCACTGTTCACCAATATTTCTTACACCTTTTTCAAAAACTGTCATCAATACCAGCTAACTGTTCCAAACTCATGTGGGTGACCAAGCTAACTATTGTGAGCTCCTGTCGCTTATCCGAATAGCAAGTGATATTATCACAAGTCCAAGGGTTAGATAACCCTGTAGTAGCTTGATCGAGATCTGTTCCAGCACTTCTCACAGGTCCAAAGTTTTTGTGGCTAAGCTGTGATCAATCCGAGTTTATTTAACAGTTCTAAACACAAAAAAAAAGTCCCGAGTCTTTAATTGTTCCCACAAACAGATCTGCGGTTCTTATATCCAGACTTTAACCCAACAAACAAGTCTTCGATATATCTTATGCTTTCTTCAGTTCACGAGTTGTGAACTTGATCTCCTCGATGTATAATCCTTGATCGAATTGATGATTTGAAAATGAAGTTTCAGTCTTATATTTATAGTGATTTTCGACCAGAATGAAGTATCACATCTTTTGGAGGGAGGCCGACATGAAACTGTGAGTGTAGGTCGGCTAGATAAAAAATATATTTTTTTTAACTTAAAAATTCAATATCTCACAAACTACTAGGAGTTTTGGGACAAATAAGGGCTCATTGGAAAGCTAAGATTATGCTCTAAAGGATGGTGAAGGTCTCACAAAGAAATTATGCCTTCAAGATGATGAAACATAATTTTCTTTGTGACTGTCCTTAAATTTTATGCATCAAAAGTTTGGGACATCATGAGGAATGTTAGGTACAACGCGACTTCTTCATTCTTTGATTTCTTCATTGTTATCAATGCCATCATAGGATCATAGAGTCATTATGTAGGAGTGCAACATTCATGTAGCATCATGTATCAACAATGTCATCATATACTAATGTAGTGATATGTCATAGTGCAGCCTTCATCTCAGTCAAAGTCATATTGACATCAATGATAATCTTGATTAACAATCTCCCCCTTTGTGATTGATGGCAATATTCTTGCCCTTCTAACATTCTCTCCCCCTTTGTCATCAATGGCAAATAGGGTGCCCAAGTACTCCCCTTGTCAAGCTGCTCCCCCTAACATACTGTACTCCTAACATGTTGCATGATTTAATGCGATGCAAGAGCAATGACTACCATCTTTTGGCGAAGATACTCAAATGCTTCTCATGGAAGGGGTTTTGTAAAGATATCCATAATTTACTCTTTTGTATTGACATATCCCAATCTGATATTGTGTTCAACAACTTCTTCACAGTGAAAGTGGTATTTGATTGGAATATGTTTGGTCCTTAAGTGCATTACCGGATTCTTTGAAAGACTGATGGCACTAGTATTGTCACAAAAAATAGTAATTCGTTGCTTAGTTTCTATGTTGACATTCTTCATCCATAGAATTTGTGTACAACAATCAGCAGCGGCTATATATTCGGCTTCAGCTGTAGAAAGGGATATAGATGATTGCTTTTTGCTGAGCCAAGATACAAGACAATCTCCCATAAAGAATGCATTTCCACTGGTACTTTTTCGATCATCCACGCTTTCGGCCCAATCAGCATCAGAGTAAGCTGTCACAATAAGAGTTGAACTCTTAGGATACCAAAGACCGAAATCAATCGTTCCTTTCAAATATCTGAGAATTCTCTTCACAGCTGCTAGATGGGATTGTTTAGGACTTGATTGAAATCTTGCTACCATTCCTACTGCTTGCATAATATCTGGTCTTGTAGCAGTTAAGTATAGGAGAGCTCCAATTATTGACCTATAAAGAGTTGCATCTATGAGAGGGGTATCATCATCTTTGCTTAATTTACAATCTATGGTCATTGGTGTGCTCATAGGTGCACAATCTTCCATCCCATATCTTTTGAGCATGTCTTTAAGATATTTTTCTTGAGATATAAACATGCCTGCAGAGGTTTGAGATATTTGTAGCCCAAGAAAGTAAGAAAACTCACCAATCATTGACATCTCGAATTTTTTGGACATATTTAGAGAAAATTCATGGCTCATTTCTTCATCATTGCTAGCAAAGATTAGATCATCAACGTAAACAAGAGTGATCAGAAGTTTTTCCTTGTCCATCTTCATGTAGAGATTGCTACCTACCACTCCCTTTTTGAAACCTTCTTGTTGCAGATAGTGATCCAACTTTGCATACCATGCTCTAGGGGCTTGTTTTAATCCATACAAGGCCTTTTTTAGTTTGCATACAAAGTCTTTTCCTTCAGCAAGATCAAATCCTTCTAGTTGCTCCATGTAAACTTCTTCCTTGAGATCTCCATTTAAGAATGCTGATTTTATATCCATTTGATAAACCTTGAATCCTTTTGAGCAAGTAAATGCTAAAAACATTCTTATGGCTTCCAATTGAGCTACTGGTGCAAAGGTTTCTCCGAAGTCAATTCCTTCAATTTGCGAGTATCCTTTGCAGACAAGTCTGGCTTTATTTCTAATGATTTGTCCATCTTCATTCATCTTGTTTTTGAATACCCATTTTGTTCCAATTATATTTTTATCTTTTGGGCGAGGTACCAGTTCCCAAGTCTCATTTTTTTTCGATTTGAGACATTTCTTCTTCCATGGCCTTTATCCAATAAGGATCTTTGCTTGCTTGAGAAAAATTTCCAGGTTCTATTAAAGATAATAGAGCAACATCATCTTTTCTTGGGGTGTTTATCATCCTTCTTCGAGTTTGAATTCCTTCATCTATATTTCCAATGACCTGTTCTTCCAGATGATGTCTTTGAATAAACTTGATCTTAGAGGGAGTTTGTGAAGGTTCACTTTGAGGTTCTCCATTCTCCTCTTCTTTTTCAGATTCTTCTTCTTCACTTTGTTCAAAGAAAGGCTCAACTTCATGATCTTCAATTCTTTTTTCTGGAAGGCCTTCATCAATCTTCACATCAATGCTTTCCACTATTCTTCGTAGACAATTGTTGTAACATTTGTAAGCTTTGCTCCTAGTGGAGTATCCAAGAAATATTCCTTCGTCAACTCTAGAATCAAATTTACCTGGTGAGTCATCATTTATTTTTATGAAGCATTTGCTTCCAAAAACCCTGAAATATTTTACTGAAGCAGGTCTTCCTTTCCATAATTCATAAGGAGTCTTTTCATTATTTGGTCTTAGTTGAGTTCAATTTAAGGTATAAACTGTGGTGCCAACTGCTTCTCTCCAAAATTTTGGTTGCAAATCGGCTGCTAGTAGCATTGTCCTTGCCATTTCTTGAATGGTTCGGTTCCTTCTTTCAACTACTCCATTTTGCTGGGGTGTCCTAGCAGTAGAGAGTTCTCTTTCGATTCCATGCTCTTTACAGAATTCATCAAATTCTTTTGAGGTGAATTCTCCTCCTCTATCCGTTCTAAGACATTTACTTTTAGAATCTTTTTCATTCATTCTCAATGAGAGCCTTAAGATTCTTAAAACATTCAAATGCTTCGGATTTATATTTTATGAAATATATCCACATCATTCTAGTATAGTCATCAACAAATAGAGCAAAGTACCTTTCACCTTGAAGAGCTGGAGTTCTAGTTGGCCCACACAAATCTGTATGAATGATTTCCAAAGGTTTTGATGTTGAGAACTCCTTGGTTTTGTGGCTAGTTCTGGTTTGCTTTCCATGTTTGCATGGGCCACATACAACTTGATTTGGCCATGACACTGAATGTCCTTACGCATTCATTAGGGGAATTTTGAGGTCTAAAATGGGCCTCCTAAGGAAATAATAAAATAATATCTAAAACAATAAAATAATATTTCTAAATTTTCAATTCACTTTTTGGACCAAAATCCATGTAACCATAGTTAAATTCAATTCAAAAGTTGTACCAAAATAAAATTAATAAAAAAATTGTATTTATGTGACTATAAATAAGAATGAACTTTTTAAGAAAAAGACATTATCATTGAACAAATAATGCATTTGTCCTTTGTACTTATAGATATTAACTTATAATTAATTTTAATTTGTAATATTAAATAAAATGAGATGAATATATAATTTAAAAATAAATATATGAAAATATAAAAATATAATATTTATTGAAAAGTGTGTAAAGACATGAAGATTGTGTAGGGATATGCATTGTTTCTTTCAAAAAAATATGAAATGACAATAATAATATTTTATTCAAAAAGTGTGAAATGACATTTATTATGAGTACTTTACTTTTTGACTTGAAAAGTACTTAGAGCACTACCATGGTTAACCATGAGTTTTTATCCACCATTGAGAATGTGACAAGTAAGTACCTTTAACTCAAACAATGCCACCTCAACCATTAGGGATGATGTCATCCCATAAAATGTGATTGGTTCTCATAAAGTGAATTTTGATTGTACATTTTTCTTAGGAGGCCCATTTTAGACCTCAAAATTCCCCTAATGAATTTTATGCAAGTGTTGACTAGGTTATCAAAACTTGTATGCCCCAATTGCTTGTGCCATAACCAACTTTCATCTGTTTGACTTAAGTAACATTTATCTTCTTGGATTCTACTGAGAATATAAACATTATCTGGTGTTCTTACTCCTTTCGCCACAAGTTCTCCTGAGGATGAGTCTCTTATTTCACAATTTTTTGTACTAAAGACAACATTATGTCCTTGGTCACAAATCTGGCTAACACTTAAGAGATTGTGTTTGAGCCCTTCTACCAACAAGGTATTTTGAGCCTTTCCTAGTCCATTGACAAGGGTAGCAGTTCCTTTTCTAGTGATTTTAGCAGATCCACTTCCAAATGATACATTTCCATTTTTACTATTTAATGAGATGAAATTATTTTGGTCACCTGTCATATGTCTTGAGCATCCACTATCCACGAACCAATGATTTTCTTCACTATGAGCACATAGAGCTAGGCCACATTTATCAGTTTTGAGATTTACGTTTTTAGCTTTCTCCCTTTTGAGAGGGAAATTTTGTTCATTATGATCATAATTATCACATAATGAGCAAGACGGATCAAACTTAGCCAAAAGATCAAAGGAATTGTAAGTTTTGATTTGTCCTTGCTCTTTAGGACCATGTAGTTGGTTTGTTTGATCATTCAATCTTGGTGCTTCATTCTTATGAGCCTTGCAATGCTTAGCTTGATGCCCAAAGTTTTTACAATTGTAACAATGCCTAAGAAAAATAGTTTGATACCTGTTGTAGTATCCATAGCTTGAACCAACATTCTTCCTTGGAGTTGCTCTTTCTTCAATTCTTGGTTTTGAGATGGGACTTTGTTCCTGACGAGATGACTTTTCTTCTTTTGGATGGCAAATGAGTACGTCAGCCTAACTTCTAGCATTATTCCTTGTACTTGATGATTCTCCTTTGAAACCAATTCCAGACTTGTCATGTTGAGGCTTTTGAGTATTAAGAATGTTATCAAGAGCTAGAGAGCTTTGCCAACTCCTTTTGACTTGCTCTAATTCCTTTCTTAGAGATATTATTTCAGCTTCACGTTTTTCACAGATATCATCCTTCTCTTTTAGCTTATTGTTCAAGAAGTCTTCCCTTCTTTTTGCTTCCTCTCTTTCTATTTTGAGAGAAATTATCTTCTTTTGTAGATTCTCATTTTCTTCAATGGCATTCATCAGCAAACTATCCATGTTTCTTTCATCTTCCAGTTCTGAGTCATCATCATTTGTAAATGCCATGAATAACGTTTCTTTGCTTCCAACATAGTTACTTTCCTCATCTGATTCATCATCACTTTCTTTGTGATGACGCATATTTCTAGTTGATTTCTTTTTTATGACTACAAATTCATCTTCATCAGACTCATCTTGTTTGGAGAAGAAGTTCTTCTTATTAAACCCTTTCTTTTTGTACATCATTCTTTTAGAGTCATTTTCATCATCACTATCATGTTTATGAGGACATTTTGCAGCATAATGACCTATTCTTCCACAATTGAAACAAATAAGAGGGTACTTACCTTTTAGCTTAGATCCCCTTTTTAGTCTTCGTACAAATTGAGCTAATTCGTTTTCAGTATCAGATTCATCGTTGTTGCAATTCCATCATTTTCCTTCTTTTGTTGATCTTGAGGCTTTGAAAGCTGCTTCTTTGAAATTTGGACTCCCTTTCCTCATCTCATAGGCAATGAGAATTCCATGAAGTTCATCCATCTTGAGAGTATCTAGATCCTTCATTTCTTCTATGGCACTTACTTTGGAGTCAAATCTGTCAAGAAGCGATCTCAGGATTTTTTGAACAATAGTGCTTTCTTCAATATTTTCTCCTAGTCCTTTAAGAGAGTTAACCACTTCAGCTACTCAGAGGAAGTATGATGCAATATCTTCTTCATCATCCATTTTCAGACTCTCGAATTGTCTTCTATAGGTTTGAAGCTTTGCCTTCTTAACTTTGGAGTCCCCATCATATAGAGAAACCAACTTATCCCATACTTCTTTGGCTGAGTCACAATTCATGACTTTCATAAATTCGGAATCGGTAATTCCACTAGTGATGGAATTTAAAGCTTTGGCATTAGCAATGTAGGCTTTTCTTTCATTTGGATCAGTTGGAAGACCGGAGGGAGCTTTGTACCCATCCAAAACAGAGTGCCATACTTCAGGGCCAAGAGACATTAGATAGTAGGACATCCTCTTTTTCCAAAAACTAAAATTTGTTCCATCAAAGATAGGCTGTTTTCCTGTTACTTCCATGTTCTTCATTGTGCCTAAGAATCCTTCTTCCAGCTGTTAGGTTGATAATGAAGAAGCTGGCTTTGAAACCAATTGTTGGAAATACTGAGAGGGGGGTGAATCGGTTTTTCTTTTCAATTGTTAATTATTGCCAGTTAGATTCTTCACAATTAAAGACAGAGAGGTGTATAATGATAATATTAAGGATTAATAAGAATTTCAATCCCCTTTCTAATAATAGTATACAATAGATGAGTGAGGGCACCAACCCTTTTAATGAAACAGGCACCAACCTGTTGCCAAGCACCAACTTGGACTTTGATGAGGCTCCGACCTCTAGGGCTTCGACCCTATCTTCTCAAGGCACCAACCTTGTGTTTAGGGGCACCTACCCCAAGGACACCAATCCCTCAGTCTTCTTTTTAATAGAAAATGTGTGATGTACTTACTTGACTGTCATCAACAAGATTCTTCACTGTTCAACACTTCTTCATTTTGGCTTCACTATTTCTTCACTGTACTTTGTCCATCATGTGACTTCACTGCTGCAATCTTAGTTCATAGTCCTCGAGTGACACCAAGGTCCAACTATGTCACAAGCATCAAGCCACTGCGCTTGAACCCTCCTTGACTGTGCCAAAGAGTAAGTAATGTAATGAGCAATAGAAGGAAGATTGTTGCACCAATTGTATGCCCAAGTCACAAAGAAATCACAGTCCACAAGCGATATCAGAACCAAGATCTTCACTGTTCAAAGATAAACCTTCATTGTTCACTGCTCACCGATATTTCTTACAACTTTTTCAAAAATGTGATCAATACCAGCGAAATGTTCCAAACTCCCTAGGGTGACAGAGCTGACTGTGGTGAACTCCTGTAGCTTATCCGAATAGCAAGTGATATTATCACAAGTCCAAGGGTTAGATAACCTTGTAGTAGCTTGATCGAGGTCTGTTCCAGCGCTTCTCACAGGTCCGAAGTTTTTATGGCTGAGCTGTGATCAATCCAAGTTTATTTAATAGTTCTGAACATAAAAAGAAGGGTCTGAGTCTTTAATTGTTCCCACAAACAGATCTGCGGTTCTTATATCCAGACTTTAACCCAACAAACAAGTCTTCGATATATCTTATGCTTTCTTCCGTTCACGAGTTGTGAACTTGATCTCCTTGATGTATAATCCTTGATCGAATTGATGATTTGAAATTGAAGTTTCAGTCTTATATATATAATGATTTTCGACTGGAATGAAGTGTCACGTCTTTTGGAGGGAGGTCGACATGAAACTGTGAGTGTAGGTCGGCTAGATAAAAAATATATTTTCTTAAACTTAAAAATTCAATATCTCACAAACTACTAGGAGTTTTGGGACAAATAAGGGCTCATTGGAAAGCTAAGATTATGTTCTAAAGGATGGTGAAGGTCTCACAAAGAAATTATGCCTTCAAGATGGTGAAACATAATTTTCTTTGTGACTGTCCTTAAATTTTATGCATCAAAAGTTTGGAACAACATGAGGAATGTTTGGGACAGCATGGCTTCTTCATTCTTTGGTTTCTTCATTGTTATCAATGCCATCATAGGATCATAGAGTCATTATGTAGGAGTGCAACATTCATTTAGCATCATGTATCAACAATATCATCATATACTAATGCAGTGATATGTCATAGTGCAGCCTTCATCTCAGTCAAAGTCATATTGACATCAATGACAATCTTGATTAACACTACACGCCCTAGTTCTCCATCAACACCTTCAGCATGTTGAAGATTGTAACAAGAAACATTGAGGAAGAATCTTAGAAACATCATCCTTGATCCTGGTTGGAAAATAATCACCTAAACTAGGTGGGGCCCCCACGAGGCTATTTTTAGGTGTATGTCTATTTTTAGACATGGTGAGCATATTCTGTATGTAGTAGGAAGCTATTAGTATATGGTTGGTCAAATGTGTAAAATAGATGAGATTCTATTTTTAGAATATTGGGCGAATTCTATTTATAGATCGTTGATCTAAAAATATATGCATGTCGGTTATTATTAGCTCTTAATAATAATCCGACAATAAACAACAACTTATTCTCTTGGAGCACTTTATTTCAGTGAACAGATTTGGAAAATCAGTGGGCTGAAGGAATTACACAATTCCTAAGGGTTTACTGGAGTTCATGCATGGAGGACTCAGTTAGAACTGAAGTGGAAAAGTTATGACAGAGTTGGAAGAGTAGTTCATGGAGTTGTATTCAGTTTAACTCAGTTAGACTCAGTTGAGCTAGTTGTATCTAGTCTAACTGAATGATACACTAGTGAGGGTGGAGTGAATTAATTAGTTAATTAATTCACAAATAATAACTCATTAATCAACTGAACAATACAACAGTTAACTACAGTGCATGTCAGTTCCAGTGGAGACCCGGTGGAGAGATAGGTGAAAGGGAAAGATGGACTATCCGTTGTGACTACTAGTCATGCATTGATTGCATCTACATATACATTGGAGTTGCCAATGATAATCACGCAGTCAAGGAGAGTGGGATTGCATCGAATTGGTCTTTGTAATCAGCTTGGATTGCGCAGTGGAGGCAGGCTAGCAGGAGGGCAGAGATTGGTGCATGGATTTGCAGATTTCTTCTATGTTAGTGTGTGAAGATTGTATTATACTGAGAGCTTGATGTACTAAGCTTTGTATGAGATTGTTACATGATCTCCATGATATACATAATATGATAGTTGGGGTTTTTAGCTTCAGGCTTTCCCGTTAAACAACTGTGTTATGTGTGTTTTTATTGCTTCATGTGTTTTGCAATTGTTGATTAAATTTCCACAAGAATTATAGTGGAAGGATTATGTATTTAGCAAGAAGATAAATATTGTTAGATCAGGAGAGTCCGGATATATACATGCATATTGTATATAATTTCTACATGGTATTAGAGCTGTGTTATAGATTTTCTACATGGAATGAGAGCAGGAATTTTTGGGCGCACGAGTTTGCAGAGAATATCTGAAATTTTTGGTGAAATATTTTCAGAAAAAAATAACATATTTGGATTCCTTGCAAAAAAATACCCAAATTGAAAATAAAAATCAGTCGAATCGGAGCTCGGATGAGGGAGATATTGTCGATTTAAAATCAGCTCTTTTGTTAGAAAATTTTGCTACGGCGGGACAATTACAATGTGCGCGAGCCAAGAATCTAGATGCACTGAGGTACAAGATGCATGCAAAGCTTTGAGGAGCAAAGCAGAGGTTAGTTACTTGGTGGTTGAGAGGGAGCCTCTCAACATGCAACTTGAGAAGCAGTCTCAAAAGGTTGTGGAGCAGCCACAACTAGAGATGCAAAAGAATCTTTATAGATTTGATGTAAATGGGATTTCTACAGAGCTTCCTACTATTGGGAAGTGCAAGAAAGACATTCAATTGAAGCTTAAGAGGGAGCAGGATTTGCATGCAGGTAAGAGTGAACCTCGGGATGTGGAGTAGCCACAAGATGAGGATCATGGAGTGGGAGCAACCACTCATGTAGAGAAATTTCGTGCCAGATGGGCAGAGGGAGTGCATGCAGCTATACCACCAGGTAAGAGGTGGGGCGACATGCATGGATAATCCAAGAAGAAATTTCTGGGTAGGATTCATTAAGATGGTGTGGATCCCATGAATTGAATCTGGCTACGAGGTGCCCATAGAGCAACAGTAGCATGATCAGTTGGATTGATGCAAGCAGATCAAAGTGACAGTGTCGGATATTGGAGCGCGGTTCAGAGTTGACAGCAAGTGTAGAGTGCATGGGTGCATAGTTCAACAACACAGTGGTTCCTAAAGACATGTGTAGTAATTAAGTAGAAGTCGAAGACTTTGATGACAGATGCATTATACTGATTGAGTTGTTTGGACCCTTTCAGTTTTGGAAGTGTTGCAGCAAGAGTTGCAGGGCGAATGCATGGAGTTGCATGTTGCATGCAAAGGCAATCCTTTCTTGTTGAGAGGGAGTGTTGAAGTTTGCAACAAGAAACAATGAAGGAGGCATCTTGAAACATCATCCTTGATCCTAGTTGGAAAATAATCACCTAAACTAGGTGGGGCCCACACAGGCTATTTTTAGGTGTATGTCTATTTTTAGACATGGTGAGCATATTCTATAAGTTGCAGGATGCTATTTGTAGATGGTTGGTCAATTGTGAAAAATAGATGAGATTCTATTTTTAGAAGATTGGGTGAAGTCTATTTATAGATCGCTGATCTAAAAATAGATGCATGTCGGTTATTATTAGCTCTTAATAATAATCCGACAATAAACAACAACTTATTCTCTTGGAGCACTTTATTTCAGTGAACAGATTTGGCAGATCAGTGGGCTGAAGGAATTACGCAATTCCTAAGGGTTTACTGGAGTTCATGCATGGAGGACTCAGTTAGAACTGAAGTGGAAAAGTTATGACAGAGTTGGAAGAGTAGTTCATGGAGTTGTATTCAGTTTAACTCAGTTAGACTCGGTTGAGCTAGTTGTATCTAATCTAACTGAATGATACACTAGTGAGAGTGGAGTGAATTAATTAGTTAATTAATTCACAAATAATAACTCATTAATCAACTGAACAATACAACAGTTAACTACAGTGCATGGCAGTTTTAGTGGAGACCCAGTGGAGAGATAGGTGAAAGGGCAAGATGGACTATCCATTGTGACTACTAGTGATGCATGAATTGCATCTATATATACATTAAGGTTGCCAATGATAATAACGATCCAAGGAAGTGGGATTGCATCGAAGTGGTCTTTGTAATCAGCTTGGATTGTGCGGTGGAGCGTCGGCTAAATAGGAGAGCGAGAGATTGGTTCATGGATTTGCATATTTCTTCTATGTTAGTGTGTGATAATTGTATTGTACTGAGAGCTTGATGTACTAAGCTTTGTATGAGATTGTTACATGATCTCCATGATACATAATATATGATAGTTGGGGTTTTCAGCTTTAGGATTTCCTGTTAAATAACTATGTTATGTGTGTTTTTATTGCTTCATGTGTTTTGCAATTGTTGATTAAATTTCCGTAAGAATTATAGTGGAAGGATTCTGTATCTTGCAAGAAGATAAATATTGTGAGATCAGGACAGTCCGGATATATACATGCTTAATGTATATAATTTCTACACAGCACCTACTAGACATGTGGAGGTTGGCTCACCTAGCAGTGTTTCATTAAGGAGAAATATTGAGGTCACCAATACATACCAGAGAGGTAGAAAGCTTGTTTTTTCTCCTCAGATTGAGGAAGGGTCCAAGCCCACATTAGCAGAGCAGGTATTACCATCACAACATGACACATATATGCATGAGGAAGAGCATGACTTTGACCTAGTAGACTTGGAGGCTAGAAAAGAGCATGAAAACCTAGAGAGGATCATCAAAGACAAATATTCTTAGATCAAAGAGCTCCAAGAAAACTTGGCAAGGGCTAATTTCATCATTTCCTTCCTAAAGCAATAAAACCATCAGTTGAAGGCAAAATAGTTGTCTTTGGAGAAAAGTCAGTTTGAGGCTAGCATGCATGATGTGAAAGGTAAAGCATTGATTGACACTAGAGATTCAGAGAAGCATGAATATCAGGTGATAAGGAAGAGACCAAGGACCATGGATCTCAAAAGAGCATTGCAGAAAGAAAGAGAGCAAGATCCACCAAATGAAGAGCTGAGTTTTGAAGAAAGGATAGCCAATGAAATTAATGAAAACAAGGATTTTTGGCTTGAGAAGGTAAACATTCACTTGGAGAATATCCTTGACAAGGCCAACAGAGACAACAAGATACATAAACACATGGCTAACCATTACTATGCAAGAAATCAAATTTGTAATGTCAAAGTCAAACGGTTGCAAGCCAAGTTGCAGGAAACCCTAAAAAGTCAAAATGAGAAGGATAAATTGGAGATTCTTGTTGATGCTTCTTTAGTGGCATAAGATACCTCATGAGGCACCTCTGGACCAATTTTGAGGAGTTTTGGAGAAATTTTTTTTTTTTTGTGACATTTTGGTCAAAATTGGAAATTTGAAAAACCAGTCATACTAGCAAAAGTGTAGCGTGGGCCACGCTACGTTTTTGTTGGGGGTGACCATTGGAGGGAAACTCAACATATTTGGATTCCTTTTGATGAGTATATCAATATCATTCATATTTTTTACCAATTCAGCCATTTCTTGGGGGTCAAAATTGTCAAAAACATGCTAAAAATCACCTTTCTGCACTGTTTTTGGAGCCTTCGTTATGCCTTCTGAGTAGACTTGGGAGATTGTAGTTTTGGAGGGATAGAACCCACCTTATTTAGTGCGTGATGAGCCTATCATTTAGCATAAATTCGTAGCTTTCCAATGGTACCTTCAGATCCTTATTTGGACACTTGGAAGGCCTCCAAAAGTCAATTTTGTTGAGCTCGCTATGCTTTCTCCTGATTTCGCTACGCTTTTTCCGGAAGGCAATTTTCATTGAAATTTTTACCTAGTTTGACATTTTACTGATGTAATTGATGAAATATTGATTTCATGAGGTGAAATTGAGCTGGTAAATAGTGAAATAGCGTAGATACATGCTTTTTGATGTCATTTTGGTCAAATGTATCTAGTTTCCTATGATGAGGTGAATTGGTTGACCTCCACTAGACATTAGGGTTTTGTTGATCATATCATGTAATCATCTCCACAACTGATGGATTTGACCCCTAAGAGAGGGGAGATGGTTTTTTGGTCTATATCTATCATTTTTAGAGTCATTTCACTAGTTGGACATCAATGGATTGTAATCTTGTAGCTTGTACTTTCACTCTTTTTCAGAAATCAAGGGATGCAATTGCAGCTATTATCTAGGAATTCATGTGCAGTGATTTTATGATCATGTATATTCTCTCTTATAGTATTTTTTGAATTATTTCTAACTCCTCTTTCATATCTTGTATCTTCAGTGGCTTTCATTGCAGTTTATAAGCAAAATTCTATTGATTTAGCTATGTTTATATGGAAATGTCATCTTGTGTTTTATGCTTCCAGTTTAATGAATTCACGAATTACCATGCTCATTAAATCCCTCTTCTTATTCAGACTCACCACCATACCTGAAAACCATAAATCCATCATAAATCCATTTCTAACTTGCTCCTTTATATTTTTCCAATTGTAAACCCTTTGATACCTAGACCTAGCTACATGGTTTCATCCTTGATCCAACATCAAACCATAAATTTCTCAAAACCTACCTGAGCCTATCATATCTAGCCTAATATCTTTCATGTCACAATCAATCCTTGGTTGTGATTACATTGAGAGAGCCCTCTTAGCCTAGTAGGGCTAGATACTAGGTCAAAGTGGTTTATGGTTACCTTTGTCAGTCTCCTTTTCAGCCTTCGAAGAACTGGTGGAGTGCTAATAGGATCATCATCACGTCTCCTTCAAAATCCTTTGATAGATCTAAGATATCATCCTATTATCCATTATCTTCTAACATCTATAACATTTATTCTTCTTTACCTTATCCTTTTTCCTCATTTTTCTCTTCTTCCACCCCCTGACTCTCTAGGCTTTCTTTGGATAAGATTTCAAAGATATTTCTACGTAGTTTTTTGTCTCCCTGATTTATTTATTGTTGTCTTCGATGGATCTTCCCCTTGGGTTAGGTCTTACAAACTCATCTTCATCCTTTCGATTTGATTCTTTACCTTGTTCCTCTACTTTATTCAAACGGCATTTCCATATAATGTGCCCATTTTCATGGCATCGTCTGCATCTGAATGGAATTTTCTCATAGTCCACAGGTTGTAACCAAAATTCATCCCAGAACTCAAGTTTGACTACTTTAGGTAGGGCTCCAAAAAATCCATTTCCACGCAGATTTTTGCATCTAATGTATACCTTCCTTGTAGTGTTGCCTCCAAAATTTTAATAAACTTTCCTAATGTGTCCCCTTTCAAATTTAGGGTTGCAGGTAGCCAATAATCCAAGGGAAGGGAGTACAAACTAACCCAAACTAGAACACTAGTAAAGGTCTCCTTCTCTAAGGTAAAATTTTCCATCCATGGTTGCATGCATAAGCTAGCTTATGCAAAGAAGTAGGTACCGCCATCAAATATTCAGTCTCTATCTTCCATATTAGCGAATACCACTGTAAAAAATCCTTTGGACCCTAGATGTAGTGTTTTCTGACCTGATGTTTAATCCAATCACACAAGGATTTTTCTGTGGGCCAAAGGCCCATAAACTTTCAAATGACAGCATATGACCTCATATGCTCCCTGAAGGCCTGAGTCTCGGGATCAATGATAGTGTCGTTGGGATCTCTGTTGTTTTGGGCTTACATGGACCCATAGATCCTTTTGACTTTTGTTGTTTTTGTTTATCTACATGATTCACTAGCATACTTTTGTCCTCATATCTTCTCTAACCGTTCCCACCTACTCTAGTCGTACCTTGGGCATTCCCTGACACATCATTTGTAGGACCACTGAATCCTGACTTGAACCCATTCCCCTTGTTAGTCAACACGTTCTGACAGGAGGGAGCCTCGCTCCCTACCACTCTGAAAACCATCAGCATCAAACCCTAGGCGAACTTTCTAAAAAATCCTCGCTCCTTGCGAGAAAGCTCGTTCCTTGTATAGATTTTAACTATATAAGTTATTAAGTTTGAAGCAATGTTTGCATAAATTTTAGGGTTGGTGAGAAATATTGTTTACTTAAGTGAATGTGATAAATTTTAGGAATAATCCATTCTAGGAGAGAAGAATTATTTAATTTATTCCATATATGAAAGTATCTCTACGCATATAATCATTTATATTCATGTATTTCTCATATATGAAGAAGGGAATATTTGGGAGAGACGTTTTACCCATTCGATGCAGAGAATGTTTTTGATAAATTGGAAAATTTTCTTCAATAGAGACAATCATCTTCAACTTCTAATGAAATTATCATATATGTTTTGTAAAGCTTGTTAAAATATACTCATCAGTTGTGGGAAGAACTCGTGAGGCTTTTATGGAGTAAAAGTGTTAGATTTTTCCAATGGAAAAAAATTCCATCCATTTAGCGCATTTGGAAAGGTTAATAAAGTTTACATAAAAAATTTAGTTGTTGAACCCTTATTTATAGTCAATGAGCCCATCTAGCCTCAATGAAGAGCTAGGAGATTGACTCCATTGGTTGCCAAATGTTTTGAGTTGGTAATTGGATTTCACTTATGGGTGATGAATCCTTTGACCCTTTTGAAATTGTGCATGTGGGTGAATTATCAATTTAATGATGGTGTTAATTAAATGTGTCATATTTATTATTATTATTTTTATTATTATTATTAATCAAAATGATTATATGAATGCAAATATCTTAAGTTGTTAATTAAAAAATAACCTGTTTTCTACCATGGTGAATCGGTAACTCATTGGAGTAATGTGGGCGATGTTGTTTTTCCACGATATTAGAGTCTAAGATAGAATCTTAAATCACTGACGCTACCAATCCAAGTATCACAACAAGACTACTTTGCAAAAAAAAAAATATAGAGCAGTAAATCTACTAGTGCACAAAATATACACAACGTTTTACAAATTTATACAACAACCCAACTTCATTATATTAATCAAATTGATAATACAATAGTCTAGAGCTCTCGTACCAGGGATAATGGCCCTCATACATCCATTGATACAAGAAAAAAACAACTAGGGCTTCGTGTCTATCGTGATAACCACCAATATACCCTAATCAAGATACTTTGACCATCTGGTTGTAGCGCACTTTCTCAGCTCCTCTCGATCGTATCTTGAACACACCTGCTTGGTCCTTCAATCTGCAACACTTGCCTTTATCAATGCACCAAGTCCATCTGGCCACTTAAGCTCAGCTTCAATATTCTTTCTAGTCGATTGTTCATCCTTCAACGCATCAACACCTCAAGACTTCTATCGAGTTCACAACTCCGTTTGTGAACAAATCTCATATACCCACTATTTCTCCTCATCTGCTTAGGGACTTCTTCCCATTATAGTCTTCATGTGTTGCTCAATAAAGACTAACATAGGGCATGGAGGGTTGCCACCTATCACTGCTAGAAGTCCTTCTCCAACAATGAACACTAGCTAGGAGGAATGCCCTTCTTCTATTGTAGATTTCCTTCTCCACAAGGTAATTCTAGGGCTACAAATTGCTCCTAGTTTATCAGACCTATGAGATATTCTTTTGCCACTTCTAACAATCCCTTAGTCCTTCAAGGGAATTTTTCCTTAGGGCTTGAAGAAACCCTCTACAATCCTCCAAGTTGTTCTTTAGGTTGCTCCAATTCTTCCTTATCTAGGCCCACACTTGGTCCACTCTCACTCTTCCCTCCAACAAACCATGAGCATCCAATACAATATCCTCTACTAGGACCTCTCATCCACTAGCATCTAACCATCAACAAGATGACATCTGCAACTCACCATTGTTGCCTCTTGCCTTGGATCTATGCATGTACCGGACTTATTAGGACACACCAACAACCCTAATCCAATGCTCTTAACTTCTCCAATCGGGTCGCTTCCTTCTGTTGTTATTTCCTATGCATCCAAGGTGTTCTTTTAGGCCTTAGGCACCTCTAGAAGGAACTCTACAACACTCAGATAAGATCACCAACAATATGCCCTCATCAACATAATAGAATATCCCAATACATAAAGATAATATCCTTGTTCCTCTGTGTTGTTCCTTCTAGAGGTTGTGGCCTAGAGAGAGGAGACTTCTTATCCCACTTGTCCCTCTTAACAGTCCTCCAAATGAGCTATTGTAACAACCTCTCTTTTTTTCCCCTGTAAAAAAAGATATACAACGCAAAACATGCACCAAAACAGTCCCAAACTCACCTTTGATCTATAGCTAGGATTTTCACTTTAGGTATGCTCCAACCAAGCTAAGACACATCCTCAATTTCTCCTATTGAATGCCTCAGACTGCGACCTTGTAGCTCATGAAATATGCACGCTAAACAAACCCCAAAAACAATGCTCCTTTCCTTTCTTTCCTCCATCAAGCTCATTTCCCAGTCTCAAAGATATTCCTTTGATGTTAGATGCTCATGATGTGTCTAAAAGGCCTCAACAAATCCTCCTTTTATAGCTTTATATGGATGTAAATAAACAACCCTCAAAGTGCACCCTAACATGTTGGTCGACTTGACCTAGTAGACCTCTTCACCCACACTCAACTTCAAAAATTCATAACTCAATTTCTACAACTCGTATTTCGATGATTTTCATTGCCTCTGGTTGCTCTCGAATTCCTCTATCATCTCCATCACTCTCATCATCAAACCTCGTCACGAATTCACACCCACATGCTTGGGTGAAAATCCCACAAACATATTTTGTGTGTCCATTCCTCCAAAACCCACTATCCTAGGGTTTGGAGTACCTCCCAAGCTACAAATCTCAACAGGTGAGGTCCAAGATCAAACCTAGTGGTTATCACTATAATACCGAGAGTATATCCAAGGGCCTGTATGCCATATATACCTGGAATTTATGACTTAGCAAGAGTCGAGACTCCACAAGGGTGGGATAGCCTACTCCTTTGTTGTAAATATTGTCATTGATGTCAGAGAGAAGCAGAGTAACACAAGGAACTATCACTAAGGAAAAAGAGCAAAGAAGAACCGACGATAGGCAAGAAGAAGACGGGGGAGTACACACAATTATCATCGAAGACAAGGAGCACAAAGGAATAGCGACAACCAAGGTAGAGCGTGGAGACATCAAAAGGAAACAAATGAAGGCGAGAAAGAACGAAGGCAACGAATTAGACGGAAGAGTTGTTCAAAACTGCGAGTGTGTGAGTGTTTCGGTTGGGAAAACGAGGGGTTGTTCTGTAAGCCCTACGGAAAGCGGTGTAGAAGGGCCAATGGGGTATTTCGATTTGAATATCTCGCCAAACAAGAAGTTATGTAAGTGGATTCATTTGAATATAGGGAAAAATTATCTCGCTTTATATGAATATTGTTGATTGATTTCCTGGGAAATAATAAATTCCACTAGATAATTGTATGAACCAGTGTGATGAAACTCTGCAATTGGGGTTTTAAATATACTCTATGTATTATTGAAGAAATTGACATTCATGTCGATGTTGTAATGTGGAGTTGAATGTGCATAATTCTATGAGTTGGAGTCCTGTGTGTTTAAATTCACAACAGATAGATGAGATCCATCATGCAAAATAAGGAACTCTGTAGTAAGAATTTATGTGATGGTCCCATATATCATTGAAGGGTCGATGTTGAATTGGGTTGAGGAATCACCGAATTCTGTTGTGAAAACCCATAGAAAAAAATATGTTCTATAACAGTCTCCATAGTTTAACTATCTGAAATCGAAATTACAGTTAAGGGTTTAATTGGCATGTTGTTTTGAAGAAAATATCTGGCATGGAACTTCAAAGGCACAACCTTCAAATAAGAAGGGGCAATCCAATGAAACCATAGAAAGGAGGAATGTACGTGGAGAGGGTTCGAATATTTGTTGAATCCTGGAGTTTTTGAAACTTGGAATTAGAGTGAAAAAAAAAGAGCGAAGGCGAAACTGTGGAAAAACACCACTGTGAAAGTGAATGGAATTGTGCGTTGATAGAACGCGGATCCATGAATGAAGTGGAACTATGTCTCAATGTGGCATAAAATGATGACGATCGAACAATGAAAGGAACAACGAAAGGGTTTCCGCCCAACTGTTGAATGGAATGGTGAATGTATGTGAGTTGGAGCCACGCACACAGGGAACCGAAGCAATGGGACTACGAGCCGTTGATGGAAGATGAATTGAACTAGAAGGGAGCAAATAAACTGACAGAATTAGAAAGAAATTGAATTGCGTTAGAGAATGGAACCATGAAATAAAAGGGAACTTTGAAAGCGATTTTTAAAACCAAGTGTGGTTTTCGCATAATTTATAAATGGTAAGCGGAATCGAGAAAAAAAAATGCGATACACTCCAGCGTTTGACACGTAGCTTGAAGTGGTATTTAAATACCTCGAATTTCACAAAATATTTGCATGCTAAAGTTCTGCAGTTAAAAAATGTGATTTCCATTGGATTAGATTTGATGAAGATCTAAGGGCATTCAGAGTTGAAGATGCGGGGTCGTTAACGTAAGCGCTCTTTCCACTAGTGAATGTTGATGAGGTATGTTTCTGTGGGACCCAAACGAATTTATATATATGCTGGTGTCTTAATATGAAGTCAAAGGGTTATTGTAATTGTTATGGTATTTGGGACCATCAACATGGAAGACATAATATGCGTTAAAATATTATGTTTGATGTGAACCGCGAGTATATATTGGATAATTAATTTGTTGTAGACCATTATGTAATGGGGTTAATGATAAAGTCCAAATGGTGGTAGGAGGTCCCACGATTTGCGGCAAAGTTTGAATATCTGGGTTCAATTGTAATATTTGAACATTGATTCGAATGTGCATGAGATGGGTAAAATCAATAGTTTTGTAAATTGAAGTATTATCCTAATGTTAATTTGAATATCATGAAATGGGTTTTAAGATATGGTCTCATAACCATAGATTTGATTGGAAAATATCATCTTCCACATATAGTTGTGAATTCTGGTTGGTTGGTTCTACGACCAATAAATGAAGAGAAGTGCTTCCACATCAATGTTGTGAAATTGCCCAGATTTAAAATTATTTAGGCTAAAACTTGAAATGAAGTTTTATATGAAAAAGTGAGTGAAGAAATAAGATCATATTCTAAGATCTGATATGGGAAGGGTGTCACGTAGTTGCAAAGTGGAATAGGTATGCGTAACTGTATATAATTATGCAGCTGTTAAAAGACAAACATATAGTGAGCCAAGTACTGAAAGGTTTGAATGAGATATATCTGTTGCAAATGTAAATGTAAATGTTTTAATTAATTTTATATTGTTTGTGATGCAAAGGCAAGTATCCGTGGGCAAATAAATACCCCACTGTAATATTGAAATGTATACATATTGTTATATTTTTCCGAATGTGCTAGGCAAGAAAATGAGAAGGTGGAAGGCAAAGAGTCATACCTATTCACTTCGAATTCCCTGTGGAATACAAACAGTCATAAGGTAATCTCTATAAATGATGTCACATAGATATTCATAAAGAAAAGAGAGAATGGGGAAATGAGGCAGAGAGGGTAAGAAGAAGGAGGAGCAGATAGAGAAGTTGTGAAGATTCAGAGATGATATAAGGCATATATGAAGGCTGGTGGACAACAGTGAAGAAGGAATAGAACAGAACTATTATCCAGGTAAATCAGCATGTGTTTTTTATGAAAGAGTGAGGAAGTTGGTGATTCCATATCAAGTTGTAGCTTGATAGATGTCAGTTGTAGCTGGCTTAGGTAGGAGCCTCCTGTAGGTTGTAGCCTGCAGAAATTATATGGGAGTTGGAGCTTCCTTACAAGTTGTAGCTTGCAGAACTGAGGTTGTAGTCTCCTGTAGGTTGGAGCCTATAGAAAATTAGTGGTGAGAGGGAGTTGGACATTGCCTTTGCATCACAACAATAATAATATGTGGTTTTCTCCCTTATGGGTTTCCACTTATATCTGGTGTCTATGTACATGATGATTATGTGTTGATACTCTGTATTTAATCTTCTTAATACCTGCTACTCACTAATTAATATTGTGGTTTCACTGTACATTAATTTAATCATGAAATGAAGATGTAAATAAGTGTAAATGAAAGTTTTACAAGACCATGAATTCATTAAACTGATTCACCCCCCCTCTCAGTTTAACAAAGGATTCAACAATTGGTATTGGAGCCAAGTTCCTTCTGTATCAGTTTAACAACTGGAAGGAGATCCTAGGTCCCTAGGATGGCTAGTCTAGAAGGATGCTCAACAAATAAAGCCCCTTTGTTCACTGGTACAAATTATGCCTTCTGGAAAATAAGAATGAGGACGTACATAATGTCTCTAGGAATAGAAGTTTGGGCTGTTGTGGATTTGGGATATGCCCCAAAGGATTCTGACACAGAGAAAGAAGCCAAACAAGATTTTATAGCTAATGCCAAAGCCATGAATGCTCTCTTAAGTGGTCTGTGTGAGGCAGAATTTATCAAAGTAATGCACAACAAGACTGCCAAAGAAATATGGGATACATTAGAAAGCATCCATGAGGGAGATAAAAAGGTGAAAATAGCCAAACTACAAGTCTATAGAGCTCAGTTTGAAAACATAAAAATGAATGATGAAGAAGACACTGCCAACTTCTTCTTAAGGGTTGCAGAAATTGTGAATAACATGAAAGCTATAGGAGAAACCATAAAATAATGTGTAATTGTTCAAAAGATTCTAAGATCTTTACCAACCAGCTTTAACCCCAAGGTTTCTGCCATAGAAGAAACAACTGATTGGGAAACTTTGACCATGAACTAATTACTTGGAAACTTAACAGCCTATGAAATGAGATTGCCACAGAGGAAGTAAAATGTGAGGGAGGCAGCCTTTACTATAGAGAAGAACAAAGAATAAAAGGAAGAAACATGCTCCTGCTCTGATGAAGAAGAGGCTAAATTTGTCAGAAGATTGGATAGAGACTCAGGCAAATATAAAGGTAAACTTCCATTTAAATGCTTTAACTGTGGAAGAGTTGGGCACTATGCATCTAAGTGTCCTCATAAGAAAACAAAGAATCAGACTCAAGAAACAGAACAAACCATAACAAATAACTGGCAAAAAGGGAAGAGATTCAATAGAAAATCATTTTATGCTCAGCAAGATAGCAGTGCATCTGAAAGCTCAGATGAATCCTCCAATGAAGAAGGAACCTTTGAATTTGTCTTAATGGCCAAGGAAGAATTTGAAGATGATCTCCTGGAATCTGATGAAGAATGTGAGGTAGATCTTGAGGGGGAGCTAAGAAATGCCCTGGAGGAAATAGACAGACTCAAACTCAAGTCTAGAAAACAGAAAGATAGTCTTCGCAAATATGTAAAAGAAGAGCCAGACTCAGAAGACCTTATTAAATTGAAAGTTGAACTAGAAGAATTAAGGAAAATAGAGGATATTCTAAAAAGGGAAATAAAGGAGAAAAATCAGGAATGTGAAAAATTGGAAGAAGAAGTGGTAAGCCTAAGGAAGAAATCAGAAAAGGTCCAAAGAGAATTAACTACGAATATTCCACAAATGAAAAGTTCTGAACAGTTGGACCAGATTCTAAATGCTCAAAGATCCCCTCTCATAAAGGTTGGGATAGGCTATGAAGGAGAATCCAGTAAGTCCAAGGTTGAAGATAACAAGGATATCACTTTTGTGAAAGCTGTAAAAGATAAAATTAACCCTCAGCAATCTGAGCTTATTACAGCTAGAAGACTGATGGAAGAAAGGAGCAAGTTGTGTAAGCAGCTCGAAGGTGAGATTGCCTCCATGGAGAACTCGGAGAAGGCAGACATTGAAAGGAATGATGAAGCAACTCAAAAAGGAACCACAGAAGTAGAAGCCAGCAAGAACCTGATGTGTAATGAATCAAACAGAAACAAGCAGCAACATGAAAGGACAGAGAATGAGAGGATGAAGCATGCAGTTGCAAAAAGCTCAATTGTTCCTGAAGATCGATTGAACAAGTTCGGAAGATCTCAAAGGAGGTTCTTTCCTCCTATGAAAAATATCACATGTTTCTCTTGTCATAAACCAGGACATATTGCAACATATTGTAAGACAAGGCATATCAACTTTAACCAGCAAAAGATGCAGCAAATGAGAAGAACCCCTCAAGCAAGCAAATGGAAAAGACAATCTTTCACCAGGTACACAAATCATTTACGTGGCTACTGTTATTCATGTAATGACTTTGGACACATAGCAGCTCAATGTAAGACAAAGAGAATCAAGTTTAACCAGAAAAAGATGCAGCAAATGAGAAGACTACCTCAAGCAAACAAATGGAAAGGACAACCACTCACCAGGTACAGAAATCATTTCCATGGCTACTGTTATGCATGCAATAATTTTGGACCTAAACTTGTTGAATGTAAATTATGTTCAAAAGGGAGCATAAAATATTATACATAAGCTCAAGCGTACCTTGGTAAAATAAGATGTTATGTATGCCTCAAGCTTGGTCACAAAGCAAAAGACTGTAAACTGCCATATACATTAAAGAACTCTAGGCAGATGATGGAATCTAATCAAATCAAACAAAACTATGAATCAAAAATAAGTGTAGGCATTATGAACAACCCCAATAAAGTATGGAAGGAAAAGAGAAAGGGGGAGCCTGTTACCTCAATAACATAATGAATCCATCATAGTCTCAGGGGGAGTTGCTCTAGGAAGCAACGCAAATATCCAACCAGTGATAGATATGAAGCAACATCCTAGGGGGAGAGAAGTTCATAAATAGTCCCCACAAAAGTAGTCTAAGAAGAGCTCCATGAAATAACAACAGCTAAAAGGTTAGGAAGGGAGAGGAAAATTCCTCTAATAGAGAACTATAGAGGAAGAAGATTATCTGAAGCATTCAATAGCTGACAAATTGATGGAAGAAGAGAAGGCAACAAGAAGCCATGGTAGTAGAGAGAACATCATCCAAGATCATGTAAGCTAAGAAGACAACAACACACTAAGTGATGAATGGTTAAATCACAAAAATTATGTTTCGAACTATAAAACTGGAAAAATCCATAGAGTATGATCACACTGTGCATCACATTGCAAGAATTAACAATGAATCAAATCTAAGAAGGATGAGTAAGAGAAATGTTTATCATCATTATATCATTACATTATTCATCTATGAAAATTCCCCTTGGAGGAATGAAGTTAAATAAGTGACAAATCTCTGGATGGTCTGCCCATGAAGATTCCAAGTAAAGAAATTGAAGATGTCTTCCCGAAGATCATTATGTTAGAACATTTGAATTGTATATAAAGCAGTAATGATTCTGGAGCAGTCCTAGAAAGGAAAATGCAGTGACATTCTTTTAAACCAAAATGACAAAATAAGCAAAAGGTTAATGATGCCAAGATCAGATTCAGTATATTGATGATTGTTGTTGAGAATAGTGGAGAGCTCAATAGTAGAAACTATGAAGGTTGTCTTAACTATGGGTGCATGTGCGAGTTGAAGTGAAATTACTGCTTGGTTTATCAAAGTAGTATCAATTGGTATTTGGACTGCCAGCTTTGCCTATCGTGCAGTTGTTGTTCAATCTTTAACATTAGTCATGGGTGTATTAAAAGGTTGACAAGCCATGTATTAAACTTTGTATCAAGGGGCGAAATATTTCAAAGGTGAGTCGAAAGGAGACAAGGTAATGAAAGCCACACGCGTTAAAGCCGATGGGGAATTAACACAAAAAGGATGAAGTGTAAAGCCAAAAGGCTAACGAGAGATATAAAAGGCAATGGAACGCTGCACTAAACGTAAAACCTATGTACTAAAAGAAATTTCCGCCACGTGAGGATGCACGAGGGAAATTCCGAGGGGGTCGAGCAGTGAGGGAAGGAGGAGATCCATACCCTCGCGGAATTGTGACAGCGTAGCGTGGTGGGGACTCAAGGTTAGAAGGAGGTGGCGGGAACATGTCGCGCGGTGCGGTGACGTGGCAGATCGAGAGGTGGACCCTCACGATGGGCAGGTTGTGTTTTTAATCTGCATAAGAGCTCATATGTTTCAGGAGTTATACAACGCATACGATAAAAAGGTAAGGTAAAGTCCTTTAGGTCAGCTGGTACTAAGACCCATACCAGTATTAAACCCGGCACGAGGCGCCCACCTGCACTCTAACACACCCAATCCTTATGCACCACGTGCCTCACTGTCAGTGTCCTTAGGACACTTGCCTTCATTCGTTTTATCCATCCGTCTTTTTACCTCAAATTACCCAGTCCAGAGATAACATTCCCTCCGTATTTCACTCCAGTAAAAGGTCGCAGGTTCCTGTCTACGGTGTATACCAAGTATGAAAGAGCGCCTGGTCTACCCCAATCATTGTCAAAGTTCCCTGCGTCACTTTCCCGAGCAGACTTACCTTCCGTTCAGGTATTCCATTATTCATTCTCCCTCTGTTTTCCTTTCGATTTTTCAAATTCGTGAATGTCGGCCATGGGAAGGGTAACGCAAAATAAGAGTGAACCAAAGACCCCCCAGGTCCGTGAATCTAGGAATCCCCCCGGTTTCGATCCTCTCCTTGACTTGCAAGCTGGTATTTGTGACCCCAAATACCCATTCGACATCCGCAGCATTAAACCCTTGCTTTTCAGTCGCCATCTTAAGAACACAGACCGTTACCGGGTAGTCGTGTCGGGCCTATACCATCAAATTGCCCCTCAAGTTCATTCTGTGGTTGATTTCATCACCTGGCTCAGAGATGTTTTCGACGAGCATCGGGGCACCTTCACTTCCCCTCAGGGGAACAGGGTTCTTTCCCTTTCTCCCGATGTTATCAAGCAAGCCCTCCGCTTCCCTACTAGCGCCACATATGTTAGTTTCAAGGACGCGGCCTTGGCAGCCCAGTTTATCAAACAGCCACGGGAGGCCCGGCGAGCCTTCATTTCCTCTATAACCGTCGACCAGGCTACTTCTCTTCCCGCCGTAGAGCCGTTCCCATTAAGTCTGTTCGTTGAAGAGGTTCGGCCCATTCTCTCTCTGATTGCTGGCCTTTTGGGGGTAGGGAGTTCGGAAGACATTTCCACGGTGTGCGTTCATTTTTTATGGTTCATGTCCCAAAAAGGGGTAGTTTTAGATATTCCGGGTTTCCTCTCCTCAACCCTTCGAACCCAATTCCAGGAGCTTCCACAAACCCGTCAGTTCCGTTTCTGTTCAATGGTTTTTTATCTCTTCTTGTACCAGCACGCCGATAAGTTTGAGGGCTTGGGGTTAGACAAAGTTTATCTTGAGAATTCCCAACCCAGACCAGTCTTCGACTGGAATTTCTCTGTGCGTCAATTACCTAAGGGGGAGGGTTACTCCAGTTTTGTGAATAGTTTTATGTCTATTGCCTATACCATCATTCATGACTCGCCTTCCCCTAGGGTCTTTCCAGAAATGAAAAGCTAGCTGCAAGCCGGAAAATCCCAGAGTACTGGAGATTGGTTTCTATTCGAGGACTACACCGAAATTCGGGTTTATGGAGCCGAAGTTGCCCCCTACCGGCTGCCAGTGTTTCCTGTCCGACGAGTTTATGCACTCGAATACATCCAGCAGGCCCTCAAGGCCGACCAGCTCCATTTTGTTCCTGCCAAGAAGGGCTACATCCTAAGGCTTCCCATTGAAATCGGCCCCTTCATGGTAAACTCGAGACATGCCCTCCCGATCGTTGAGAAAATGCTGCAAGGTCTGGACCTAAGGCTGGGAAAAAGCTGGGCTTATGACCCTCGAGAAATTATCTCGAACAAAAGAAAAAGGAACAGGTCTGCACCCTACATGCATGAGCCGAGGCCATTTATGGAATGGAGGGCTAATCTCGAAACTTGGCCCTTGTTTTCGCAGATGGAGACAGATTCATCTGCTACAGGGGAGGAAGAGAATGTCGATAGAGGCACAGGTGGAGAAGGAGGAGAAGAAGCAGGTACCTCAGGGGCAGCGCCCCCTCCCAAAAGACAAAGAACAGCCTCCAGTGAGGCAGAAGTCATAGGGGAGGAGCAACTGTTGGAACCCTTCACGGTGTATGGTAAATTGGATAAAGGCAAGGCAGGGATAATGGTGCTAAGAGACAGTACCACTTCTTCGGATTTCACAGAGGTCACGCAGGCTATCATAGAGCATACTTCGCCCAGGGCAATTGAAAGGGATCAGGCGAATAAAGCGATCTGCGACAAGTACAAAGCTGAGCTGGGGGGATATGTTGAGAAGTACCATACCAGGCTCTCTGCCTCCATCAACGCGGACACCGAAAGCCTGGTATTGTCTATGGCAGAAGCTATCCTGGATCCTAATTCTGATGTCCCTAGCTATCGGGTGCTCGAGTTTGCCATCGACATGAAGAAGGTACCAGCCAACGACATGTGCGCCCTGTTCCAGACGGTATGCGATATGATGAAGGATAAACTGATGCAGGTCACCCTCGCGCTGAAGAAATTAGAGCAGAAACATGACCAGTTGAGGGCTACCCTGACAGTCGAACAAGTTAGCTGCCGCGCCAGAGCAAATCAGGTGCGTGTCCTCCAGGACCTGATCAAGAGCAAAGATACGGGGGGAACAAATACACAGGCAGCTCTCATTGAACAGCTGCAGAAGGAAGTTGCATCAGCAAAAAGTCAGGCCCGTATACCAGCCGCTCACCATGTCCAGACGGCTGAACTGGTACAGGTGGAGCAAGAAAAAGCAGAACTGTCCGCCAAGCTATCAAAAGAAAGGGAGGAAAAGGAAAAGATGGCCGAAATAATCAATGTGTTACAGAATAAAGCAACAGAGCTACAAGCTAGATGGGACTCACACAGCTGCCAGCCAACTGTGGTGTCAAGTGGAACTAGCTCGTTGTCTGAGCAATTGTCCGCAGCAAGAGCTGAGATTGAGATATTGGAAAAGCAAGCGTCTACAGCAAGGCAAAGGATCACGAACCTGGAAAACTCTCTGGCCGAAAACACCAGAATAGTCGAAGGGTTGCAGAAAGAAATAGAGCAAGAGAAGAAGACAACGACAGATCAACAAAAAACTATTGCAGACATGAGAAGCCGTGCAAAGGGAAATCTCACCCTTCTCGAGGCTAGGAGTATAATCTGGTCAGATATAATCTCAGCTGTGACTGAGCAATGGGGCTTCTTAAGGACGATGGGGGAGCATAAGTCCGCTATACCCTATCTCAGTAGGAAACTGCAGGAGGCAGATCTTGATCTGTCTAACAGGGCCCAACATGCCAAAGAGTACATTTCGTTCCTCAACGAGCTGGGATCGGATGACATGGAGAAGCATGGTATTCCTAGCCGATTCACTGAGGCTATTGAGTGTCGCAAAATTATCAACAAAGAGATGGCCCGAGTCGCAGCTTCGAGAGCTCTCCAACAGGTGGTCGCCAGCGTTGGACGATTCGACGAGGTATGGGGAGAGATCATGACAGCTGGACTCCCTTCCTGCTGGGACCCGACCACCCCTACTGTACTCTTGCCTCTGGACCGATACACAGCACACTTGCAAGAAGAAAGAGACCGAACTGACCTTCAGACGGGCAAAGCAGCTCAGCTTAAAGCCGACACGATTGTTTCATCCCTGCGAAAAGAGTTCAACCTCCTCCACTTGATTAAACACAAGCTCCCCACTGGGGCAGGCTTCCACGCCCTCACTGAGGCCTTTGTCGAGGTGGAGGGGCTCTCAGCAATGCCCGAGCCAGCTGCGGACAGTCAGCAAAGGTGCGCGCAGTTTATGAGCCAGCATGCCAGTTCATCCGCAAACGTGCCCCCGCCTGAATCAGCAACTGCCTCCACTCAGCCGCACCTGTGATTCTTTGTCAACTCATGATTCGGCCTTAACGGCCTATTTTACTTTTACTCAGTTAATTTCTTTTAAGTTTCGAGTGGGTTGTTTTCCCCACTCTTGCATTTTACTTTTTCACCAAACTTTTGTTTAATTTTCTGTTTTTAAAAACGGCCGAGGGCCTGATCATACATGATGGGAGGCTTGATTCCTCATCATGAATTTCGCTGTTTTGAAAATGACATTTAACAAATTTTGTTTATGCGAAGAAGATATTTTTCCGAAAAATATCTTCTCGCTGAGATGGAAAGAAGCCTATATAAGGTAAATCCAATGAGAAAAACAGGTTCCAGATTTCCGGAAGAAAATTGCAGTGTATAAGTTTTTGTATACTTGTTGTGAATCATCAATGCAAATACACAGAGCCCGTGGGGTTTCAACGGAGAGAAGTTCTGATTATGTATGAGGATTCCAGTCTTGATGCTGTATAGTTTGTAATTCTTTCTTTGTGATATTGTGCCATTGTTATCTCCATTGTTATCGATTTCCTTTTATCGTGTCTTGGAATGCGAGGAACATGCCAGCTAGAGTATGAATTTATCGTTGTTCGATACTTATGTTTTACTGGTACTTGTTGCTTTAAATATGGCTCATACACGATAAGTCGTTTCGCTTTTCATATCATTCATATTTCCTCTGTATTAAGTATTGTGAAATGTTACTCTTGCTAGATCAATGGATATGTATGGATTCTTAGCTCTTAAGCCCATATCATGTTGAATTTGGTTTTCCAAGCACCATTTCATTGATAGTTAGTACTCCCCTACTATTTTCTGCGCTTCAAATATCTTTTGTCGAAAGTATCTGTATGTTGTTGAGAACCTGGCCCTCTACGATGAACGCTGTCTCTCAGTTGTCTGGAGTATATATGTGTTGAAGATTCATTTCTCGTCTTTACACAGTCTTTGCAGTTTGCTACAATCCGAAGGTCGTTTGGTCCCACCCATGTGATGAAGTTTTACATAAGTTGATAAGGTAGAGAGAGTCCGAAGCTAATACTGAGTCTGAAATATATTCTATAATCCTCTACCGTTTAAGATGTCCTAGGCACTGGTCTTTAACAACTCAGGACTGAAATTTGTCTCTGAGGGCTTCTTAATGAGAATACAAGTGTCATCAATGGGTTGGTATGGTACAGGTCCTCAAGATCAGAAGTACATCAAGGTAGTATTCCCAGCGTTATCTGCATAACTAAAGCATGAAAAGGTTAATAACAGTGCTAAAGGATCATTATTTTGTTTACACTTGAAGCATTATATTGAGCATTGAAGCAGTATCTATTTCTATATATAATTGCATGCCTTCCTGATGTTAGTACATATATATCTTCAAGGCCTCTCTCTTAAGATCATTCATAACACCATGTGAAGTCTGTTTGCTGAGATTTCAATTAAACATCTTGAATATGTTTTTGTGGAAGATCATCATGATATAACAGTTAAAGTATCTGAAGTATGAAGGACTAGTTGTGTTGATATTACATTTGAAGCTCAAGAGTCTGTTAATGTTACATCTAAAGCCTACTTCAACAGAAAGGAATTTACGTATCAAGGGTCTTTCATCTATTAAGTGTAATATCCCCGTCAACAGCCTAGCTCTTATCACCACCAACAAGCAGTAAAGGTGAACCACATATATAAAAGATATATTAGCATCGTCATATTTGAATAGATGTGTACTACAGATATGTATCTTAGATGAATGTCATAATATGGACTGAAGTATATTTGGAGCAGAATTTAAATGTTGTATGAAGCATTTTCAATATTTCAGTATTGTTCCAATGATGCATCCCTAATTATATAAGTCTGATTTTCAAAAAAAGTGTTCTCCCAACAACTCTTGTACACCATTCAGGAAGACAAGGTATAAAGCCATGAGAAGAAGGCCTAAACACAACTCAAAGAGAGGAAATGCAAATATAGAATCCACACTAGGAAATGTGCAACCCTTTTCCATTGATGTCAAAGGGGGAGGAAAAACGAAAAAGAAGGGGGCGAGAGGAAGACAAAACAACACCTTTCAAAATGAAAGAGGGAGGAAGTCTGAAGGAAGTATTGGAGTATTGGTGGAATATTTCCATCGATACCAAAGGGGCAAAGGGAAGGCTTGTTGGATTTATTGTCATTGATGGCAAAGGAGAAGGCAGGGAGTAGCACACGAACTATCACTAAGGAAAAAGAGCAAAGAAGAACTAGCAGCAATAAGGCAAACAAGGCAAGAAAGAAGATAGAATGCTTTGAATTCTGAATTATCACCAAGACAAAAGGGAGCACAAAGGAACAATAGCAACCAAGGTAGAGGCAGCAAAGACATTAGAGAAACAAATGAAGTAGAAAGAAGCAAAAGCTGACCGAATTGAGCAGAGGAGAGTTGTTCAATTTGCAGAGTGTGTGAGTGTTTTAGATTTGGGCAAACATGGGTTTGTTCCTGTAAGCCTATGGGCACTTGTAGAAGGGCCATTTGATTTTGAATATCTAGCCAAACAAGAAGTTCTGTATGATTCATTTGTATATAGGAAAGAAATTGTCTCACTTTATATGAATATTGTTTGATTTAGATTATGTGTAAATGGGCTTCTCAAATTCCACTAAGTAATTGTATGAACCAAGCAGATGAAACTCTGTAATTGGGATTTTAAATATACTCTATGTATTATTGAAGAAATCGATATTCATGTCGATGTTGTAATGTGGAGTTGAATGTGCATAATTCTGTGAATTGAACTCCTTTGTGTTTAAATTCGCAATAGATAGATGAGATCCATCGTGCAAAAGAAGGAAATCTATAGTAAGAATTTATGCAATGGTCCCATATATCATTGAAGGGTCGATGTTGAATTGGGTTGAGGATTCACCAAATTCTGTTGTGAAAACCATAGAACAAAATTAGTTCTATAATCGTCTCTGTAGTTTAACCATCTGAAATTGAAATTATAATTAAGGGTTTAATTTGAATATCATTTTGAAGAAAATATCTGGCATGGAACTTCGAAGGCACAACATTCAAATAAGAAGGGGCAATCCAATGAAACCGTCGAAAGGAGGAATGTACATGTAGAGGGTTCAAATATTTGTTGAATCCTAGAGTTGTTGGAACTTGGAATTAGAGCGAAAAAAACAGAGCGAAGGAGAAATTGTGGAACAACACCACTGTGAAAGTGAATGGAAATTTGCGTTGATAGAACGTGGATCCATGAATGAAGTGGAACCATGTCTCAATGTGGCATAAAATTGTGACTCAACGAATGAAAGGAACAACGAAAGGGTTTCCGCCCAACTGTTGAATGGAATGGTGAATGTATGTGAGTTGGAGCCACGCACACAGGGAACCGAAGCAATGGGACTACGAGCCGTTGATGGAAGATGAATTGAACTAGAAGGGAGCAAATAAACTGACAGAATTAGAAAGAAATTGAATTGCGTTAGAGAATGGAACCATGAAATAAAAGGGAACTTTGAAAGCGATTTTTAAAACCAAGTGTGGTTTTCGCATAATTTATAAATGGTAAGCGGAATCGAGAAAAAAAAATGCGATACACTCCAGCGTTTGACACGTAGCTTGAAGTGGTATTTAAATACCTCGAATTTCACAAAATATTTGCATGCTAAAGTTCTGCAGTTAAAAAATGTGATTTCCATTGGATTAGATTTGATGAAGATCTAAGGGCATTCAGAGTTGAAGATGCGGGGTCGTTAACGTAAGCGCTCTTTCCACTAGTGAATGTTGATGAGGTATGTTTCTGTGGGACCCAAACGAATTTATATATATGCTGGTGTCTTAATATGAAGTCAAAGGGTTATTGTAATTGTTATGGTATTTGGGACCATCAACATGGAAGACATAATATGCGTTAAAATATTATGTTTGATGTGAACCGCGAGTATATATTGGATAATTAATTTGTTGTAGACCATTATGTAATGGGGTTAATGATAAAGTCCAAATGGTGGTAGGAGGTCCCACGAGTTGCGGTGAAGTTTGAATATCTAGGTTCAATTGAAATATTCGAACATTGATTCGAATGTGCATGAGATGGGTCAAAGCAATAGTTCTGTAAATTGAAGTATTATCCGAATGTTAATTCAAATATCATGAAATGGGTTTTAAGATATCGTCTCATAACCATAGATTTGATTGGAAAATATCAGCTTCCACATATAGTTGTGAATTCTGGTTGGTTGGTTCTATGACCAATAAATGAAGAGAAGTGCTTCAGCATCAATGTTGTGAAATTGCCCAGATTTAAAATTATTTGGGCTAAAACTTGAAATGCAGTTTTATATAAAAAAGTGAGTGAAGAAAGAAGATCATATTCTAAGATCTGATATGCAAAGGTACATAGAGTTGTAGTGAGCAGGAGAGTATGTAGAACTGTTACACTACAGCAACAGAAAAGACAAACATATAGTGAGCCAAGAAATGAAAGGGTTGAATGAGATATATCTGTTGCAAATGTAAATGTAAATGTTTTAATTAATTTTATATTGTTTGTGATGCAAAGGCAAGTCTCCGTGGGCAAAGAAATACCCCACTGTAATATTGAAATGTATACATATTGTTATATTTTTCCGAATGTGCTAGGCAAGAAAACGAGAAGGTGGAAGGCAAAGAGTCATACCTATTCACTTCAAATTCCCTGTGGAATACAAACAGTCATAAGGTAATATCTATAAATGATGTCACATAGATATGCATAAAGAGATTAGAGAATGGAGAAATGAGGCAGAGAGGGTAAGAAGAAGGAGGAGCAAATAGAGAAGCTGTGAAGGTTCAGAGATGATATAAGGCAGATATGAAGGTTGGTGGACAATAGTGAAGAAGGAACAAAACAAAGCTGATATCCAGGTAAATCAACATGTGTTTTTATGAAAGAGTGAGGAAGTGGGTGCTTCCATATCAAGTTGTAGCTTGATAGATGTCAGTTGTAGCTGGCTGAGGTAGGAGCCTCCTGTAGGTCGTAGCCTGCAGAAATTAGATGGGAGTTGGAGCTTCCTTGCAAGTTGTAGCTTGCAGAACTGAGGTTGTAGCCTCCTGTAGGTTGGAGCCTATAGAAAATCAGTGGTGAGAGGGAGTTGGAGCTTGCCTTTGCATCACAACAATAATAAGATGTGGTTTTCTCCCTTATGGGTTTCCACTTATATCTGGTGTCTATGTACATGATGATTATGTGTTGATACTCTGTATTTAATCTACTTAATACATGTTGCTCACTAATTAAGATTGTGGTTTCACTGTACATTAATTTAATCATGAAATAAAGATGTAAATAAGTGTAAATGAAAGTTTTACAAGACCGTGAATTCATTAAACTAATTCACCCCCCCTCGCCTTAACAAAGGATTCAACATCCTTAAGCCTTATCACAAGGGGAAAAAGATGTCCACTTGCGGATTTTAAATTGAGTGGAGGGGATAACATCCCATTGTGCCAACCATTTGATTAAGTTAAAAAATAACTTCATCAAATGTAAGGTTATTAATTCTTTGGCCAATAGATGACATGCTAGGAACATATGGTTGTATTGTTGACATGGAACTACCCCATGATGACATGTGGACTACGGGTTCCATGTCATCTTCCACATAGCAATTTCTCAATAGTAACAGCATGACACCAAGGGTTAAAATCTTCAATTGACCATATCTTGATGATCCAGACTAGGATTTTATTCAAGTTTATATCATTGGAAATATCTCAATGATAAGAAGGTGATGGTGATCACAGAACAAAGTTTTGAATTGAACCAGAAAAGAGAAAATTTGATACCCTCTACCCTCAACGAAGTACAAAGGGAGTTAGATATGTTGCATTGAGGCTAAGGGAAGACCACAAATCAAGGAGTCCTTAGAGGGGCTAAAATTATTGAGGGGAAGAAATTACTGAGTAGAAGGCTAGGGTGGGTCATTGATCTAGGAGGATCGTACAGGTCCAAGTACAAGTGGCTTAAGTACAAAGGCTCAAAAACAAAAGTGTCAAAAATGTAGCAAACTCAATGTCAAGTTGAATATATCGTCTTTTTTATTCCAACGACGCAGGCGGCACTAAATTTTGAGTCAGTATGGAGGAGTTATAAGAAGTCAAAGTTTAAGGGTTGACTCAGTGATGTGGTAGCTTAAGGAGGCGAAAAATTTGTAGAAATTCAACCACCAGATTTTGGCCAACTCTGGCCGAATTCCTGGAAAAATTGTGGGACAGATAAAAGCACTCCTTCGGTCAAATTCTGGAAATTTTAAAAATGGCCGGTTGGTTTAAAAAATAAAAATAAAAATATTTAAAAATGGTAGGGTGGGCCATGACCCCCATAGGACCCCACGACACCCACGCCATGTTATAACAAACACCCATATTAATATGGGTGGGCAGGGGTTTTCAACCCCATCGCCCAACCCACACTCCATTTATATATTCAATGTCAGCGGTGGATTCGGGGGCGAGCCGCCCAATGCGGGTCCAACACCCCATACTTTGCATTAAAAAATATGCGACAACCATTTGAATATATGCGCAGATTTTTAAAACAGTTATTTAGCCTTATTACGGAGGGGGCAGGATTTGACCACCCAACCCCTTCCCTTACACTTCGGATCTCAAACCAACTCAGCCAATGGCAAACTTGGTGAATTATGCCCGCCTTTTATTATATAAACTTGCATTTTAGAAGTGCACCCAGGTAGGCCAGGAGTGGCACGGAGTACGAGACAGAGTAAAACCTTGAGTGCCTTTCAAGAGGGGGGCAGAAACATGAACTGAGCCCATTTCCAGAGGGGCCACATTTGTCCAACATCATAATCAATCAAATTTTATATGGATTATGCACCTCTTGTCATCATGAATCCAACAGTGTTGTCCATTTCTTCATCAGAGGTCTCCAATTTTCGGTAACTTTCAGCTATGGAGGTATAAGGGTGTAATTTTTCATTGATACTTGTACTTTCATTTTATTTTCCACTTAATGAAAGAGGGCCTCCCCACTGATTGAGCAAGGCCTAGAGACGTAGTCCCTCCTAGACGAACTTCGATATCAATTCCTTGTCTTCTTTGCATGATTTTATGTGCTTCTCTCTTCTTATCTTCATGCCTTTTAAATTTCATGGTTAGGATGCAATTTTACATGTAATTCTTTAATACATGTCAAAGCTAAAGATCTTGGATCAAGTGGTATCAGAGCAGGTCTTTGTAGATGTGAATTGCATGTTTGTATGCTAATTAGAAACAGGCTACAAAGAGGCGAAGGGAAACTAAATTCTTTTGATCCCGAAGCAGAACATGCAAATCGAAGAAGAAACATGGATGACGATGTTCGAAATGAGAAGGAGCTAAACTTCCACAAAACATTCGACACCATGGCAGATTGGTTCGAGAAGTTGTTCTCTAGACTTGAGAAACTAGAGAAAGCAGGGGAGAATGCTTCAGAGGGACGAGGTTCAATGCATGGAGATGATGGAGGAGATCCACCTCCTTCTCCTGCCGTGACTAAAAGTTCTTCCTCCTCTTCTCACCATTGTCATAGGAATTCAGGAAATGCATCTAATAAACCTTTCTTTACATTAGATATCAAATTTGATCTTCCCATGTATAATGGTGAAATTAATGCAAAGAAGATTAATAACTAGGTTAGGGAGATTAAACTCTACTGCAGGATTCAGCAGATTGTGGAGGACGAGGCAAAGATCCAGTTGGCTTCTCTTCGACTGAATGGCACTGCTCTTATCTGGTGGGAGAGAAAATTCCAAGGCAACAGTAATTTGGGTAACCTTCTTTCCTCATGGTCAAATTTTATTGCTGCACTTAAAGATCAATTATATCCCTTGGGTTATAAGCAAAAATCCTTAATGGAGTGGCAGTACCTAAGGCAAGGCAAAGGACAAAATGTGCAAAGCTTTACCGAGGAATTTAGAAAACAAGCACTAAGTTTGGGCATTTCATTAGATTCACCTGAAGTGGTAACTAAGTATATTGGGTCATTATTTTAACCTACTACTATTGACTCGGCCAGTGTAAAGGCCATTCATCTTGAAAACAGGGGCATAAATGATAAAGATGATAATTTAAAGAAATCGCCTTTCAAACCTTCAAATGGAAAATTCAAGGGGAAAGGAAATGGAAAGGAAAAGAAGACGACATCAACAAAGAAAGATGAAGGAGAAAAAACTTATCGCACTCACTACAAAAAGGAAGGTCATGACGATGATCATTGTTGGAAGTTGTAAGCAAAATACCTATGGTGGAAAGGGTAATCAAAAGACGGTAGAAATCGCGTAGCAAGACCTTGGATCCGACTCTGGCGATAAGGCATTGATCATAGCAGTAGGCACAAAAGGTCATTAGGGGAATTTTAAGGTCTAAAATGGGCCTCCTAAAGAAATTATAAAATAGTAGTGGAAATGATAAAATAAGATTAGATTACATCATCAAATTTTAGAGGGAAAAAAGAAAAAATTATTTTTTCAACTCATATTTTCAACTTATCTCCCAATGTGATTACTCAAATTTCGAGAGGAAACACTCATTGGATGCAGAATTTGATTCCTGATCCAAGTAGTATCCATGTTACTTGTTGGATGCAAAATTTGATTCCTGATCCAAGGAGTACCCATGTTACATACTTTGGTGAACCTTGCTATACTAAAAATGAGAAATACATGAAAAACGTAATTGCAATCACATGTTTCATGTATTTCTCATTTTTCATGTAGAAGGGTCCATCGAAAGAATGGAGATGGATAATGGTACTCCTTGGATGAGGAATTAAATTTTGCATCCAATGAGTGCTCCTGCTCGAAATTTGAGTAAAAACATAGGGAGGTAAGTTGAACATATGAGTTGAGAAAGTAGTTTTATTATTTTATTATTTTTTAATATTTTTACTTTTTTACTCCAAAAATGGTGAATCATCCCCCATGGTTGACATCATCATATTGAATCCTATTGGTTCTTATAAAGTTTATTTTGATTGTACATTTTTCTTAGGAGGCCCATTTTAGACCTCAAAATTCCCCTAATGACTCTTTCTCTTCATGTTAATTTCGAATCGCATGGAAGCACTAGTTCAACAGATGAGCCTCTTTCTAATGAACGAAAGAGAATAGAGTTGTTTCATATTAGAGTTTTCATAAATCATACAAAAGTAGAAACTCTATTTGATTCAGGCTCTCAAGCAAATTTAATCTCAGAATCCTTGGTTAAAAAGTTAGGCTTAGAATTTAAGCCTCATTCGAAACCTTATCCGCTTGGATGGATACATGAC
Source organism: Pinus albicaulis (assembly GCA_034641835.2). Taxonomy (NCBI): domain Eukaryota; kingdom Viridiplantae; phylum Streptophyta; class Pinopsida; order Pinales; family Pinaceae; genus Pinus; species Pinus albicaulis. The sequence continues at coordinate 38,146,756 of CM076584.1, forward strand.
AAAGTAAAATTAAATGTAACCAAGCAATGTAAGGTTAAATTTGTAATTGCTTCTAAACTAGTGGATGAAGTAGAACTGGATGTCATACCATTGGATATATGTGGTATTGTGTTATGGAGTCCCTATCTGTGCGACAGGAAAGCAATTTTCTTTTGACATGAAAATATATACCAAATCACAAAATATGGGGTAGAATATATTGTAAGAGCTCATCAAACCAAGGTCAGTGCCAGTCTTGTAAGTGCAGGACAGATGAAGAGATTAGTGAATTCCAGCAAGGGGCGTTTGCTCATGGTTGTGAGAGAAAAAGTTGCAGAAACATCTGACGCTTTCCGAGGATGTGATCCAGCTCATAAAAAGGAATTATGTTAATTTATTTCTAACTATGATGAGTTGTTTCAGGAACCCAGAGGATTACCTCCAAAATGATAAATCCAACATGAGATCCATTTGCAGCATGATGCTCCATTGCCAAACATTGGTATTTACAGGATGGCGTCTATTGAGATGGAGGAGATCAAAAAGCAGGTACAGGAATTATTGAACCAAGGAGTCATCTATCCAAGTACTTCTCCTTGTGGCTCGCTGATCGTGTTAGTGCCTAAAAAATATGGCACATTGAGGATGTGTGTGGATTATCGGGTGCTAAAAAAAATCACGGTGAAAAACTGATACCCTCTCCCTTGCATTGATGATTTGTTAGATCAATTAAAGAATGCTATATATTTCACCAAATTAGATTTGCGTAGTGGTTATCACCAGGTCAGAATTGCAGAGCAGGACGTGTGGAAAACTGCGTTCAAGACCAAATAGGTGTTGTTCAAATGGACGGTGATGTCATTTGGTCTGTGCAACGCTCCAGCCACATTCATGACGATCATGAACGATCTTTTTAGGCCTTTAATTGATGAATTTGTCCTTGTATATTTAGATGATATTCTTGTCTTTAGTAGGACTTTGGATGAACATGTATGCAATGTAAAGAAAGCGCTTGATGTATTAAAAAGGGAAGAACTGTATGTAAATTTTTCAAAGTGTGAGTTCGGGAAAACCTCTTTGGTTTACCTAGGTCATATTGTCGGTAATGGTCAATTAAAAATAGACCCCTCCAAAGTTGACATGATTGTAAAGTGGCCTAAGCCTACCAATGTAACAGAGGTCCACATTTTTCTAGGTGCAGTACAACACTGGAGGAGATTCATTGCCAACTTCTCTGTTATTGCATCATTGTTACACGCACTGACGCACTGCCAAGTGTAAAATAAGCCTTTCAGTGGGGAGGAAAGCAGCAAAAGTCCTTCGAAGCACTGAAAGAGAAAACTAGCACCCCACCAGTCCTGGCTTTACCCGATCTCCAGCAGCCTTTTGAGATCGAAATTGATGCCAGTGGGTACGCCATGGGAGTTGTACTATTGTAGCAAAAGAAGCCAATATGTTACCATTTGAAGAAGTTCTCCCAGGCTGTCATCAATTACCCCACTTATGACAAGGAACTGTATGTCTTGGTCCAAAGTGTGAAAAAGTGGAAACACTATCTGATCGGCAAGGAAACCATTATCCATACGGATCACCAGCCCTTGCAATACCTTCAGTCACAGACCAAGCTACAACAGGCTCATCATTTCAGGGGGATGGGTTTTATACAAGAGTTTCATCTAGTAATAAAGTATAAGAAGGGCACTAGCAACAAAGTAGCAGATATGCTCTCTCACCCTCCTATTGGTGCTTCTATTATTTTTCATAATGCTTCGTTGTCTTTTGAAATTTATGTTGAACAATACACTAACGATGATGAATTTAAAGCAATATATGCAAAACTAACTCATGGATCACAGGTGGACAACTATCATTTGTAGGGGAATTTGTTGTATCACCTTGGAAAATTGTGCATATCCACTGCAGAAAGGGTACATGTAATTCGAGAGGCACACACCTCTCTTGTGTCAGGTCACTTTGGTGTCGAAATAACTTTATGTCATTTACAAAGGTTTTGCTTTTGGCCTCATATGAAAAACATTGTAACCTGATTTGTAAAGGGATGTGTGATGTGTTCTATTTCAAAGCCCTCTAATAGAAAACTCAGGCTCTACACACCACTCCCTATTCCGGGCCGTCCATGCGAAAGTGTGTCAATGGACTTTGTAGGAGGTTTGCCTATGTCTAGAAAGGGTCACGACTATTTGTATGTTGTCATAGATCATTTTAGCAAAATGTGCATATTAATGCCTTGTAAAAAGCGGGTCACTACTGAGCAGACTGCTTATATTTTATTTTATTTTGTTTGGGTCCATTTTTGGTTTCCCACATCGATTGTGTCAGATCGAGACTCTCGCTTCCGTGGAGATTTTTGGACCAACTTGTGGTGAATGATGGACACCAAGTTGAAGAGAAGTATGGCATTCCATCCACAAACCGACGGATATACATAGGTTGTCAATCGTACCGTGGTACAATTGTTGTGGGGCTATTGCAGCAAACATCCAAAGTTGTGGGATGAGCGTCTTCCATATGTGCAGCATGCCTACAACCGAGCAGTGCATTCCTCTACGCAGCACTCACCATTTGAGACATGTTTTGGTTACCTACCAAAGGACCCTTTTGACATGATATATGGAAGGGATGAAGATGTCAATGGACGTGATGATAGGGACAAAGCACAACGGTTCATCCAGTGGATACAGACAATTCACCAAGCAGTGCAAGAGTAGTTGGAAAAGATTCAAACTCGATATAAGGCCTGAAATGATAAGCATCGAGTCCACCATCAGTTTCAGGTTGGTGACAAGGTGTGGTTCCACATCAGCAAGGATCAAATGAAGGGGGAAGGCAAGAAATTGTGACTAATCTAGTATGGTCCATTTACCATATTGGAGAAGATTGGGAATAACGCTTTCCGACTCGATTTGCATGTATACATGCAGATGTCCTCGGTTGTGAATGTCGAAAATCTGAAACTTTATGAACCACCATTGATTATGGGCACCGAGGATGTGGGATCAGTGCCTACAGTGGATGACTTTGCACCAGAATATCTCGATGAATTTCCAGAAGACATCATTCTCGATCGAAAGACCAGGACTTCACGACGAGGAGATGTGGAATATCTCCGTGTTGGTTTCATAGGGATGCACCCAAGTAAACCTAAATGGCTTGAAAAGGAGAAGGTGAGGGAGAAATTCCCTCACTTGCTTGTTGATTGATAAGGCTTTTGGGGGTCCAAAAGCTCTTCAGTGGGGAGAAATGATCCAGGTGGATCGTACAGGTCCAAGTACAAGTGGCTTAAGTACAAAGGCTCAAAACCCAAAGTGTCAGAAATGTGGCGAACTCATTGTCAAGTCGAATATATCGTCTTTCTAATTCCAACGGCGCAGACGACACTCAATTTTGAGTCCGTATGGAGGAGTTAGAAGCACTCAAAGTTTAAGGGTTGACTTGGTGATGTGGCAGCTTAAGGAGGCGACAAATTTGCAGACATCTAGCCACTAGATTCCGACCAACTCCGGCCAAATTCTGGGCAAAATTGTGGGACAGATAAAAGCACTCCTTCGGTCAAATTCCGGAAATTTTAAAAATGGTTGGTTGGTTTAAAAAATCAAAAAAATATATTTAAAAATGGTAGGGCAGGGCATGACCCCTGCCCTACCCCAACGGTTCAATACAAAATATATTATAAAGGGGTTGGCAGGCCATGACCCCCACCAGGCCCCACGACACCCACACCACATTATAACCAACACCCATATTAATATGGGTGGGCGGGGGTTCTCAACCCCACCACCCAACCCACACTCCATTTATATATTCAATTTCGGCGGTGGATTCGGGGGCGGGTTGCCCAATGCAGGTCCGGCCCCCCATACTTTGCATTAAAAAATATGCGACGGCGATTTAAATATATGCGCAGATTTTTAAAACATTTATTCCGAATTATTACGGAGGGGGTGGGGTTTGACCACCTAACCCCCTCCCTTACACTTCGGATCTCAAACCAACTCAGCCAACGGCGGACTTGGTGAAGTCCGCTCGTCTTTTATTATATAAACTTGCATTTCAGAAGTGCGCCCAGGTAGGCCAAGAGCGGTATGGAGTACGAGACAGAGTGGAACCTTGAATGCCTCACAGAGGAGAGTGGAACCATGAACTGAGCCCATTTCTAGAGGGGCCAGATTTGTCCAGCATTAAAATCAAGCAAATTTTATATGGATTTTGAACCTCTCGACGTCACGAATCCAACAGTGTTGTCCATTTCTTCATCAGAGGTCCCCAATTTTTGAGCACTTTCAGCTATGGAGGTTTAAGGGTGTAATTTTGCATTGATACTTGTACTTTCATTTTATTTTCCACTTAATGAAAGAGGGCCTCCCCATTGATTGAGCAGGGCCCAGAGACGTAGTCCTTCCTAGACGAACTCCGATTTCAATTCCTTGTCTTCTTTGCAAGATTTTATGCGCTTCTCTCTTCTTATGTTCATGCCTTTTAAGTTTCATGGTTAAGATGCAATTTTACATATAATTCTTTAATACATGTCAAAGCTAAGGATCTTGGATCAGTCATTATTATTCTAATTATAAATTGCAAATATTTTTCCTATGCAGTGAATTCCAAATGTATGCCATAGTGGATTATCATGAAGGCATCAGCCTCTGACTACCATTTCCAAATTGTCAAGATATGTTTCATTGTGTCCACAATACACTTATCTCTAGCACCATTTTATTTTTGAATATGGCATGTAAATTTTTCCTTCCATTTATTCCACTTGAAAATCCAACTAATAATGTTGTAATTCGCTATAACAATGTCCTTGCTACAAATTTTTAGACCTCTTTACAAATCCTCAATTCATGCAACACGAAACAACCATTCTAGTAGTGCAATGTGTCATTGTAACTCCCTAAATAGTTATCTACCTCATTGAGTGGGAACACCTTAAGCATGCCAAAATAAAGTTTGGTTTAAAGAACTTGCATCACCCTATATAGACAAGTCAAGCCTTAACCTAGTCTAGACACCATAAACTACAAGCATTAGAATCATACCCTCAATTCCCACTTGATATATCCATAGCCTAATCCTATGACAAGAAAAAGTGGAACAAAATAAGGCAAGCCAAATCCAAATGACACAAATAATATTGTGTGTTAGAAAAATGCATTAGCTTCTTCTGGCCCACGCTCATAGCTGAAAAGGTTGACATAATAAACCCCACACACATATCACATTACAACCATTATAACATTCATTAATGCCCACAACAGAGGAATGAAGTAGGTAATTAGGATATGAAGCTTGTATATTAAATCCTTGTCCCATTGACTTAAATGCATGAGGGGGCAATGTTAGTGTGGTGAGAGCTTGTTATCATTATTAATCTTTTCATGGGATAGAGATAAACTTATCTTTTAAAATAAATATAACAATAATAATAGAAATAATGTAAGAAATCCAAATTTTAGTGGAAGATTTGCTTCAACTTTTAGCAATCTCATTTTATATAACTCATAATCCTACATTATAATGAAAATGGTGAATAATAATAGGAATAGTACGAAAATGGAAATAATAATAAGAATAATGTAAGAAATCCAATTTTAATGGAATATTTACTTCAACTTATATAAATTTGATTATAGAACTCACAACAATAATAGTATTACACAAAATAGTGAATATATATACATTTAAAGTAGGAATCAAGCAATCTTTTACTCTCTCATTTTGAAAAATCACAAATGATTTAAATTCTAGATTTATGTTAAATAATAACCATGTGATTTCTGAGTCTCATTCATTGAATTGGATTGCATTTATACTTTAGAAATTAGTTATCACTAACTACTAACTTCCTAACTTCCTAACTACCTAACTGCACAGGACCCTTAGGATTCCCGTAGAATTACAATACTTCCCCCCTTAATTCAAAGGGACATCTGACATACTAAGTAAAGATCTAAATTTTTCGAACTTTTCATGCCCTAATGCTTTGGTAAAAATATCTGCAATTTGTTCAGAAGTTGGACAATGTGTCAGATGAATTGTTTTGGCCTCTACATGATGTCGAATCAAATGATATTTGGTGTTGATATGTTTGGTTTGACCATGAAACTTTGGATTCCTAGCCAACTGAATTGCAGAAGAGTTGTCGACAAATAGAGGAGTTGAAGCTCTTTGTTTCTCCTGCAAATCTTCGAGTATTTTTCGAAGCCAAATGATTTCCTTAGTGGCTTGAGCTACTGCAATATATTCGGCTTCGGTGGTAGAATCAGCAGGAACAGATTGCGTGCGCGATCTCCAACTGATGGTTGTTGATCCAAGATTCATCAAATATCCAGAAGTTGAGACTCCATTTTCTTTATCTCCATCAAAATCTGAATCTGAATAACCAGCAAGATGGAAGTCTAAAACTTTGGAATATTTGATGTCGTAAGTTTGAGTTCCTTTTAAATACTTCAAAACTCTTTTTGTTGCTACCCAATTCCCCTCACAAGGATGATGCATAAACCTGGAAAGTATTCCGACAGCGAAGGTTATATCAGGACGAGTAATAGACAAATAAATCAAGCTTCCAACAAGTTGCCAGTACTTTATTGGATCTTCAAATGACTTTCCTTCTTCGGAAGTGAGTTTCAAATTCTATTCCATTAGAGTAGCAACAGGATTACATTCCGTCATGCTATATATGTTCAATAATTTATCAACATATTTCTTCTGAGAAATGAAAATATGTTGTGGTTTTTTATCAACTTCAATTCCAAGATAATAACGAAGTAAACCTAAATCTGTCATATCAAAAACCTTTTTCAATTCTTTCTTTATAGATGATATGTATTCATCATTATTACCTGTGATAATCAAATCATCTACATATACAACTAGATATACCACTAATCTTTCAACTTTCTTAACAAAAAGAGTTGCATCATCTAGGTCAAAGTGTTTATAGTTTAAATTAAGAAGATGTTCAGTTAGCTTCTCATACCATGCTCGTGGCACTTGTTTCAAGCCGTACAAAGACTTGATTAGTTTGCAAACCTTTTGTTCTTTCCCTTTAACAGGAAACCTTCTAACTGAAACATGTAGACATCTTCTTTCAAATCTCCATTTAAAAAGACAGTTTTGACATCCATATGATGAATTTTCCATTCTTTCTGAGCTGCAATAGCAAACAAAGATCTAATAGTGCCCCATTTAGCTATAGGAACAAAAGTCTCTGTATAGTCAATACCCTCTTTCTGTGCATATCCCTTCGCTACAAGTCTTGCTTTGTACTTGTCTAGTGAACCATTAGCGTTAAACTTAGTTTTATAAATCCATTTGCAACCAATAAGTTTGATGTCAGCGGGAGGATCCACCAGTCTCCATCTGCCATTTTTTATGAGAGCATCATATTCCTTTTACATTGCATCTTTCCACTGTTCATAACTAACAGCGTCTTCAAAGCAAGTAGGTTCACAATCCATAGAAAAATTAAATTCACAATGAGAATAGTTACCTGAGGAACTTCCTGCCTTAAACTCATCATAATTCTTTGGAAATGTTTGAATATGAGTTGACCTTCGCAAAGGTTGTGTAGGAAGTTGCTCATCTTCTTCATCTGGCTCAATTCTTGCCATTTCTGTCATTGTTTCTGTAGAAACACTTGCATTAACTAATTCGTCATTAGCAACAACGGAATTATCATCATCAACCAATTTCTCATCATTGAGAGAAGGAAACTCCATAGACTGATCTAATATAGGAATCCCCCCTTCAAGATAGGGAAGTATATTATCGGATTCATAATAAAACTTTCGAGGCACAAACTTTTCTATCTAATTAAGTTGTCTATCAATAGTGAGAGAATCTTTATCAGTTTCAAGAAAAATTACATCTCTTGACAAAATAAACTTTTTGTTCGCTTCATCATATAATCGGTATGCCTTAAAAGTCATGGAATACCCTAAAAATATGCATTTTTTGCTTCGTTCACTTAGCTTATTCCTTTGATGTTTAGGCATCAAAGCATAACATTGAGAACCGAAAATTTGGAAATGTTTAATAGCATGAAGACAACTGTACCACATTTCATAAGGAGTTCTATTGTTAATGATAGAGGAATGGCACGGATTTCTAATGTATGCCGCACAGAGCACGGCTTCTCCCCAAAACATTAATTTCACATTCTTAAAAAACATCATTGACCTTACCATATTAAGCAATGTTCGGTTCATTCTTTCCGCAACACCGTTTTGTTGCGGATTATATGGTATTGTGCTCTGGTGTTTGATGCCATTCTCTTGCAAATATGTTTCAAAAGCATGTGAAGTATATTCTCCTCCATTATCAGTCCTTATAGTACCAATAGTAAGTTGTGCTTCATTTTTTATCAAGAGATGAAATTTTTTAAACACATCAAAAACTTGTGGTTTTTCTTTAAGTAGATAAACCCAGCACATCCTCGAATAATCATCAATAAAAGTGAGTATGTATTTATTTCCATTTGCAGTTGGTACAGGCATTGGACCACATACGTTAGAGTGTATGAGACTTAATTTTCTTGTAGCTCTAGACTCGGAATTCTGAAAATACTGTTTGTGATGCTTGCCCAATATACAAGCATTATATGGAGTAAATTTTCCAGGAACTGTTGGAAGTCCCTTAATCCCTTGTTGTTTCATAATTCGAATACTTTCATAATTAACATGACTGAAGAGTGCATGCCATAATAAAGAAGATGAAAAAGTATCATTTTGCTGAACCAAATAAGTTGTGTTCAATGCAACAGACGACATACCTTGCAACTTCAATAATTTATCTTCTTCCACACCAGACATTATAGTGTTATTGTCAGCTGCTCTTCTAATTTCTACTTTACCATCAAATATGTGAATGGAATGTCCCTGTTGTCTTATTTGTCTAAGAGATAACAAATTTCTTTGGAACTGCAGAATGTAAAGAACATCATTCAAAATATAATTTGGAAGTCCAAGAATTTTTAACTGAATTTAACCAATCCTTGATGGTTTGATTTGGGACTTATAAGCAAAATACACTACTCCGTCAATATTATCACTGAATTGATCAAACAAATCTCTTCGAAAGGTCATATGACACGTGGCACCTGTGTCTAGAACCCAATTGTCATACCATGAAGAAAAAGAAGTACTAAAAAACATCTTCCATGTGGAAATTACAATGTGCGACAACATAATGTGCATTCTCAAAAGACTATCCTCCGTCTGGAATTATATGATCTTTCTTTTCAAGCAATTGTTCTCTTTTTTCATTAATTTTATCCCAGGGAATTCTGCAATTTGTAGCAGTATGTCCAAGTTTACCACATCTAAAATATTTTATAGCTAGTTTATCAAAAAAAAATCTTTGTTGTTCATTCTGCTGCTTATCTCCCTGAATATTTCTGCCCCCCTGCCTCTATAATTCTTCCTACCTCGCCCTCTATTACCTCTAGTATTTCTAAAATATTCCTCCTGAGGTTTTTGGTCTTTTTGAGCATGACATAGGGTTTCAGTATTAGAACTATGTGATGCTTATTTCTTGCCAAAAGCCTTCTCTCTTTCTGCAATTTTCCCTACTAATTTGTCAAAATCTATATCTTTTAATTGCCCACTACCTTGGAGAGATTCCAAGTAATGTGAATAACTAGGGTAAAGAGCTTTTATAAAGGCAATAAGCAGCAAATCAACTTTAACTCCAGTACATTCAATTTCATGATTGATGGTTTTAATTTCAGAGGCAAGTTTTAGAGGATCATTATCGCTCATTTCCAGATTAAACAACTTCAACAATAATTGAATTATCTCCAATTCAGAATGTGAATCATAAAGCTCTTTTAGTTTTTTTATGGCATCATAAGTTGTTTTACTCTGAGTCATGTATCTGCTTACCTCTTCTGAGACTGAAGCAAATATTAAGGCAAAGGCCTTCTTATCCTTACTTTGCCAGATTGCGAGTTGTTTCCGATCATTAGGTTGCACTAGTGCATCCTCTCCTTCTCCTTCACAAACTCCATCTCATAAATCATTAAAAATGAGAGTATTTTTAACCTTTCTAAACCATTCCTGGTAATTTTATTTTCCGTTCAAAACAACCCCGATTAAAGATACCAAGGAATTCATCTTAAAACTCTGATTTGATCTTAAAAAATTATGATTCAACCACAACAACCAAAAAAAAAAATTCTTCAATCACTAGCAGAGATTTCACCAAAAAAAAAACTATGTTTTTCACTAACAAAGCAGGCGCACACTTCTCTAAAAAAAACTTGTTTTTAACTTGCAGAGGTTTTTCTTTGATAAAAAATAATAATAATAATAATAAACCTCTGTTTCAACTTTCAACAATAGATTTCTTAAAAAAAATATTGAATTTATTCTTTTAAACTTATTGAACCAAAACCGATGTTGTTGCACTGGGTTTGAATCTGTTGCAAAGAGTGAGGTTGTTGTTGTCACAACAAATACTGTCAGCAAGACTTCGTCGACCACCCGAAAGAAATCCGTTGTACAAAGAAACTTCGAAACAAATCCGATGTCTCTGTTAGCCTTCGATCTCCAATGCTACGAAGGGTGTTGCTGCCACAATTCGTGCTGGGACAGAGGTTTTGGAGAATTTTTTGTTGCCACACGTAGTAAGAATCTCCCATAACACCTCCCATCCTTGCTCCAATACCACTGTTAAATAATAACCATGTGATTTCTATGTCTCATTCATTGAATAGGATTACATTTATAGTTCAGAAATTAGTTATCACTAACTACTAACTTCCTAACTACCTAACTATCTAATTGCACAGGACCCTTAGGATTCCCATAGAATTACAACATTTTATTGTTTAAGTACAAAAATCTTAAAATGCATTAGATATACAATAACATTTTTTTATATATTTGTCCAAATACCTAATCCATGGCCCTCGTAAAATGTGTCATGGGTATTCATCAAACCAATCAACATTATCTACCATTTCTACAAACAATCATTGGTTTTGAATTTAGGTTTCAACTCACATTTCTTAAATTCAGATTTTGTAATAGTGATTTTGTTAAGGAGCTAATCTGCACAATTTTCCTTTTCGCCCCTTCATATTTATAAAACAGTGAGTGTAACTCAAGGACTCATGTGCTTAGTGTTATATAGCCTTTACGCAATTTTGTAATTTGTCTTCTCATTCTGTAATCATTCTCTTTAGAAGACAAACTTGGCAACCAAAATAAGATTGATTTGTTGGGTTATAACTATTGAAAAAGGTAATCATGCAAGTAACTCAACAAGGGTTAAAGCAGCAAGCCCCTTTAGCAATTTACAATTACTTTTATCTCTTAGGTACATCAAATTACAATTACTTTTATGAACTCTTTCCAATCCGTCAAAGTGAGATAAGGAAACTATATTATAATTTACATATCCATTCAAAGGCTTCAAAATGTCGTTTCCTATCATATCAAGTCACATCTTCTAGCATCTATCATCGTTCATGGATCAAGGAAGTAGAATGATTATATTCTTAAGTTTAGATTTTTAACATTAATATCTCTTCAATAATCCATTAATTGTTTGATGCAATGTAACATATGTCCTACCCCCATCGCACCTTGTCATGCCCCAAACTTTGGATAGGTGTGTCTCCCCATGACATTGACCTTCGCATATTGGACACTGAGTAACATAGGTCCTTCTTGCTTATTACTAGTGTTTGTTACAACATCAAATTTTCTCTAGTTTCAACTTTAACCATAATGGTTTCAGGTTATAGAAAGCATCTTGGGCTTTGTGGACTTCATTAAAAATAAAACATCACAAGGATTTTATGAAGCCCGTGATTGCTTGTACTTTTGCTCTTCTTCTACCTATAAAACCACCTCTTCTTATTAGGTCTAATTTCAATTCTTTGGCCTCATCGGGGTCTTCAGTGTTCGGTAGATTTTGAAGAGCTTCCTCTTCCTCTAAACACAATGTTGCCACCCCTTTTATTTACTAATCTTCCGTCTGCCTTTGTTACTTTTTCCCTCAGCTCCCAATGCAAACTGAAAACCTTCATCAATACAATGGAAATTGAGTAAAAATCTGGTTGAAAATCTAGCCCATTAAAACATCTTGCTACTGAGCTTAATTCAATCCCTTGGGTGTTTACTTTTACTTGCAGTCTCAACAATTGCTCAGTATACCCTTTTACATACATATCTCCTTATCTCAAATTTTGAATTGTCTACATACTTTGTGTTTGAAAACAAAGGATACAAATTTTTTCATATGTTTTGGCATTTTGGGCAACAATCTTACCTTCTCGTCGCCGCCTTCTCTTCTCAAAGCCTTCTATAAACCATTCCATCAAAGAGCAACATAGAATTTGTGTTACAAGCAATTTGTGTACAACAATTTTTTACCCTCCTAGGATCATTCTTCTTTCAAGCTATACAATTCAAAATATTTCTCCAAGCCTTGAACCCAGACTACAAACAAAAAATTATTCAAATCCTTATTAACTTCAAGCTTGTTTTGATACAATTTCAAATAATGTAACCACTGAGCTCCAATGTTTTATTGTTCATCCTTTGACTCATCCTATGTTAACCTTGCTTCTAAAGCCTCAACCTTCCAAGTAGTTCTTCTCCAATACTCCTATGACTTGCATTTCTTCTACTTCTTTCGGAATCCTTCTTAGCCAACCTTTATGGCTTTGATACCAAACTAATGAAAATTTAACATCAGTGCACCAAAACTGTTTTTCAACTCTAAACAACTGTGTTCTTCATCTGGAGATTCCCCCCAAAACACCTGCAATATGGTAGTACCTGCTAACATATTCACACACCACACAAGAGCAAACAAAAATGTAGTGAGGAAATCTTTACAATGTAAGTGTTTAGCTCATGAGATCAAGGATTTTGTAATATCCTTATGTGAGTAATAAAAAAGATATTTTTTGCTTGAGCTTTTCCCCTCTCGAGGTTTTCTCCATGGTAAATCAGAGGTGTCATTTGATTGTTGCATAGTAAATCAGAGGTGTTATTTGTTTGTTGTTTTGTTAAATAATCTTCCATGTATGTTCCTTTTATTTCTGCACCTAATACTCAACAACCGTGGAGTGAGTGTTGGCTCAGGCACTAAAACTAGAAATGACAGTAGCATAATCATCTTTCCACTATGCTTTGTTTTGATGAACTGTCTAGAAGCATAGCCTTAACAGTTTATAAAACAACATCACACAATATCTTGTCCTCTTACGCCTATGTCAAAAGTAACAAAACAACATTGATCTACAAGTAAGATCTGAGGGTTTTTTAACGAGAAATCTTTGAAGTTTTGGTCTAGAGTAAATGTAAGATGTCGCTTATTATTGTTTATGTACTTACAGAGCACCTGTAGAAACCACAACTAATAATTACGTTGCACACCTTGCCTTGACACCTACATTTATTTTTGAGAACACTCTCCTCCAATCAGCTCCCAGTGTCCTTTATGTCCACTATTAATGTCTCTTGTAACATCAAATTTCTCCACTTTCAACTTCGACCACAGTAGTTTAAGGTTCTTCTTGAGTCACCGATACTCTATTAACAGCTCCGGAGTTTAAAAGCAATCTTGGGCTTAGGTCTTTATTACAAATAGAACATCTGAATGACTCTCCAAACTCTTGAAAACCAGTAGTTTGATTCTCTTGATCCTCATCCTCTTCCTCCACCTCTAAAACCACCCCTTCATATGGAGTCTGATTTCAACTCCTTGCCGCCTTCACACTCTCCAGTGTTAGGTAGATTTTGAATAACTTCCTTTTCTTCTAGACACAATACCAGTAACCCTTTTATTTACTAATTTGACCTTGGCCCCGTTATATTTTCTCTCTTTCAAGCTAATTGATTGGCTGCATCAAGGAACGTAAATTGAGCAGAGCCCAATCATCTTGGAGTTGAAAATCTAAACCATTAAAATATGTTGCCATATGGTAATAATACCTGTCAACAGATTCACACACCACACCCAAAAAAACAGATAGAACACTGTGAGCTTTTAACGAGAAAACGAAGACAGACACATATTCAGAAAAATTGAAAAATAGCATAAATTCATTAATTCTTTTCGAGAGAATAAATTACATGCACATCAAAAAAAAGTGTATCAGTCACATGTTCCTATTTCTATTTTCCCACCAAAACCCTATCAGGTTTTCCCATAAAACAGAATCAAAAAAACTAATCCTAATTTTACTGGCATAATGGGGCATGGGGCAGTAGATCTGTCTCAAGAAACTCTCAACTAACACTGCACACTCCAAAAACTAATTCAGTTTCTGGCCCTGACAAGTGCAACTTAAATTTCTGCTTTCATATTAAAAGAAAGACAAAATCGTTGGGTATGAGAGATTCCCTCCATCATTTCTACTGGTGTGGCGATCCACTTGGATTGCTGGCATCAATCATCCAAACAGATTACGAGATTCTCCAACTATTTCAAAGCCCTTTGTTCAAACTTCTCTTTGCTCCATTCTTCCCCTCTCCGCCCTGCATGATATACATGTGAATTTGCACTGTGATAATACAAAAGATCTACCATCATTTGATTAAGTTAAATTACATATACTAAATTCAAGATAAACACTAAATGCTCAATTTAAGTGACATCCCAGCCGGTAGAGGAGAGAGGTACTATCATATCTGCAATATTGATAACTAATTATAAGGAACAAAGAATGATCTATAACTCTGCAGAATAGATTTTATATGTATGGTGGATCATACAACTATAGAATTGAATTGATAAACAAGTATATATATATATGAATGAGTTGTATGCAAACAAATGTGGAATTGTATACCCAGCTGCACAGAAAGTGATCGGATGAAATTATGCACAATTGCAAAACCGTTTGCCTTACAGAAGAGAGATTACCTATGCTATATTTCTCACTGCACTTTAATACAATTACTTGTATACAATGTGTTTGCCAGAAGTCAATTGGGTTTGAGTTTAGTTTTGGTGGTTGGGAAAAATTTGTTATTTTTTTCATTTAGATTCAGTTCCCACATATATTATGATGAGTATTTTTTGTAATGGTTTCGAGTCTGGTTGTCTGAGCAAACCTTCGAAATATAAAAATATAAAAGTCATTCTTATGGAATATATATAAAGAAAATATATGTGCATGGAGAATATTAATGTACAATAATAATATCTCATCATATGAATCACCCACAATTCATGAGACTACTTATATATAATATGTTTGCAAGAAAGACGAACAATATTAATGTGAAATTAGATCACATTGTAGGAGTATGCCATTGCAGTAAGATAATAATATCAGACATATCACATAGAACAAGAAGTCAAAGATGGCTCACAAGTCAGAAAACCACTGGTATATAATGTGTGTGCCAGAGGGAGAGAGAATATTAATGTAGAATAAAATATAATTTTAGGAATATGCCGTGACAGTAAAGAAAATATCATCCACATCACATGGATTACAACAGGAAACCAAAAATGGCCCACAAGTCATGACACTAAAACTGCCCCAAAAGGCACTAATACCACAGTAAGATAATATTGCATCCATCACATGTATTACAACAGCAAGCCAAAGATGGCCTTCAAGTCATAACACTAAAACTGCGAGAAGATGCTAGTACTGGAGTGGAGGTTGAGGTTACTATCAGATCAACATGGGGTCTTCCATCCCACTGTAAGCTTGGTCATTAGCTTTCCCATTGGCAAAGAGACATTAGATAACCCGTGATAGGAAATCTCTGAATATTTTCTACAACTGAAACATAATAATCAGCAGCTCTGTGAGTGTAACCCACTTGTTACGTAATTACAGATTGTTAAGTGTCTGGGATGACTGTCCAAAAACATTATTGATTGCTGTGAAGGTTCCATAAAGAGCAAAGGCTATTGCAGAGCAAAGGATAAGGATGTCCACAGCTCTCGCAGGGAAACTTAAACACCCACTCAGAATTTTCATGTGAAATAACGTGGGCAAAACAAATGCAAGCATTGCACTAACCGTACTTCCCACCAAGGAAATAAAAACAGCAAAACCTGGTACAGAGGAAGCCACAATTGCAAGCAAAACAACGCTGCTGCCACGAAGAGAATAAATTATCAGTTTTTCCATTAGCTGGGACGATAAGCAGACCTTCTGAAACCAGCTTGTGGCCATGAGCTTGTCATTAAACATTTCATGTACAGGGTGCATCATTACAGGATATGTCAAAGTAAGGGCAATGCACAGCCCTACCTTCACACCAACTGTACACCAGTTATTTGGTAGATTCAACGTTATTATTTCTAAGGTGTGGCTGCCATAGGCAACATATCCACTGAAACCAAAGCCTATGTAGACGGAAACGAGGACCAGAAACGACAGACCCAGCACCCTTCCAAACTCCTCAGGCTTCCTCATTGAGGATTCCAAAGGAAGTGTCATGCTGAATCCCTCATAAGAATATACTGCAACTCCCGCAGCAAAGAGCAAACCTCCCCAATCAGTGAAGGCCGAGACTTCATTCCATCCTCTAAGGTTCTGAAAATCAGCCTTGATTACCATGGCCATGGCCAAAACATTGCAGGCATCGGCCAAAAGGCTGACAGGGGCAAGTGATGACAAGGAACGGATCCATGACAGTACAATTTCTATGGGAATCAGAAGATATATAATTAGTGGGCATTTGTCAATTGATCCTGTGAAGATGGAGGATAAGTTTTGAGCTATGAAGACCATGTATGCCACACATCCTCCGCACTGACATATGACTACCATTGTCTCTGCAACATATCGACCCACTCTTCCATAGGCCTTGTCTCCAATATCGCCATAACTGGAAACATCAAAATGCCCCATCTGTTCTAGCTTTTTCCTACAGCTAATCTGCAGCCCAATACCCAACAAAAAAGGAAAAAAAGGAAAATTCAGTTCAAGAAATTCATGTAGATTATTGATACAGAGAGGTGTGGTGCCATGTCATACCAGAAGCATCATAGAGTAATATGTGAAGAGGGCAGAGAGAAGTAAGGCCGCTGAAGCCGGTGCCCATCCGCTCAGCTTGTAAGCGTAGGGCAGTCCAAGAACGCCCGTGCCCACAATGGATACTATTATATTTCCAAATGTTTGTGCCACAGAAGCGCTGCCTCTTCTCCCTGCACTGTCTCCGAGCAGTGCCACTTCTTCAACTCCCATACTCAGGTTTTACGGCTGAGCTATCAATTTTCAGGCCAGGTTCAGATTACAGAACATGTGATACTAGTTGCAGCCAAGTATCAAAGAACTTGGGAAGTATCGACTGCAAGTAACAAAGAAATCTTACAATAAAAATAGAGGGACGAGTCTCTAACAAAGGGGGCGATCAGATTGCAGTAATAAGCCATGAGGGCGTCGCATTGGTACTGTTAAATTCAGGAACTTCCCAAAAAAATAATTTGTTAGGGTGGGGTCAGTCCATGAGATACAGTCCTTCGCGGATTGCGAAGGTAAGACGAAACGAAACGCAACCGCACGGATTTCACTTTAGGTCTCGATCGGATATGATAAGTACATTTATTATTTTTTTATAATAAAATAAAATTTAAAAGAGAAATATGCATAGATAAATATCTAAAAAGGGTTGTTTTGCAAAAAGAAAACAAGGAAATATCTTTATTTTTATTTTCAATAACGCCCTAGAAATTTATCATAATTTATTTATTATTTTTTTTATTTTCAATAACATCGAAAATTTTCTTATAATTTAGGTATTAAATTAGTAATGGAAACAATTATCACTAATTATTATAAAAGATTGCAAATTGACCCATCATTTTTCATAAGATTGAAAATCACAACACTTGAAATTACTATCTAGTAATAGTCCATAAGAAAACAAACTCTTATCATAAGTGAGACATACTCCTTTCTCATCTCTATCTTTTACTTACATTGATCTCTATCTTTTACTTACATTGAGTTGGAGTTGGTTTTAAATGAAGATATGCACCTTTTTCACATCAAATATATCTTCATGAAATATATCTTCATGATAAGTAATGAAGTCTTTATTTCCACTTTCACATCAAATATATCTTTAATCCTCAATGTTCTTGAAGTGAAATGCATGCCCTGAGGTGAAATGCATGTCCTCATACCATAGAGGGGCAGGCGATGAGGCATCGAGGATATGATTTGTGCATGTAATTGTACATGAAGGTGTGTGGTGGGACTCAAGCACCAACATGAAATGCATATCCTTTGACACCATTATGAGAAGGTCGTTAACATGAAATGCATATCTTTGACACTCTTCATAAGGTTGATGGCATCATATGCATATCCCTTTAAGAAGGTGTGTATATTTTTGACACTCTTCATAAGGTTGATGACATCATATGCATATCCTTTTAAGAAGGTGGGGGCACTAAGTTAAGGGTGGGAGGATGTATATTTATATGTATAATTGTGCATCTTTAATATTCACCACCCATCTTCTTAGGGGGTGAGGGTATTCATTTCACTTCAAAAATATTTGATAATTAATGATGTATATTTGCATATATGAAATATACCATTTTGTTTTAGGAGGTTGGATGAGAGTAATGTCTTTACTTCACCATTGACCCTCTTGAATATAAAGGTATGTATTTGAGTAAATATATTTTATAAGTAACAAGTGTAATAAGGGTTGTTATTTAGTACTTGCCTTTTATGCAAAAAGTAATTAGATTGTACATTTATTTTTTTTTCCAAATCTAGTAGAGGTTTGTTGGAATCACAAGTTTGAGTTGTGAAATCTGCACAATCTTAGTCTCTCATAGGTTTTAAACAACAAAAATTCAAGATTTGATAAAAAATTGTAAGACAAACTTTTCTAAAAAAAAAAAACTCAAAATATATAATAGTAAAATTGAGCCATATTTTAATGAGTTTTAAATAACCAAAAATCAAAATCTAACTTAAACAAAATATATAATTAGTTTTGAAGAAAAAAATGAAAAGCTCAAAATATATATATATATATATATATATATATATATATATATATATATATAATAATAATTAGATTAAAATAGTAAAAAAAATTATTAAAAATATATAATAAAAAAATTTATTAAAAATATATAATAAAAATGTTAATATTAATTATTATTGACTCTTTTTTATATAGTATTAATTATATTTATTTTGTTGTTTTCATTTATTAAATTTTAATTATATTTAATAAAAAAAAAATATATTTAATTATATTTTTAAAATTGTTTTATCTTATATTAATAGTTTTTAAATATTATAATAATTATTATTATTATTATTAATTTGAAATGTGTGTGTGAGAGACATATTGGAAAGTGACAATGTGGAAAAAATCAATACTTTATTGTCCAAATAAATGTGGTTTATTGTATTAAAGCTTTTTGTTTTAATTGTTTTAATTTATAATTAGTAGATATAGCCATCATGTTCACAGGGTTAAAAAATGAGATTCAAGTTTATATTAATCCACCTGAAGGTAAAACTTATGTTATATATGTAATAGATTTAAAACATTTTAAAATGTATATTTTAATGTATGCGCCCCTCAACAACGGACCACCTTGTTACGCTTAGGATCATTGTGGAGGAATGCCGCAATGATAAATCCAATCTCTTTTGTTGCTTTGTGGACTTTAGAAAGGCTTTCGATACGGTTCCTAGAAACAACCTATGGAATAGATTAGAAGAGCTAAATGTTCCTTTCGAACTAAGAGCGGCCACTATAAGGTTATACGAGAATGTAATTGCCAAGTTAAAGAGCAATGAGGGGTGGTCGAAAGATATTAAGTGTAATATCGGAGTTAAACAAGGTTGCCCCCTCTCCCCTACCCTATTTGGCATTTACATCGACAAGCTAGAAGGTTGTTTAGAAGAAGCAGGATGTGTTGGCACGATCTTAGCTGGGCTAGCCATCATCCTTCTTCTCTATGCTGATGATATTGTTCTTCTCGCAAGGTGCCCATCCGATCTTGATAAGCAACTTAGACTTCTTAAGGATTTCTGCTCTACCATGGGTATGTATGTTAACACTGACAAAAAAAAAGTTATGATTATCAAATCCAAGAAGGACACTTACGCGTTTATGTATCATAGTAACTTGGAGGAAGTTGCTTTTCACAAGTACCTAGGAAGGCGATCCAAAGTGGAAAGGAACTTAAGCATATCTCTTATCTAAAGAAGGTACTCAAACCCGCCCGGGGGTCCCGGCGTAGGCCGAAGTGGTGAAATGGACCGTTCACGCCTTCATGGACAACCCTTTGTAATTATTCGCTTTTACAAAGATTAAGGACTTTTTAAAAATATAAACTTTGAAAATCACATTATATTGAGTCCGTAATCGTTTCCTTATGTATGAGTGTTCGGGCTCTTTGTTCATATTATACTTTGTAATGTATAGTTTCACCCACCAGCCCTTATTGGTGATAGTGTGCTACGGTTGTGCCTCCTCTCTTTCTGCTCTCATCTCTCTGATTGATGATGAGCTAAAAGAGATGCATTGATTTTTGTTTGGATATCGTTGGTTCCTAGGGCTGCTAACATCTTGTACAGGTGTTAAGTAGCTATGATTCCACTCCCCCTCAAAGGGAATGGCAATGTTGCTCTCAGAAATGCTTGGCATATGTTCAGAGACTATCTATCTATAATAGAAAGTTCGTTTTTTTTTTGTGGAAAAAAAAAAAGTACCCAAAAGACTGAATATTCATCACATACAAGCTCAACTGAACTATAGCATTTTAAAAGGATTAATGTGGGGAGGAAAGCTTATTTGGTCTTGAAAATAATTGTAAAACGGAAAACCTCGTAATGTGAGATAAAAAGAAGTTCCTCTTGAAACTTTAGTCACTCCTATTATCTTATATGGATGTGAGGTTTGGGGTTGCAACATCTCTAGAGAATCCTGGAGAAAAATTGAGCAAATCCAAAAGCGTT
Organism: Pinus albicaulis; assembly: GCA_034641835.2. Classification (NCBI taxonomy): domain Eukaryota; kingdom Viridiplantae; phylum Streptophyta; class Pinopsida; order Pinales; family Pinaceae; genus Pinus; species Pinus albicaulis. Next base: position 38,167,685 of record CM076584.1, read on the forward strand.
TTATAACGTATAACCTTAAAATTAAAAGCAATACACCTTATCATATTCTCCTTATAGAAGTGGGTCTTTCCCCTATCGAGAGCCTAGCTATGACTAGGCTTCTGTTGTACAAGCACAAGCTCAATAGCATAGGAGACCATAGACTTCCTAAGCTAGCTTTAAATTCCAACCAAAACCACCTAAGGCTTAAACGAGGTTGGTATAAAGACACCAGGGCCTGGTTAAACCATTGGGAGATCGACGAGAATGTTGCATTGCAAAACATCAATAACATTAAAAAAATTGTTACTTCTAAGTTCAAAGAAAAATGTGGTGTGAGAAAGATCTAGCAGCTAAAAGAAAATTAAGGTATTATAAGGAGGTCATCAACCCCACCTTAGAAGATCAAAAGTATCTCTCTGTTTTAACTAGCTCAAAGAAGAAAATTAATATAGCCAATATTAGAACGAACTCTCATGAGCTCCATAGTGAAACAGGTCGTTGGACAGTTCCTAAAACACCATGGATGGAAAGGATCTGCCATCTCTGTGAGAATATGAACATCGAGGATGAAAATCACTTCCTCTTAGAGTGCCCTGAGTACAACCACATTAGAGCTCAATTTCATAATCTTTGTTGCAATACTGACCTTCCTAGCCTTTTAAGATGTCAAAATTATAGTGAGCTCGGGAGGCTTCTCTCCAAGCTTTTTGAGTATAGGAATAAAATCTTAAATCAAATTAAATAACTCTTTTCTTTTGGTCCGATAAACCAAAGATTGGTCTCAGTGGACGTTAACAATCATCATCATCATCATATATATATATATATATATATATATATATATATATATATATATATATATATATATATATTATTTTTAAAATATGATATTTTTATTGCATTTATTTTAACCCTAAATTATATGTAGAGTATGGATTGAAAATTAAGTTGGTTGGTTCTTGATGATGAATGGAATTACCATTTGAAACATTGGACGTATCACAAAAACCATACAGTTCTATTTCGGAAATTGTCAACATAATATTCCTTTATATAAACCACATAGTTTTATTCAGAAAATCTTCAACAACAATTTATGTATTTAATTTTGAGAAAATAAAAATGATGCAAGACGTAATTTGTTTAGTGACTATAGTCAAAGAAATGAGAAACTGATTAAGGACTGAAAGTCCCATATTTTAAGTTGTCATTTTGTCTTTATCAAATTTGAAAACAACTTTACATACATTAACCTTGTCACTAAAGAGTGCAACATTAAATATACATCCACCTTATCAGTGAAGAGTGCAACATTAAATAAGTGAACCCTATAACAAGTACAAAATATTAATGTTGATCTATGGCTTGTAGGTATTAGATTTATTTTTATTTTTATTTTTTATATGACAAATATAATTTTAACTTTTATAAAAACTAGCATTCAATATACAATAACTAATTAAAATTGTAATTAAAATTGTCATTCAATATATAATAACTAATTAGAAAAAAATAATTTATATTTTAAAATATTAAAATTATATATATTTTTTCCATAAATTCAGTTTAATATTTCATTTTTCTAAACTTTAATAAATTAAATAAAATGTATTTAAATTTTTTCATAATTAAAGTCAAAACTTTTTGACCTAAAATAAAAAAAACTGCAGGAATAAAAATACAAACTTCACTGCATATATTAAAGAGAGAAAACAAAAATGCAAGCTTGAATAAAATAAAGAAATGGAATGGGAAAAAGATGGACTATTTGTCCCTACCCACATCAAACATTGAAAAACCATTAACATTGTATTTGATTATATTGTCACAAGATAGTTAAGTGTCGAGATGACTTTGCTAAGTAGCTACATGAGAGGAATGGGCATTTATGGGCATTTATGGCCGAAACTCTTAAAATCTAAAGTTAAGGGGAAACTACTAAGGATAAGGGCCTTAGCCTAAGTTGTATCTTCAATCACTTTCATGTTAAGCATGGGGTTCTTTTCCAACATTGGTTTTACAATATAACCTAACCAATTCCAAAACAAGTGATTGTACAAGAACCTAGTGGTTTAAGACTCACGTTGATGTTTTATGTATTAATGACCAGTATCAAATCAAACATTACAGTAAAATATAACAATGCTTTATATATATATATATATATATATATATATATATATATATATATATATATATATATTATTATTTTATTTTTTATATATTTAATTTAATTAATTTATTATTATTATTATTTTATTTTATTTTTATTTTTATTTTTATGTATTATTTATTTATTTATTTGATTTATTTATTTTTTTGGGTGTCATTTTAGTTTTTAGTTTTGGTTTTATATTATTTTAGTTTTGACTAGCATTTTTAGGGTTGGTTTAGTTATGTTTTTTGTTTTATTTCTATTTTTATTTTTATTTGTTTATTTTTAGTTTATATTTTTTAATTTTAAGCTTCATTTTTTTAATTTTTTTAGAGTTTTGACCATTGCTTCTCTCTTCACAGTATAAATAGGTTTGTACGATCGGCCAATCTTCATTACCCTGATGATGAACTATAGTTGGTAATTCGAAAGCAACGTCGGTCTTAAAATTCTCATGTAATTTCCCAAAAAATTTAAAATATAACAATGTAGTCGAATTGCTACACTTTAAGAGTCTATCCATTTTCCACTCCCATTATAATATGGGAAATTAGTTTTGAAAGAGACTTCCATTAAAAAGTGGAGTGTTGAAAAAGACAAACAAATTTAATTTAACATTCATATACATAATAACAATTTAACTAAACTCATATTCTCTTTGAAATCCATTATTTTTCCGCTCATATTATCATATGGGAAAACTCATTTATCCTTACAACAATCTACCAATGTAATATTCTCTTTGGAATTCATCATTTTCCACTCCCATTATAATATGTTAAAACAGTTTTGAAAGAGACTTCCAGACTTCCATTGAAAATTGGAGTTTTAGAAAATTACTTAATTCAAGTAAATAACAAACTAATAACAAGGATGCGATGGAGTTTTGGGAATAATTATGGATATCTTTTTATTTATTTCATAGTTATGTTTTTGAGATTTTTTTATTAATTTATTTAAAAAAATTAAGGTAATAATTACGTTAAGTAGATTTTTTTTCTTTATAAGAGATGGGATTTTAAATTAGATATAAATTAAGGTTCATTTAATTTTTTTTAGACACATAAAAGATATATCAAATCTTTCTTTCTACACTTAATAATGTTTTTTAAGCTTTAATATGTTCTTAAGAAGGTTTAGAGATAATTGCATATTTGTGCCTAATATTATTTATTTTTAAAGGATATTGTGAGAATATTGGGTAGATTATGGAGATTTGGAGAAGGAAATAATTTAGGGACTTGCTCCCTACTATTGGATGATCAAGATTGGAGAATAAATGAGCAAAATATCATGAAATTATTGAGAAATTCTGGAAAGATTTTGGAACTCCGGTGATTGAGAAAATCTAGGAATGTGTTCCCTGTCAGTTATTGCAAACTCCTAGTGTTGGGAACCAGATCCACTATTTGAGGGATTTTGTATAAATACTAATTCGAATTGGCCTCTAGGGGTTGTTATCACTGAAAAACTCTCAAGGTTAAAGAAAGAAATCACCAAGGTAACCACAAACCTACTTTTAAGCTTAGGATCTAGCCTTCCTAATGCTCAAAGAGGGCTCTCTCTATTATTTAAATTTGTTGTTTTTAGTTGATTTTAGGCTAGTTATGTAAGATTGTTTTGGTTTTGATTTTGGTTTGGTTTGGTGGTGGAATTACTGATTCAGATGGATAGGTGCAGGTTTGTTTTCCATTAGGCTATGGAGTCAATGTATCAAGCAACAAGACAAAATCAAGTTCTAAAGGAAGTGTTCACAGGGCAAGGTAGCTGAGTAAATTCAGATCTTTTAGGCTCGATGATGAAATGGTTTCAATCGGGATCAAGGAGCAGTTAAGGATTCCCCAAACTAGATAATGAGGGAAATGACAGAGGTTAATCGGTATGAGAGAGCTGTTGAGATTCAACAAGATGATGATCTTAGTGAAAATTAAGCACCTACACTAGGTGGGGCCTGCATGCTATTTTTAGGTGATATGCCTATTTTTAGAATTTGGATCAAAGTCTACTTTTAGCAGTAATCTATTTATAAATGGTTGAGAAAATTATATGGATGGATGAGCGTCTATTTTTGGAATGCATGTGCGAAGTTGTTTCATGGAATGCATGTCAAAAAATAGAATGCATGTCGATTATTATTAGCCTTTAACAATAATTAGACAATAAATAATAATATATTCTCTTGAAGCACTTGATTTCAGTTAACTAATGTGGCAAACCAATTAACTAAAGGAATTACGAGTTCAAAGGTTGGTTGGTGGGACATGCTAATGGACTTCGTTGTAACTAAGTGATACAAAGTTGTAACAGAGTTGGATGTGTAGTTATGTGAGTTGTAAAGTAGTTTAACTCAGTTAAGTGAGTTAAACTCAATTGTGCTAGTTGTAACTAGTTGTAACTCAAGATACACACTAGTGAGAGATCAATGAATTAAATATTAAATTAATTCACATGGAGTGATCTCACATGCAACTGAATATTTACTATTTTTAACTACATGCATGTCAGATCCAGTGGAGAATCGGTTGAGAGATAGGTGAAAGGGGAAGTTTGACTATCAGTTGTGACTATAGTGGGTGCACAAGTGCAACCAAATACACATTGGAGATGCCAATGAGGATTGCGCAGTCAAGGCAAGGCAAAATTGAATTCATTCAGGGATTGTGATCAACAAGGATTGCGCAGTGGAGGCAGGCTGTCAGGAGGCAGTAAATTGGTGCATGTTTATGCCAATTTTTGTATGACAATGAGAGAGAGTTGTAGAGAGCTCTTGGATTAGAGTTTTGTATGAGATTGTTTCATGATCCATGATATATACATAATATATGATAGTGAAGTTTTTAGCTTTATGCTTTCTCGGTAAAAACATCTACATTATGTGTGATTGATCTTTATTCATGTGTTTGCAATTGGCGATTAAATTTCCACAAGAATTTAAGTAGAAGGATTTTTTATTTAACATTGGCATATAATTGTTAGATCAGGAGAATCTGGAAATACATAATTGTATTAAAATTTCTACATGGTATCGTAGCAAAGAAGAATGCAATATTGAAGCAGTAGTTGAGTTTGTTGGTGGAAACAATTCAAATTTGCTACAATAATTTCTTGGTATGCTACAGTGGAGTAAACATTGAAATGGCTTTCAATGGTTTGCAGTTAGAGTATGCACTCGAAGGCAGCTCGAACTACATTGCATGGAAGGATAGGATGGAGGCGGTGTTTGAAGATGATGGCTTGAAGGGATTCATAAGCAATGATGTTCCTAAGCCCACTTCAACGGATGCTACATTACTTGATGCCAAGCAAAAGAAAGTAGCGAAGACGAGAAGGAAGGTGTGCAAGACCATATTGTCTCAAGCCTTCATGGTAAAGCCACTCCATTTGCAATGTGGAATGATTTGATGGATATTTTCCAAAGCAGCAACAACCATAGGAAATTGGTGCTGAAGGATAAACTTAGAAAGATCAAAATGGAAAAGGGCGACAATATTCCTAAGTATCTCACAAAGTCTTTCCAATGTCGGGATAAACTGGGGAGTGTGGGAATCACGGTTGTTGATGATGATTTAGTGAGTTTTTCTCTCTTGGGACTTCCTAAGAGTTGGCACAGTTATCAAGACTCTGTCAACGGACGGGAAAAACTGCCGGATTGGGAACGATTGCGTTCAGATCTAGTGCAGGAGGAGTTCAGGCAGAACACCAGAGATGGCTCTTCATCAAAGCATGATGATGAAGAGGATTTTTCTTTGGCTGCCAAAGCAAGGAAAGGGAAGGGGAGAAATCCCATTCAAAATCTGAGGCTAAAGGCAAGAAGCTGGATTTGTCCAAAGTGAAGTGTTTTCACTGTCACAAACATGGACATCTTGCCACTAACTGCTCACAGAAATGAAGAACAAGAAGGTTGTTGCAGCTACAGCTGGTGAGGCCCTTGCTTCACAATTTGAACTTGATTTCTCTTTTATCGCATGCTTGGTTTCAAGCGCAATGGGATCAGTGCGGTATCTTGATAGTGGTGCTTCCTTCCACATGACGGGAGATAAGGAGCTTTTTAGTGACTTGGAGGAGAAATATCTCCAGAAGAGATGGGTGACGATGGATGATCCAGTGCGATCTGCATTGGTACCATTACCTTTGAGAGGGAGTCAGGTAAACCATTTATGTTGAAAGATGTTATACATGTTCCAGGTCTAAAGAAAAACTTGGTCTTAGTTCGCAATGTTGGAGGAAAAAGGTTATGACGTTGTTTTCAGTGATGGAAAAGCTTTCCTGTGACATAAAAAAACAGGTCAAATCAAGAGGATAGGGATTCGAGTCAAGAATATCTACAAGCTGGAGGTAGATGGCTATGCTGCAATGGTGGGCAAAGCAGAAGAAGTGGTAAGCTAGGATGAGGGAAAATTATGGCACAGACGATTGGGCCATCTTCACCATGGCACCGTGAAAATTTTGTAGCAGATTTTTACTGGACTTCCCAAGGGTACACTTGCGTAGTTAAATCAGTGCAAGGGATGTACTATGGGTAAGTTTGTGAAGACCACCTTTCATGAAAAGGAGAACCGTGCTTCAGTGATCCTGGAGAGAGTTCACACAGACGTGTGTGGGCCATTATCAGTTGCTTCAACAACAAAACACATGTATTATGTTATTTTTGTTGATGACTATTCTCGTAGATGTTGGATCTTCTTCATGTAGAAGAAGAATCAAACATTCTCAAAGTTTTGTGAGTTTCATTAAGGCTCTGCAGAGCAATAATGGTGGTGAATATATCTCGAACGAATTCAAAGACTTATGTAGCAAAGAAGGAATTCAAAGAGAACTCATAGCGCCTCATAACCCACAGCAGAATTGGGTCGCAGAGATGAAGAACAGAATGATCGTGGGTGCTGCACGAGCTATGCTACATGATCAAGGCCTACCAATGCACTTGTGGGAAGAAGCATGCAACACAGTGGTTTATGTGCAAAACCGTTGTCCTCATAGAGTACTTGGCATGAGTACACCCGAAGAAGCTTTTACTGCTAAGAAACTGGATGTTTCTCACTTTAAGATTTTTGGCTCATCTTTTTATGTGCATGTGACCAAGAATTCGAGGAAGAAGATGGAGCCGAATGTTGAAGTTGGGATATTTGTGGGGTACACAGAAACACCCCATAATTATCGTGTGTATTTTCCAAACAATCAAATAATTGTGGTGTGACGAGATATAAAATTCAATGAGGAGAAAGCCATGAAGTTGTTGCTTGAGAGGGAGCTAGATTTGCATGCAGAGGAGGAACTGATTATTCCCAAAGATGAGTCTCTAGATGTGGATCAACCACAGGAGGAGGTTCATGGAGTGGAGAAGTCCACTTGCGTAGAGCCAAACATCGAGACTGGCAGAAGGCGTACCACATAAGCTAAGAGGCTAAAGCTTGATGTGGCACAGAATGTAGGAGTCCCTACTTCACAGCGCAGACCGAGACAATCTCCTGATTGATTCACTGGATACATGACTCTCATGAGCAAATATATTGTGATTGAGCCATCTTCCTTTCAAGAAGCAGTGTAGGAGCCCACATGGGTAGATGCAGTGGTGGAGGAGTATGACTCCATTGTCAGAAACAGTGCTTGGTAAATTGTTCCAAGGCTGGTTGATAAATCAGTGGTAGGTTCAAGATGGATCTACAAGGTAAAGCAAGTTGTTGATGGGAGTGTTGAGAAGTATAAGGCAAGATTTGTGGCCCGGGGCTTCTCACAGATCGAGGGGATTGATTATGAAGAAAAATTTGTACCTGTCGCATGGTATTCTTCCATAAGGACTATCCTTACTCTCTCACCGCAGATGGGTTGGCACATTCATCAGATGGATGTCAAGATTGCGTTCCTTAATGGGATCATTGAGGAAGAAGTGTACATTGAATAGCCTGAAGGATTTGATATCTTCAGCAGTGAGTCACATGTGTGCAAACTCAAAAGAGCGTTGTATGGGCTGAAGCAAGCACCCCATGCTTGGTACACTTGGATCGACAGCTATTTCACTAGACTTGGCTTCACCAAGAGTGATGCAGATGAAAATCTATACCAAATTGTGGTGGAGGGTAAGCTTTTAATCATTTTTCTTTATGTTGATGATTTAATATTGACTAGTGATGAGCAGATGATACACTCATGCAATGAGGACCTTGCAAAGGAGTTCAAGATGAAGAATATGGGCCTCCTTCACTATTTCCTTGGATTGGAAATATGGCACCGAGAAGGTGAACTATTTTTGTCTTAAGGCAAGTATGCAAGAGAGATACTCAGTAAGTTTTACATGGAGGGCTGCAAACCAATGGATACTCCTCTTCCAGGAAACTGGAGGAAAGAGGACACTACATCTGGAGAGGTAGTGGATGCTACTGTCTATCGACAGTTGGTGGGTTTTCTCATGTATTTAGTTAATACAAAACCAGACATATGCTATGAGGTGAACTAGCTTATTCAAGTGATGGTTAAGCCTACCAAGCTATTTTGGAAGGTGGGAAAGCATGTCCTTAGATATCTTAGGGGTACATCTGAGTATGGATTATGGTACAGACAGACGGATGAGGTGAAGTTGCATGGCTTCACGGATGCAGATTGGGCGGGCAACCCAACAGAAAGAAAGAGCACATCAGGAGGGGTTTTTAGTATCGGATCTACAAATTTTTCTTGGTACAGTAGGAAACAGAGATCTGTGGCACTCAATTCATTGGAAGCGGAATACATGACAGTAAGTAAAGCTGCATGTGAGGCTATCTGGATGAGGAAGATCTTGGTCGATTTGTTCGGTTCTCATTTAGATCCTACAATGATTCATTGTGATAATCAAAGTTACATTAAAATATCGATTAATCCTGTGTTTCATGATAGATCTAAACATATAGATATCCAGTATCATCATATCAAAGATTGTGTGCAGCAGAAGATCATGTTTCTTCAGCACATTCCTACGAAAAATCACGATGCAGATATTCTGATGAAGGCACTCACTAGGAGAAAATTCAAATACCATAGAGATAGGATCAGGGTGAAGGATAATCCCTTTCTTGTTGAGAGGGAGTGTTGAGATTCAACAAGATGATGATCCTAGTGAAAATTAAGCACCTACACTAGGTAGGGCCCGTAGGCTATTTTTAGGTGATATGTCTATTTTTAGAATTTGGATCAAAATATAATTTTAGCAGTAATCTATTTATATATGGTTAAGAAAATTATATGGATGGATGGGCGTCTATTTTTGGAATGCATGTGCGAAGTTGTTTCATGGAATGCATGTCTAAAAATAGAATGCATGTCAAGTATTGTTAGCCCTTAACAATAATTAGACAATAAATAATAATCTATTCTCTTGAAGCACTTAATTTCAGTTAACTGATGTGGCAAACCAGTTAACTGAAGGGATTTCTAGCTCAAAGGTTGGTTGGTGGGACATGCTAGTGGACTTCATTATAACTAAGTGATACAAAGTTGTAACAGAGTTGGATGTGTAGTTATGTGAGTTGTAAAGTAGTTTAACTCAGTTAAGTGAGCTAAACTCAGTTGTGCTAGTTGTACCTAAAGATACACTAGTGAGAGAACAATGAATTAAATATCAAATTAATTCACATGGAGTGATCTCACATGCAACTGAATATTTAATATTGTTAACTACATGCATGTTAGATCTAGTGGAGACCCGGTTGAGAGATAGGTGAAAGGGACAGTTTGACTATCAGTTGTGACTATAGTGGGTGCATAAGTGCAACCAAACACACATTGGAGATGCTAATGAGGATTGCACAGTCAAGGCAAGGCAAGATCGAATTCATTCAGGGATTGTGATCAACAGGGATTGCGCAGTGGAGGCAGGTTGTCTTGAGGCAGTAAATTGGTGCATGTTTATGCTAATTTTTGTATGACAATGTGAGACAATTGTATATTGTATTGAGAGCTCTTGGATTAGAGTTTTGTATGAGATTGTTTCACGATCCATGATATATACATAATATATGATAGTGGGGTTTTTAGCTTTATGCTTTCTTGGTAAAAACATCTGTGTTATGTGTGATTGATCTTTCTTCATGTGTTTGCAATTGGCGATTAAATTTCCACAAGAATTTAAGTAGAAGGATTATGTATTTAACAATGGCATATAATTGTTAGATCAAGAGAATCCGACAATACATAATTGTATTAAAATTTCTACAAGAGAAATTAAGGATTCTCAGATCCAGATATCAAAAGAAAACATGAAAAAGAATAGCAGTTCAAGACAGAGTGTATTTAAACAAGTTCTGAAATAAAATTCCTGTTATATCATTTAGATTCAGACAACATAAAAGTTTATAAAAAACTTAAGGAAAAACATGAACAATAGAAAGATACTTCACTGAATTGGCTCAATACATGAATCATGTAATGCAATGCCTTTATTACTCAGTGCTGATGTTGACTTGAAAATGGTACAATAAACCCTTTGGTTCTTAAATCAATTACGACTATAGAAATGTTCAGAAATCCACACACCCTTAATACTTCAAATGAATGAAGTATTTATACAAAAAAGTAATAAAAAATATCTTATTTAATTAATTATGATTTATTCTAGGAAATAAAATATCTGGATGCTAAAATATAGTGACACCTTTCAACTGACTGAAAGTTGTCCCTATTTTACTTGATTAATGTTATTCGTTTGTTTCTTTTATGCTGGATTTTCTCTCACATTGTCTTCTTCTTATATCTTTATCTGATTGACCCTTTTGTTCTTTAAAATGTTTTACATCTGTATTCACTTTGACTTGACTACTCCTTTCTTTTAACTTTGATTTTGACCTTTGACTTTGCCTGCTTTGTTAATTGTCACAGTAAAATCCTCTTTACTTTATTTCTCTGTCTGCCTAATTTCACTTTTACCTTTTATAGTAAGACATATATAACAGTAAGTAAAATATGTCCTAGATATTTACTTGTATGAATCTTTTCACTGTTACTGGTGAAAGTGTTTTTATCTCTGTTTAACCATTACTGTGTCTTCTTTATATTCTGTCTGTGGTTTAACTTGATTTTCCTTTATGTTTATGAATATTCTATTGAGTGAATCCTTTGAATTCAAATGTTGAGAGTTTGGAGCAAACATGTTTTGTAACTAGTATTAAAACTGTTTGTTCAAGTCTTATCTGATCACCTGCAAAAATAAACCAATAGTTAATGAAGCGCAATTTTGCCGAGAAGGGATAATGGCTTTTGGGAATGGGGGAAATCTATGAAACAAGCCTGAATTGCAATGGGGTTTCAATTTGGCATTGGCAATGGTATTCTGGATCTGTTTTCATAAACCAACAAAGGTGGGTAAGTGAATGAAACAGTCGAGAGTTTACTGCATGTAGGTTTGACAGGTGGCTTTATGAATGGTCTATCGCATAGTGGAGGAGGGGAAAGGTGGTTTTAACACATGCACAGAGAGGTTGGGAAGTTTATCGCATCCACAAAGAATGGTTTAGCAGTTTCATGGATGGGAGTGCGATGAGATGAGGTGATGCTGCATGGCATCAGGTAGGGGGTGTGAAACCACCCATTTCGCAACCCCCCGTCATCATTAACCATATGTTTGTTGGGGTTGTGAAAGGTATGTAGGCCATTGGATCTAATCTAAGGAGATCAAGTGATAGATAGATACACGGATTTCAGATAGGTGGGACCCGAGGAACTGATATATGTGAAGGGGATGTAAAGTGGGTTGGGTTTATATATGATATGGGATTTTAATATTAAAGGGGTTAATATACGTGAAGAGTTTAATACTAATAGTGGGAGTTAATGTAAATGATATAATGAGGTATATATTAATACGGGGATTAATATAAAATAATGGTTAATAGAATATAAAGTGAGGAAATATATAAACTTATATGCTAAATATCATAAGGGGCGAGATGTTTAGGAATGAGTTAAATAATATCAGGGAGCGATTTAAATGAAGTTGGCCCGACATATATTAAATTCTCAAAACAATGCAAAAGTGGGTTTTGTAGGTTTTTTAATGAAAAAGGGAAATTAGTAAAGGGGAAGTTTATTTTCAAAGGGAAATGGGTTTTTAACTAGGGAAGGGGATTTAGGAAGGGAAAAGGGGGTTTTAGGAAGGGGAAATGGTTAAAATGAGGTGAAAGGGATATTTTACAAGGGGGGAAGTGTTTAGAAGGATGTTAGTAATATGAGATGAACCAAAATTTCTTTTCCATGACTTGCAAAAAGTGTTTCTGCCTACCCTTTATTTATCCTAACATTTTCATTTCCTTTGTTGGGCGCATTTGAGCTTGTTGACCCTTTATTTTATTTTAATAAGAAAACTAATCTACTTCTAACCTTATAACTTCCAAAGGCTCAGATTAAACTAATGAGCTCTTTTTATTCTCTACCTAAGTACTGATCTGCCAAGATTAAATGGTTTGGTCAAATCTTATTCACTAGCTATCAACATGAAATTTAAAGTGTGAATGAATCAAGATTAAACTATTTGATCATCATGAATTGTGGCATTTTGGACAAGCTACACACAATTTTGATTACATAAAATAAACTAATAGTAGTGGCATTTTGTTATGCGAATAAATCCCTCTTGTGGACAAGAGTGATCTCCCTATTATTCTACGAATAGCTAGAAAAAAACATCCATTTGTAAATCATTTTCTCTAGATTATTTGGAATTCAGAATTATTATAAACAAAGAAAGAGGAAATGCCCCTACCTTGAAATCCAAATTTTGGTGCAATATTTTATCCAGTTGCTCCAAAGAGGCTTCTTCAGTAAGTACAACCTACAATCCAAGACAGACAATAGAATTAAAAGCACTTGTAACATATAATAATCAAGAACAACTAATCTAACTTAGTGATCAAGTAATCTAAGTATTGAATTATTCAAATAAGCACAAGAAAAACTCAATGAGAAAAGGAGATCCATATGTATTATCTTGAATGAAAAGAGTAACTTTACAACTTGATGCCTTGATGTCGTACAAGTTCCTCCCGGGGTCCTGAACAATCGTTCCTCCTTCAGTTTGACCAAACTTCTTCTCTTTGAACCAACATGGAGTCATGGACATAAGTGTGTGGTCATTCTCATGTCAACAAAAACTAGTGTAGAGAGTATGCTCTCTTGAGAATTCCTTCAACAACCAACATGTATGTCTACAATATACAAGCTACCCTTGAGACTGAAACATGAGCTCAATTTTTAGGGAAATGGAGGTAGTTTCAGTTCCATAAAGAGGGGGATGGATTCTTCTCATGAAGGGATTTTATCTCCATAGACCAAGGGATAAGCTCCATGAGTGGAGGGATAGAGCTCGAATTGATCGCACTTCCAAAAGCTTCTAGTTAGGAGAATTTTCGACCAGCTGGGATTCTAGAACTTACTTTTTCCTTTATTTGATTGTTTACGGGGGTCCGCAGGTTTTATAAGCAGAATGTGTGAGAGCTACCTTAGGCTATAGAAAAAATATCCGCGGATCCGCATGAAAGAGCTAGGAAAAGTGTGGAGTTGGACTTTAAAGGGTTTTAATGAGCTTTTCTTCAATTCCAAGACTTGGTTTAGGAACATTAGGGTTTTTTACTTCTAAGGGAGCATAATATAGGTAGTGATGAACCTATATGGACAATCAAATGTCATGGTGATAAAATAACATGTAACAAATTGCCCCTAAAGTGCGAAGTCTAAGGTTATTCTGAAGAGTGAAGTGCTTTATCATTCCGAGGATTGGATTGCAGACACACCGGTCAAAACCTATAAAAACATGCAATGCAAGCATGTACACACACACACACACACACACACACATATATATCATCACTGAGGTAGGCATTCCCATACTCAGATAAAAAATAACTAAATGTTCTGGTACATAAATGATTTTAATCAGTACATCAATAGTAGACACACATGGGCGCAACCATCTATCATAAGTTGTCTACTGTATCATGAATAATAAAACTCCTTGCAACCTAAATGGTGGAAACTAGATCCAGGGTCTTGAATTCCACTTCCTGAACTAGTACGATTCTATCCATGCGATTAATTATGTCGAAGTCAAACATGGTAGAAACCACTTGATTACCAGTCAATGATGTAAACTGTTAACAAGTGTGAGAGAAACCACCAATAATGACAATGGCTCTCAAAGTACTCAGTACAATCCATGAAGTATGAATGAATGATTTTTAGTCAAACACTTCATTGAATCATTCGATCGAAGGTCAATGATGCAACCTGTCATCGAATGCAAGAAACCTGCCATTAGGGCATGCAGATCCCAAGGTACTGATAGGATTCTAGATTAACTTTCTAGATGATAAGCTCTTGTCGATAGAAGGTGACCCGTCACAGGAAAGCCCACGACACAAAACGATTAGATCAAGTTTTGAAGAAATATTTGCAGGGATTGACTCAGGGATGGTCAATGCGAATGGATAGAAATGTTTACAATGAATGGTTTATTTGAACTATCTCTTGAACACATAATGACACTGCAGATGGCTTGGTAAAAATTGACCTAAAGCTAATACCCAGAAACCGACTGAAGACTTTCAATGTGGTTTGATTAACTGTTAGATAAAGAATTTTCCCAACCCAAGTAAAAGTGTAACAAAAGTGTCGTGTTTAAGAGTGGTATACTAATTTTAAAACAAGGGTGACAACTAGATTCCTTTTCTCTTTTTCCACCCACCATTACTGGCATGTACCTCTTTATTTTTGAAAATCTTGAGGAGGACAACATTTTCTTGTTGTGTAAGCTCATCCTTCGGATGATTCCGTCTTAATATTAAAATCAAACCCTTAGAAGGAGTGATTCGTTCCTGTTTGTAATCGATAGGTCCTTTACTGTTAAATTTTAACGAGTCCAGTATAGGAGAAACTCAATGTTTTTCAATTTTAGGGAGTAAAAAGAAAAACATAAGTAAACTTCATGGTTGTAATTTTTCGTAAATTTAGTCTCTCGGGCCCGAAAAAGGATAAAATAGTGTAGGAGAGAACTCTATTGACCATGATTAGTCAACGTATACATTTTTCGTAAATAGTCCATTTCAGTCCAGAAAAGGGGTAAACTTATACTGAAGGGACGACTGTTCATTTCCTTTAACGAGTTCGAATAGTCACGTACTCAAATATATTTTCATATTTAGAGAGTCGGAAAAGCGCTTAAAATATAACTCTAAGGTTTCGATTTTTCATAATTTTCAAGAGCCCGAAAAAGTGATAAAAGCATACTCAACATCAAAATAATTCTTTTCACCAAAAAACCTGTAATCTGCACAAAAACTCAGAAAATTAAAAATATCTGTTCCAAAGAAGTAAAAATGTTGAAAAATAGCCTTTTTAAAGTGAAAAATAAATATAATATAATATTTATTCATTCAAAAACTATAAAAAGGAGTTTAACAAAATCATTTTCACCTTTATCTTTAGAGCGGAAAATTGAGAGCTTTTGGAAAAAAAAGTTATGGAGCTTATATCGGGAGAACCGACCGTTCATTTCGTGATTCGTTAGGACCAGGTAATCCACATCATCTTTCTCTTCATTTCTGTCCGTTTCAATTCTCTTTTTTGGCTTTAATTTCATTTTTTAGGGAGAAATTATGTTAAAAAATGCGCTCTCGGGGGTCCGTAGGTCATGCGCGCACTACTTGCAGACCCTGATAATTTTCTAAAAGGAAAATTATCGGGCTACCATGGTTTTTGTGTGGAGCCCGTGCGGATGTCTGCAATGTCTCCGCACAAAAAACGACGGAGGCACTGTGACCACTTTAAAATCTACAAATTCTCTAAAAAATGGTTAAAGTTTTTCACTCCAATGGTTTTTAAGTTTCAAATGTGTTCATTTGCAAGCTATTTCACCATGCTAGAGTGGACAAAATGTGAGCATGAGGATATAGAAAATGAAGCCATGAATAATCCCGTGACAATGCGTGTGTTAAAAAATTGTGGTTTATATAAATTCTGGGTGATTCAAGGTATGAGAGCACAAGTAGAGCTGATGGAATGGTTAGTGAACACATGGGATGTTCAAGATCAGTGCTTTATCATTGGTGACCATCTTCTTGCAGTCGAGCTCGAGGATATCTATTTTCTCACTGGATTGTCCCGAAGAGGAGAAAACATATCCTTGTTTTGGGCTAGACAGGGTGGCCTACCTATTGCTAGCTACAAACAGCAGTTTTGCAGTGATGAGGCAGATCTCAAAGTGATTGCATTCATGGTAACCAGGTTGTGTGGGAGTGCGGCTCCACATGTAGCCACTAAATCTCAAATGCACACCGTGGTAGAGTGTTTTGAAGGCACCATATTCAACTGGTACGAAGGGGTACTGGCTAATATGAAAGGCCAACTAACAAAAGCAAGGAATACAAAGTTAAAAAACTTTGGTTATGGCGCCATTTTGATTTCCTTTGCTTTGGAGAGAATCCCACTTCTTTCCCCTTAGCTTATTCCAGTGGATCCTGGGGAACCTCATGAACCTCGAATGGTACGTTGGGTTGCATTAATGGCCCGACATGGTGGCGATGGTAGTTCAGTGGTTCGGTTCAATCCGGTGTACTTTATGTGGCTAAAGAATCAAGTCTTCACCATCGAAGACTTCCCCTATGCAGGTATATATTTCAGAGGTGATCCTGAGATGTCCTTGCCTCCAAGGGCACAGTGGGACGAATCAGGTATGAACTATTTTGATGCTTTTAATCTAATTTTTATTTGTTTTTTCATCTTCCAATACTAATAACAAAATTTAAATGCAGATATTGGTCCACGACAACCAGCTACACTTCGTCGCTTTGATAGGTGATAAGCAGAGCCTACAGCACCACCACAGGATCAGGAAACAAAGATCCTAACTGATATGGAACACAACCTGGAGAGGTTAACCATAGATATTCCCAAGACAGGGACATATGACATTCCTCTCCGGCTACAGAGACATGTTACAGGTGTACCAGGATAGTTTATGAGATTCCTGTGCAAGTTGGCGCGTGCCATAGTCTACTACCATGATCATCATCAAGGATAGTGGATGATAATTGTGGATTGACATATTTTATTTTTTGTATTAGTATCTATTAGATCATAAGGTGTTTGAACCTATGATCATAGACGATCTAATATTTTTTGAAAACAAACCTATCTATGATATTACTACTTTCTCTGAGTATATTATTCAACATGTATCAAATGTTGTTTTGATTTATTGTTTTAATGTTGCAAATGTCTATTTAAAACATGATTAGCTAATGCATCGGCCAATGTGTTTAAATTTCTTGAAATGTGTTGATATTCGATGTAATCAAACTGTTGTTCCAAGAGACGAACCTTCAAAATAATCTCAATAACACTAGATTTTTAATTGCATATACCGTGTTTAAATGTAATACAATGAGTTCTGAATCTAACCTAATGATCAAACGTCGAATACCAAATAAAATGGCATCAGATAATAACTCAATGACTACACTATATTTTGCAATATTGTTCGTTGTTTGATCAAGGCTTACCCTATGTATAGAAACTAACTCATCAGTGGGTGAATAGATAACCCAAGCTGTAGAAGAGATATTATGTGTACTACGACAGGCACCATCAACAAAACCAATGTACTTTTGAAGGGATGTCGACATCTGCAATATCAAGAGTAATCAAGATAAGCATTGGTAGTAGTAAAAGAAAACTTAAACTAGGAACACTTATCTAATCTAAGGCACACTATCTAAAAAATAACTAATATACAAGTGAGATATTCACATGAGAGTCAAACATAATATCTCTTCAGATAAAGACTATTTCTAGGTTTATCTAAAGAGACCTCGTCATAATCAGTCAATTCATAGGCCCCTTTGGCAAGCACTCACTTGAAAATGTAAGGACCATGCCACATCGGTTCGAATTTCCTAGCACCTCGCTTATCGGTAGCTTGATCATATACTAAGACTAGGTCACCTTCTGAAAAAATACGAGGTGTAACACTTCGATCATACTAAGCTTTCACACGTTTCTTATGAGCTTCAACAGCTAATGCAGCGGTGCGCCGAGTCTCATCTAATTGTGCTAAGTACAAAAAGCGTTTTTTCTCTTCAGAGGTAGCTGGTAGTAACTGTATGGCTAATTGGAGTGACGGTATTTCACATTCAAAGGGTAACACAACTTCCAAACTGTAAATCAGTTGAAAAGGGATGAACCCTGTTGCAATTTTTGCTGAGGTTCGGTATGCCCATAGTGCTGAAAAAAGCATGGTATGCCAATTCGATTTGTGAATTCCGATAATCCGTTTAATCATGGTGGTTAAAAATTTATTAACAGCTTCAACTTGACCATTAGCTTGTGGGTAATATGGAGTAGAGGTATCATGGCGGAGGCCAAGTTGATCGAAAAGTTCAGTCATCATTATATTTCAAAAATGACTCCCATGGTCTGTGATAATAGCTTGATGTACACTGAAACGAGCAATCACATGATTGAATATGAACGTAGCTGTAGTTTTTCCATCTGCTATGAATGTAGGCATCGCCTCGACCCATTTGGTAAGGTAATCTACAACGAGAATAATATACCCATGCCCCTCGGTCGAGTGAGGGTTACATGCAATGAAATCAATGCCCCATTTCACAAAAGGACCGACAAAGATTATTGGGTGAAGAGGAGCTGGAGGCGCACGCATATTTCGAGCAAAAATTTGGCAGTTGTGACATTTTCGGACCGCAATAATACAATCTTTTAACAATTACGGCCAAAAATAGCTAGCGCGCAATATCTTTTGGGTTGTGGCAAACCCAGACATATGACCACCACACACTGCAGAGTGACATTCATTCAAAACCCTTTCAGCCTCTTCGTGAGTTATACAATGTTGAAAAACATAATCCACACCACGACAATAAAGTGTGTCCCCAACAATATTGTATTGCTGGGATTGATACCGGATTCTCCGTTGATTTGAACGTGAAAGCTCTGGACGAATGGTTTTGGTTTGAAGATAAATGATGATATCTCCATACCATGGATCTAACGTACTGATAAGAAACATATATTCATTTACGATGGGATTCTCTACCACGGTTTCTGTCTCAGTATTGGGAAAGTCACACATAAGTTATGCAAACACAAGTGATTTCTTTGATTTAGATTTCTCAAATTCCAAATCAAACTCTTGTAGGATGACAATCCATTTAGAGTATTTGCCCCCAAGTAATTGTTTTGTCAAAAAATACATCATCAGGTCTTTCGTAACAATATGTAGTGATGAAATCTTTTGACAGCTTGAACTGCTGCCAAGGCCAATTTCTCCACATGCGAATATTTAATTTCAGTCAGATTCAGATTTCGACTTAGATAGTAAATCACATGCTCATTGTGAGATTCATCCTCTTGAACTAGAACCATTCCAATGGTGGAATCAGAGGCTGCTAAATATAAAAAATAGTCCTGGTTGTAATTGGGTGGATGCAATAACGGTGCATGGGTTAACGCATGTTTTAGAGCATCAAAAGATCGATTAGCAATCTCATCCCAAGTAAAAGGAAAATTCTATTTCAACAATCGGGTAAAACCTTTTGTTAATTCAACATAGTTCGGGATAAATCTACATAGAAAGTTTTCTTTCCCTTGCAAACTTTGGAGTTGGTGAAGTGTGGAAGGAGGAGGTAAATTTATGATGGTCTCAACCTTCGAGGGGTCGACATGAATGCTAGCTTTCGAAACGACGAATCCCAGTAATCATCCTGATTGCATACAAAAAACACATTTGTGTTGATTCAAACGAATCTTGTAATGCCTACATCTCATGAAAATTGCTCGTAAGTGAGTAGGATGATCATCCCTGTGTAATGAGTGAGCAGGTCAATCATCCATATAAGGCTGTACAATATGTTTGATATCATGAAAAGCATAAGACATTGCCCTTTGAAAAGTTGCACCAACATTCTTTAATCCGAAAGGTAGTTTGCAATAAGAAAATGTTCCCCAAGGACATATAAACATTGTTTTTGGTTGATCAACAGGGAGTATGTTGATTTTATTATATCTGTAAAATCCATCCATAAATGAAAACATTTCATCTCCAACACGATCATCAATAATTTGGTCGATATAGGGGGTTGGATAATTTCCTTTTGGACATGCTTTATTAATATCCCTATAATCAACACATACTCGTATAGTCCCTTGTTTCTTGGTAACGAGAACTATATTAGATACCCAATCTGTTAATGGGATTGGATAAATAAATCCTGCTCGCAGTAGCTTTTCAACTTTAGCTTTAATAGCAACAACTTTTCATGGATGTATTGGACGTAATCTTTGTCTAATAGGCTTGGCATCTGGGTATGTCTTTATTTCATGAACGAAAATATTTGGATCGATTCATGGCATCTCTTCGTAAGACCAGGAAAATATGTCTCGGAATTGTTGAAAAAGGGCTTTATATGTATTAATTTCTTTAATTGTACAAGAAGCAACTATATGAATGTTTTCAACAAACCCAGGTTTAATTGATATGTTAATAGGAACAGTTGTAGAAATCACTAGTTAAAAATGATGAAATTAATGACTAGGTGACTAAAAATGTTAGTCACCGCAATTATTTCAAGTGAATTACTATTAAATTTGAACAATTTTATGTGATCGAAATAAAAATGACTAACATAAATGACTAATTTAGTCTTGGAATAAAATAACGACTAGATAATAAGTGACTAAACTAAAAGCGACTAACTTAAACGACTAATTTAGTCTAGGGATAAAATATATGACTAGATAATAAGTGACTAAAGTAAAAGCAACTAACTTAAATGACTAATTTAGTCTAGGAATAAAATGTATGACTAGATAATAAGTGACAATTAATAATGATTAATGTAAATGACTATTATAGTCCAAGAATAAAAATATGGCCAAATAACAAGTACAACAACTATATGAATTAGTCATTTATGTCAATAATTTTTAATTGTGTCACTCCATATATGGAAAATTTAATTTTTGATACCGAAGTGTTACATTTCACTAGTATAGGTGTCTCTGAATCCATTTGTAGTGTTAAAATTTAGAGACAAAGTAGTTTTTGAATTTACAGTGTAGATGGATTCATCTACAATTAACATAATTGCATGTATCATATATGAACTTTACACAAATGGCTTCATTATAATTTTAGTAAAGGTTATAGTATTAATTAGATAGCCAAATTAATATTTATATTTATATTTAATATTTGACCATAAAGTTTAATTTTTAAACTTCATTGATTTATGTTAAAAGTGTGAGTTGTTTTAAATCTAAGGTTAAATATTCATATTTACATTTAATAAAGAGATAAATATAACATTTATTATTTTAAACATGTGAGTTCATTTAAATCTAGTATTAAATCATCATATTTACATTTGATAAATACTAAATAGATAAACCTAAAATATGTATTTAAAGACCTATTTAGTAAATAGGTATGAAAATTTATTAATTTAAGTATGAAACTTAATTAATTTTTTAATGATGTATGAACCTTTGTTTTTTTGTAAGTCAATGTTATATTCATGTAGGAAAAAATGAGTACATATATCCAGTTACAAAATAGGTGGTCTCACCTCGACTTGGTTTGTTGACAAAAATTTGCACCAGAGGCAACAAAACACATATAAAACATAAAGAACACCAAATAGCATACTAGTCGTCCAATGTGATGGATGCATGGTTTTCTGGGGTTGTTCCTAAATGTGGTAGAGGAAAAAAGTCACACTGACTGTGCCCTTGAAAGTGCGCCAACCAAGTCTCAAGCTTTTATACTTTCTCAGTGAGTTTATTTTGGCCTCACCAAACCATTACCAGTCTCTCTCGGACTTGGCATTGTAAATAGTGCATCCAGTCTAATGTTTCCATCTGCTCTGTATGCTCCTCACAACATAATCTCTCAATTGTGTCCACTCTTTCCATCAGGTTGTTGATAAGTGCACGATAGTTCTCTAGGCAGCAATGTTGGATAACCTACCCCTCATTTACCTCAAATCAATCAAACTCACGATTCCCCTTGCCACCACGACCTCCTTCGCCTTGACGAATCTCATTTTGAACCCTCAAACCCCCACCTCTGCTATCCCCCCGCTTACCTCCTCAACGACACCCATGTGCACCCACACTAGCGAGTTGCGCATGCCCCGCAGTCTTTCCACCCTATCGTGGAGCTACCATGATTATTTTTTATTCTACCACCCCCACAGGGCCATGGAAAACAGGGGAGGGAGAACACCCACAACACACCGGGGGCTTCATAATTCGCCAAGGTCGAGGAACCTCGCTATGTGAAAAGTCCAAAGACCAGACCCACCACTATAGAAAACAAACACCAATAGTGAAGGAGCCAAATTTCATCTCCCACCACCATAGGGAAGCACAGAGACACCTCCCACTACCAGATAAATACTTCCACCACCAGATAAATACTTCCACCACCAACAAAACCAAATTTGTTTACCAAATTAATCTCAGAATCTGAATTTGTAATCGATATGGGATTCTAGGGTTCCTTGACATAATCATTCGTAAAAATAGATGAAAAATCATTTTCAAACCTATCAATTTTAGGTAAAAACGAAGCTCTATGGTGTATATCATCCTAGGGTAATTCATCCACAGACAAAAATTCTCGAATACTTTCATCAGTGTAAAAAACATGTTGAAAAGGATCGAAAATTGATGTCAAGGCTGAGCTTGATAGTGAAGAATATTCTTCGTTGATCACATTCATTGGATCATGATTAGTTGAAAATGTGTTAGAAAACGATTGTACTACCTCATATGCCATCTCAAAAGGACTCAAAGGCATCTCACCGTTGAAAGAATCCATTTCTGACTCTGAAGGCACTACCCAAGTGTCATCGAATGGTATTGATATCATTCTTAATTTTGAAGCATCATTTGACAAAGTCATATAGGTTCATGTGTCAAAGGTAGGGTTGTCTGATTCATTTTTTATATACTTGGTCAAGGAAAATTTTAAATTTTTCTTGTTTAATCTTACCCTAAGGTCCAAACCCACTCACTTTCAATTCCCCTCATGTTACATCACTCATAATTTTTTGACAGAATTCAATTCCCAAGATTTTTGTATCGAAATAGTTGTTTTAGCCAAGAAACCACAGTTTTGTAGTGAAATACACTGAGAAAGGTCACTTTTCGCTACGAAACTGCTGATAATTTTGTAGTGAAAACACCCAGATTTACACTAAACATGCTATGAAAGTGTGGTTTTCTGTCTTTTTTGTCAGATTAGCTGTTAGGTGTCAGAAAATCATTGGGAAAGGGTAAGTTAGATACCATTCGAGTCATTGAGGGATAACATCAAGGTACATGGTCAGGTCTGAAGTCATCATCACCATTTTTGGCATGTATGAGTCATCATTGTGTTATGAGTGGACATCAAACTTGTAGAAAATTCTAGTTTCCCACCCCGGTTTTCAGTTTTCGCCTTATTACTCCAAAATAATTAAATGCCCTTTCCCATATCCATACATTTAATAAACTGGAAAATAAATTTTGCTGAAAACACAAATTCTGGAAATTTTTTCAGTATGCTGAAAATGCAGAAATAAAATAACAGCAGTAACAAACAGTCATTCAACACATCATAACTCAGTATTTTTGGTCAAGGTGACCCTGGAAAAACCCCCTACAACTCTTGGGGAAAACCAGTTCGAAAGCTCCTTCTTATTTATGGAAAAATGCTTTTTACAGTGATAGAAATATTCAGCAAAATAAATAATCAGCAAACAGACTTTTACAACTTATCTCTTTTTCCGTGCTTAACCACCGCCTCGGAAAACGTGCAAACAGCAAAATAGGAACAGCAATAAATGTTGTACAGATTTCTCGATTTTCATGCCAAATAACAGCCTTAAATGCTGCTGTACGGCTGCCTAGAAAAGCGTGCAAGCTGTCCAAAAATCTGCTGTACGATTTCTGCCTTGAAATGCGTGCCAAAGGTACAGCCACTTGCTGTACGGCCTCCCTCAAATCTTCTCCTCGAAATCTGTGCAAATCTGCAGTGCAAATATGTTGTACGGCTGCTGTACGGCCCTGCTGTACGGCCTAGCTGTACGGCCCTTCTTCCTCAAAAATCGTGCCAAAAATCTGCCTTGCTGTGTGCTAAAGCTGCTGAACTGTCTTGCTGAAATGCTGCCTTGGAATGTGTGCCAAGCTGCTGCCTCCTTCTCCTCACTGCCCAGAAATATCCCTTGCTCTCTTTCTCTCCTTCTCCCAATCTGCTCATGAAAGAATGAATGACCTTTTCCTCCTTTTCCTCCTTTAACCTAACCCTAAGTGACTTTTGGGGAATCCCTAAATCCAATGGCTGAGATAGATTGAGATCTAGGGCTGAGATTAAATGCTCATTTAAATCTCACTTTTCATTTTTTAATTCACCCCACTTTAATAAAGGCCCACTTAGTCTTTTATTTCCAAAGTCACTTTTTCCTTTCTAATTTTACATTGACTTTATTTAAAGTCACTTTAACTTTAGTAACTTTATCACTTAAAGTCACTTTAAAATTAGATTTGACTTTATAACAAAATTATAAAGTTACTTTAGGAGAAAAATTAAATTCTTTTGGACACTTTTCCCTAGGCCAAAGATCAAAGCCTTAGGGAACCACCTGTCCTCCGGTACCAAATTTCAACAAAACTTAAAAATATTTCCTAATTGAGTCATTTCTCATTCTTCATTTCTTCTTCGCATGATATCAAGCTCTGGAGAGCTATTGCATTGAGCCAAAGCTGTGGCTAGTGTTTTCAAAGGTTTACAAAGATCACTAATCAAGCGAGGCTGAAAACTATCAAGCGAGGTTGAGAACTATCAAGCAAGACTGAGAAGGCATTAAAGAAATCATGGCAGTAAAAGGAAGGACAAATAAGGGTGGAAAATGTCTGAGATATGAACCAGAAGATATGAATTTGATCAATGAAGACCCAACAACTATAGAAGTCTTCAGAAGGACATGTTGCCTACAATTTTGTGAAATATTACAAGGCTGCCATGTACAGGTTTCCAAAGAATTTTCTTTAAACTTCAGTGGAATAGCTACCAAAGTGGGGATGCTTAATCTTTCCATTACACCAGAGGTCATTGCAGCAGCAACAGGGATTCCAAGGGGACAAGAGAAGTGGTTCAAAGGTTTCAAGTTCAACATGGAGCAGTGCAAATATTTTATGAAGCCTGAAAACAGTGAAATGGACTTTACTAATGCCATTCCAAGGAGCTGCATGAAGGATAACTACTCAAAATTGCTACTCATCATCCAAAAGTATTTTACTTGTGAAGGAAGATAGCATAAATTCAACTCATACCATTTCAAGCTACTCCTACACTTTACTGGTAATATATTTCTTGGTCTTCCTTTCTATTTACATAGAAGTTTATAAAAAATGGAAGATAAGGTCCAAGCAAAATCTGAAGGGAGTGAGATTTCATTGTTTCATCATGGTTGAATGAAACTGTTGGTTTTAGACGAGCTCCAAAGACTAGGCAGAGATTGGTCTTCATTTTTGTTTATTAGTGGTTTTGAGTTGGATACTCTTACTCCTTCAAGAACTCCTAAACCTAGGAGGATCCCATCACCCTTGGTAACGGAACCAAGTGAACCATTTGTGGCAGAACAAGTGAACCATTAGTGGTAGAACCAAGTGACCCAGCAAGAGTAAAACCAAATGAACCAATCATGATGGAAAAAAAGCAATTGCAGAGTTTTGATACACCCAATGTCCCACCTGCAAAACAAAAATCAAAAGTGGTCAAACCTACAAAACAAAAACAAGCTGTGAGTAAACAAGGAACCAAAAGGATGATAAGGAGTCAAACAGTGGTTGTAGAAGACAAAGAAGTAGCTAAAGGAAATCTAGAAGACATATTACATGCCATTGACATAGAAGAAACTCCTATAGTCTAGGCTAAGGATACAGAGGAAGGTGGACAAAAACTAAAGAAAGCCAAATCTGCAAAGAAATTAAATTTGAAGGAGAAGATGTAGGTTTTATGTTCCAAGAAATAAATACCATGAAAGGGCATGCTAAAAATCTATTAGAGAGTAGTAAAGAGGTTCATCCACCTACTGACATAGTCCAGCCACCACAAGACATCATTGATCTTTCATCACCTATAGAGAAAGATTTAGTTAGCAAGTCAAAGAAAGGAAAAGAGAAAGTAGTGGAAAAAACAGAGTTTGAACTCCTTGAAGAACATTTGAAGTTGGCCAACCATGAAATTTTTGTTATGAAGAAAGAAGCAAGGAAACACAATGTCCAGAAGTTTCAGTTTGAAAAAATGAAGGAGATTTGAGAAGAGCAGGTTGACAGTGTTTCCAAGACCCTAGATAATACACAACAGTTTATCAAATGGACCATGCCATTGAGAAAGGAGGTGAAACGTGTCAGGAAAATGAACTTGCATTTGAAATATTCTAACAGGAAGTTGAAGGATCAGGTTAAGGACCTCCAGGAACAACTTGAACTAATTCATGAGGAGTTGGAGAAAAAGGGTCTTAAAATGACAGTAGTTGAGGAGCCAATTGCTCAACTCATCATCAATGAGGAAGAAACCCCTCAAGAGACATAGTGTGAGCTAGTTTATGATTTTGAAGGCTAATGGCATGTTAGAAACAATTTTTTTTCACTTAGAAGGTATATTTTTGAAGCTACACAAAATTCTGGATTTTTCAATGTTTTCAGCACTTTCATAGCGTTCCTGGGCTTGAAGAACAAGAAAACGCTATGAAACTATTGTAGCTTTCCTTTTACATTTTGAATCAGTGTTAGGAGCTTCAAAGAGCTGAAAATGGTATGGAAGATGTATAAAGGCATAATGAACATCATGCAGGAAGAAAGAAATAAAAAATATTGATGGCAAAAGGCATTTTTGTAATGCTACGAAAGTACGCTACGAAATTGTCATACTTTCGTAGCATACTGTTTTGAAGCTATATGAGCAGGTTTTTGTGCACTTTTGGACAGCTGGATACTTTCTAAGGTTCAAGGGATCTTTCCAGCAGTCATCCAAGACTTAAAGACCATGTGATGAAGCCAACTCATTAGCCAAACCCCTCGTTGAAGATAACAACCAGTTTGCCTAAAAAACAGGGTTTGTTTCCAATTTTAGAGGAGCTCAATTAAGATGTCATGTAGTGATGAGTCCCATCACACCCTATTCGAACATGTGAGGGAATAGCTGTCAAATATGTAATTGTTTTTAGGAGATAAGGTTGTTAATGTAATAATGAAAAGTTTTAATCCTATTAGGAAAAGGACTGTTAAGCAGGATAACTGTCATTTTATCATTAAATTAGATGTTTTATTGTTATGCAAGGTGTCAATAGGGTAAATTCGATGAATCTAGCCAGGAGGAAGATCATCTCGTCATGTAACAAGTCTATTAAAGGGCAGAGAGTCAAATTTGTAAAGGGTTGGAGAATTTTTTTCAAAACTGCAGCTTTATGTAATTGATTGTTTTTTTAGTAATACAGAGACTTTTTTCTTGACCAACCTGAGATTCTGATTGATTTTTCAGTGCCTATCTTATCTATATATTTTATGTGTACCATTTGCAATGGTTTTCATCTTTAATACTCATAATTCATTCATGTAGTGCTCTGACTTCCTTTATAGATGAATTGATTGTGTTATTTCCTATTTCATGTGTATGTAATTCTGCTAAAAACTCTTACATGCCTTAGCTTCCATGTCAAGTGAACTATCTATTGAATTATTACTTTGTTGAATCCATAAGCCCAATGTTTTCATATTGATGTTCTTTTCAACCTACACTTATCAAAAACAAGTTATTTTCTAATTAGAGTTAGCCATATAAATCTATCTTTATCAAATATTATTAACCTTTTGAGAGATCCCTCTCAGACTGAAGAGGCTAAGCTTCAGTCACAAGTTGGTTTGAAACAATTACATAAAGTTGTCTAGTTAGCAGCCAATCAAGTGCAATTTTGTGATAACAGGTACAGTGCTTGATGAAATCATATTGATGTTGGAAATGGTACACAGTACATTGGGTGGAGGCATAGAGAAAGTTCCCATCAAAGCAGAGTCCTTTACTAAACCTACACCAACATCTTCATATGGGATAGTCGATTTTTCAACATGCTGGATATTGTCTATAGAAGCTGGGCCAGATGAATAATATGACAACGGATCGATTTTCACAATCTTTCCTTTATGAAGAAACATGATAACCGAAAGACAGATGAAATGATAACATTCATGGCATAAGACCAACTACGACCCAAAAGAAGGTTGTAATCTAGAGGGGCATCAACAACTTCCAAATCTAGATTAAAATTTTTGCCTTATACTTCTATAGATAGATCCTGGAGTATTCCACATAGATGGAATCCTCTTACATCAAAGGCTTTAAGGATTGTCGGATATTGGTTGAGTGTTAGAGAACCAAGGTTTTTCCAACAATTTAGCGACATTATGCACATGGATGCCCCCTCATCAATTACAGTATGAAAAACTCATCTATTTTTTACTAATACTGGAATTTGAAAAGCCATCTGATGAGGGAGTCTTGGTGTAAAGTTTTCTAGATCAAATATTATGAGGTTAGAATCCTGAGGATCAATAGCTCCAATAGTTGATAAAAGCAATTTCCTTTGTGCTGGACATGATTGTAGCACTTCTAAGGCCGAAATTGATGAAGGGGATATCACCAAGTCTTCAACAATGTTGTAGTTATGAGCAGCTCTTGCAAGTGGATTGAAAGCTGATTTTCGAAGTACACCTTTAGTAGGCGGTTTATTCACTAGATCTGTTATCACTCTAGTAATTATTAAGTTGTGTAATTTTTTTTTAGTCAAATAATTCTAGAGGTAACCACAAAACTACTTCAAACTCTAGGATCTAGCCTTCCTAGGGTTCAGAGAGGGCTCTCTCTTTAAATTTTAACTTTGTTTTAATTTGTGAATATTAGGCTAGTTATGAAAGTGAAAATTTGGTTTTGTTTTGGTAGATTTGGTGGGAAAAATCACTTGAAATAATGGATAGTGGTAAATCTATTTGTCCGTTGGGCTATGGAGTCAAAATCAAGAAAACAAGATTGGGATCAAGGGCAAAAAAGGTAAAATGTCTTCAGGGCAAGATAGATAACCCTTGGAGATTTTGGAAAGTTGTTTTTGTGAGATGGTATGATCGGGATAAAGGGCACTTAAGAATCCTTAAATCCAGAAAAGGAAGTAGCAAGAGGAGGTCAAATGAGAGAGGGAGTAATTAAGGGTTCCCTACACTGGAAATCAGAGGAAAACATATAAATGATATCTAGTTAAAAACAGGGTGCTATCAACAAATCCTGTAGTAATACTCCTAATTATACATTCAAATTTAGCATAAGCATAAATGGATGCATGTAACAAAGAAAGGAAACAATGAAAAGTGAAGAAAATACTTCACTCCATATAGCTCATCACAGGAATCTTGAAGTATGATGTCAATTTTCTTTGATCCAGCCTGCTACTGGAAGTTTTGACACACAAAAGCTTTAAATTCCAGGAATAAATGACTATAAAAATCCCAGCAATTTTATTCCACACAAAATACTTCTAAAGATAAAGTATTTATACATAATGTTTTACAAAATATCCTAGAAGACTTCTAGGAATTGTCTTAGGTAAATAAAATATCTTTGCAATAAAAATAGAGACAGCTGCTTAACAAATCAGCAAGCCGTCCTATTTTATCCAAAATAAATAGAAACAGTTTTGAGGATAAGGCAGTTGGCTGCCTTGGTGTCCTCCTTGTTGGCCTTTAGATATTTTTTGAATCTAATATACCTTGTCTGATACTCTTTCTCGGATACTCTTTATTCACTGATACTCTTTAACTCTTATGCAAAAACTGTTTACTGTTGTAAATAAAATCTGATTTGACTGTAATTTAGAAAACAACTTTCTTTCTTCTTTTCACCTACTAGTCTTTTATCCTTCACAAAAAATCAGTAAGTGACTGCCAATCCTCATTTTTAGGAATTTGAATATTCTTTAATTTCCTAAAATTCTCATCAGCTTCTGTATATCTAGCAAAGTTTGGCTTGATGACAAACAACTGTTTGATCTCATACTGTAAGTAAAATAAATCTTCAAAACTCTTCAGTAACACTTTTCCTGTGGGGATGCCTTGACTTGTTAGTTTATTTACATGTTCCTTGGCAAATTCTCTTATCTTCTTGTCATAATCATTTTTAGGCATCAATTTATCATTAGTAACCATGATATCATGAAGTCCTTTTTGCCTCAAATTTGTGAATTTAACCATGAACCTGGTTATGGCAGTATTCATGCCTTCACACTTTTCTTCAAGTTTCCTCATCAAATTTCTCTTTGTTGTGACTTTCCTAATTTCTAGGATAGTTGTTGTTCTGTCTGTTATTTTGAGCTCTTCTAATTCTTATCTATTTTTGTTGTTAAGGAAATTGATTAGCCTTACAACCTGCTCTGGTTTGTTAGCCAAATCAGTTTGAGTCTTTTGAATTTCTTGTTGGGCTGCCAATAATAACTCTCTTTGCTAAAAAATTACCCGAATTGAAGGCCATACATCATGGATGGCTTCAATGATATTATTCCAAAGGTAATTTTTGATGTATGATATCTGATCTTTGAGAGTTAATTCTTTTTGCAACTTTTTTAACTCTTCACTCAATCTGCTGGCATTTTGTTCATGTATCTTAGCATTTACCTGGGCTGATTTATTTGAATTTTCAAGATTTTCAACCATTTTTGTCAATCTGTTAATCTCATTTGTCTTTAAAGACATCTCTTCCATTGCTTTCACTATCTTGCTGGCCCCATTAGTAGGCTATACTGCTATTGTAGAAGATTCAGTGGCTGATGTTGTGGAAGAAGTCACTGGCACTGCAGTAGTCAGTGGTTCTTTGGGTACCAAATTTTCTCCTAAATTTGAAGGCACTGTTTCAGTGATAACCGGAATGACTGTAGGAATCATTGGTTCTTTCACTGTGTCCTTTTCTTGGAAAATTTTGTCCATATGTATTTCCATTTCCTTAATCTGGGTTGTCAACTGAAGAATTAAACTCATCATTTCATCTTTTTCCTTCTGTTCCTGTATGACTTCCTTTGTTTGAGGATGCTCACTTTGAGGAAGCTTGAGTTGTTTCCTCAAGGCTACTATATCCTCATTTTTATTTTTCACCAATGCTTCTGCTGCTTTGATGTTAGCAGGACAATATCCTACCTGCAATACTAATTCTTCTAAGGCTTTTATCCTTAGATCCTTGGAATTAATGAAGCTTTGTCCATATTCATTTGATCTTGCATATTGGAGATGGTATTTTGTAGCTTTTGAGCACTCATAGCTTTTGTTATAACTATGGAATATAACATCTCTAAGCTTTTCTTGTGAAACTCTATTTGATCTAATTCATGAATATTGTCTGTAGCTACTTCTTATAGTCAGCAACTGTCTTTCGAATTGATACTGTGGGTTGTAATACTGACATAATCAATTTTTTACTTTAGTAATCAAATGCTGATAGGAATATGTTTTGATTACCTGGCTTTTGCTTTAAGAACTAAGTATAAATTTCAGTTTTGATTTCCTCATTCTTCAGCTTGATCTTCTTATATTTCTCCTTTATATCCAAATACTTTTCCTCAGCTACCTATGAGGAAGAAGCTTCCATATTTTTCTTTCTTTCCATTAACTATGTGTCTTCATTATTCTAATTTGGCTCATTGATAATTTCAGTAGCTACATTTGTCTTTGGAAAATCTATGTTGGTGTTTAAATGCTCTGTTTCTTCCACATCTATTGTCACTTTTCTTTTACCTACTGTATCTAATTTAGGCCTTTTGTTATAAATGATCTTGAACTTTGTTTCTGTTGTAGTCTCTGCCACATATGTTCCTTCTTCCCTTATTATTTTGGTGGACTTCTATAGCTGATTTGCAGTCTCTAAGTTATGACTAGTATTACCTTTGTTCATTGCATCTATTAAGGTGTTTTCAGTCCATTCAAGCTGATTGGAAAACTTTTCTATTTCTGGTTTAGCTTCATGAGTAAAAGGTGTTAATTTGCATTTGACCCTTAGCTTGCTCAAGATCCCTTGTGGATCATAGTTCTAAGGGAAACTTTCTTCAAATTTATATTCCAATAACTGATTTGCTGCTTCCTTTTATGCATCCCTGTGATTGCACATGAATGGCCCAATTTGATTTTTAAGTTTGAATTGGGTATTCTTCTTAGCTACCATGAAATTGATTGAATCAGAGTTTAGGATCTGCCTGATATACTTCAAGGCAAAGATCCTCATTGAAGGATGTTTGGGTAACTTGTAAGGTAACAAGTTTGACCCAAAAAATCTGATTTCAGTATATTTCTCATACAAATACCAATCACCAACCTTACTCTGCTCTGATAACTGCAATATCTTCTTCATTTCCTCATTTATTCTAGGCTGCTCTATCTTGGTCAACATGGTGATCACTGGATGTAAAAATAACTTTGAAAACTCTGAATAAATGAAATTTGTACATTCTTTTCTGAGCAATGATGTCCAAAAAATAGCAGATAGAGGATTTGCCTCTATGTCACCTCTATGTCAAGCTTTTGAAGAGTGATTGGAAAATTATCTGATTGGAAATATAGGAACATATGGAAAAGGTAGGAGGTATATCTAAACACTCCCTTTATTTGCAAATTTTTCAATTGATAATGAATACTATCAGCAATGAAACCGACATAATAAAATATTACTGAAGGTGGTTGACCTAGAGAAAAGGTGGACAAGAATCCCAAGATGGATTCATCAGTGTGTTCATCTGTGAAATATCCAAGTATGAAAGAGAGTATGGAAATTACATGTCTTGATCCTTTGGGGAATTTAGTAGTAGAATATGGAGGATTTAACTTTGGAATTTCTATAGGCAGAGGCATAAAAGTATGAAAAATCATGAACCTTTTAAGAAAATCTAGGCCAATGTATAGCTTAGTGAGGGCCTCAATAGACAAAGGGACTGCTTGGGGGCCAGGTTGAAGCTACAAGATTTGGTTAATTGAATCTGTAATGATGGTAAATAGGACTTCTTTACTGGCATTTACAATTGCTCTTTGCTCTGGGACATAGTACTGCTGACAAAATCTAATAATCTCCTGACAAGGGTGAGTCAATGGGACAACATATTTGGGCAAATTGGATTCCCAAATATGGAATTCTTCTTGATCATCTAAAGATTTCTCATAGCACCAGTTATGGATATCTAAAAGGTTGAATTCAACAATGGGATCAACTATTTTATAATCAATATCAACTAGGGGAATGTGTTCAATATCAAAAACAGGTGGTTGCAATGGATTGACAACAATAGCAGTACTTGAAGTCATGGCAGGTCTAGTTTTAGGTGCTTTAGAACCTTCAGGCTTGCTTACACTCTGATTTTTAGGCATTTTGATCTACTTCTGCAAGTTTATACAGTTTGCAAAAGTAATTTTACTATAGCAGAGGATTTATCGGGAAAATTTGGAAATGTATAGGCTTTTCTTTAGGTTTTCTGTTCAATTAGGCCTGTCAAAGAGGTTTAGAGGCTTGAGAGTTGGTTTAAAATAGAAAACAGGGGTTTCCTAGGTATTTTTAATGGAAATAGGGCTGAAAATTCTTTTAAAAAGGATCACAGAGGGTTTGGGGTACCTGCAGAGGTTTTCTGACCTTTTTTAGAGCTTGAAATAGACTATTAAACTGTGAAAACTCATCAATTCCCTCAAAATAGTGCACTACAGAGAAAAACTGGTTTATGGGAAAAAATTTCCAGAGTTCGGCCTGTTTTTGGGACTTTTTGGCAGTTTATTTAATCAATTTCTGAGGCTATTTGTTCTTTAAAAGGTTTTCAAATTGATTGCAGGTTCGATTTTTTTAGAAAAATACCTGTTGTAATGTAGGTATCAGGCTTCGGAATGATTTTGAGGTTTTGGTTGAGTTGATGGCTTCAGTGAATTGTTTGGAGCACTGCATTGCTCCTCAACAGTCTTCAAAGGTTTACTGGATAAATATTTGCAGGCTTCGAGTGTAAAAATGGCAGAAAATGGCTTGATAAGGGTTCTTTACAGTCGGGAGAGCTTTGCAGAGGGTTAAACGCGCAAGATAGATGAATAAATGCATTTCCAAAGGTTTTATTAAACATTTCGTTTGTATTAGACTGGCATTGAATGCAAGTCGCATCAGGCGGGAGGAGCAGTTTTCGAAAATTCAACGAATGAAAAACCGGTGGTTATCGTGCAGAGTTTTGGTGGTAGGTGGTTTTAGACTCAACCCATGCCATCCAGTAAGGAAAGGCCACGTGGAGGAGAGAGGTTAATGGGAAACCACCCATTTCGCACAACTTTGGTGGTTGGGTTAACGCGCATCTATTCTGCGCGATATTGGATATCAATCGTCAGATTTGGAGTTCATGAGTGAATGGTCTAGATCGTTCGAAAGCTACGTCAGAATGGGAGGTGGGACCAAGGTATGTTATGTGGTGGAAAGGTTTTGAACTTTACCAATAGACATTTATTTGATTCAAAAACCTTGGATTATTCAAATATAGGCGGGGGGGGGGGGGTAATGTAATGTATTTTTTATTTAAAAAATTTATAAAAACGTTTCATTAATACATACGTGGGCACAGTTATATTTATATAGTTTTTAACCTTTTGAATAGTTTAAAAACTATAGGGGTGGGGTATTTAAATAGAGATAGGTTTAGACCAAAGGATTTATAGGCAGGGTTTTTATTTCATGCATGTGGGGATAATAAACTATGGTCTAAACTTTAAAATAGTGGGTATTTGGGGGTTATTTAGATATAAGGGAATTAATATCTACGGGAGGATAAATTAGGGATTTAATAAAAAATATGTTAAAAGTTAATATGAAAAGGGTAGTGAAATGGAAAAACACATGTTATCTCTAAGTAAAGTGAAAAAATAAAGCATAGCTCATCTTTTATATTACTTCACAAATAAAATGTAATTTTGAGGGTTTTTGTGAATGATTTTGAATGGAAATTAATTATTTTTAGGGTTACAATTTTACTAAGTAAGAATGTGCCTTTACTTAGGAAAAAGGAGTTTTGATGTATGAATGAAGGGTAAATGTTGATGAATGAGGGTTTAAGGTAAGAATTCAATATTTTTAACTTATCAGTCATCGAGCCTTGGGTCCGGTCCCAACAAAAGTCAGAGAAATGCTCTGAGCCTTTTTGACTGAAAGTTTAGAATACTGAATACCTATAGGGGAGGGGAAATTAGTTATTTTTCCTGATGATGTCTTATGTACATGATTGCTCAACTGCTTTCTACCTACCCAACTTTATTTCTAACATTTTTTCTTCATTTTGTAGGTGCATTTAGGCTTGCAACCTTAAAACATTTTTCTTTCAAAGCATAAAACTATCTAAATCTACCTTATTTCATCCGAGGGCTTAGATTAAACTGTTGAGCTCCTCATTATTCTCTACCTATCTATTGATTTTTCAAGATTAAACTATTTGACAAATCTTAATTCACTATCTAAAACATGAAATTGAAAACATGAAAATTTAAGATTAAACCGTTTAACTGATCATGGACTATGGCATTTATTGACACTCTGCGCATAATCATTATTCTTGCAGTAAAAGGTAAAAGTAGTGGCATTTGGATTTTCTCACTTTCAGGTCTTATTTCTTTTCTTTTGGGGTTTATATTTTTTTAAGTCCTTTGATCTTTCTTTTAGGAATTTTTACCCTCTTTTTGGCTTTTTATTATTTTTCATTTTTTTCAAAATATGGGAAAACAACTTGCAGAAAGCAATGTATGTACATATTTACAAGACTAGCAAAGTCAATTCAAAATTTATGAACCCTATTATTATAGGACCCTAACAAGATCAAGATTAGGTTTCTCGATATGAAGTGGATAAAAAACCGAAGGAGATACAGGTTGTGTTGAATTATAATTTTATATCTCTTTACTAGTTACAGGATTTTTACTTCCATAGTCTTGCGATCGCATCGCAACCATAATCTTAGACATCATTAAAATATATGCCGATGAATTTGAAAAATATCCTATCATTTTGCTATCTTGAGGAGGAAAAGGATCCTTCAAGACAACGGGTGTGGGTGAGCCTTTGACGAATTTAGAGACCTCAGACCGATGTGGGCACTCTTTGGTAAAGTGATCCTCGTCACAGATAAGACAAGGATAACGAGGTTTCCGTTTATCATCTGATGGTTCATTCTTTTCGATTTTCTCTTTTGGAGATGAAGTCTGTTTGTTTTTATTCTTCCCTTTCTTCTTATTTCTGTTTTGGATTTAGCAGTAGATGAATCTACAAAAAAATTTCAAGGGAAGAATCTCCTTTCGGTGAATCTGTTTAAGTTATGATAGGAGAAGTAGTTTTTAAAGACTTCTTCTTACTCTTATTTGCGTAACTAAACCAATTACACTTTCTGCAACATGAGACCCTGAAGGAGTTGCAGTTATTTGACCAGGACGTGGTAAGTCAGGATTTTTTTCATATAAAGTACCAGACTGTGTATATACAAGGTCTAAGTACTGAGCTTGAGCAATGAACTATTCTTCTGTAACAACCCCTCCCTTAGCCACATCTTCAATGATATTTGGAAGAAATGATTTGGTGAACCATTCTGCCAAGATTTGATTCGGAATAAATAATTTCACTAAACATCTTCTATGTCTTCATTCATGTATGTGATCTAATATGTACGTAGATGTAGATTGTTTTAATGAAGTCAAGAGTTTTGTGCCATTGTCGTATCTGACTGGAAATTGAAAGTGTGTTAAGAAATCTGTTGCTAATGTGTTGAAATTGTTGAATGAGCCACGTGGTAGTTCAATATACCATTTTGCAGCTAAACCTATTAGTGTTCTCTAAAACAGTCTTAATCAAATGGAATCATCAATCAAAGAGTTGGATGCACACCAGAGGTGGTAAGTTATGACATGGTTTGAGGGGTCCTCTCCTCATTTACCTTCGAACTTAGGAATATCACTGGGAAAATTATTCAGCATTGGCGGCCAATACGGAAGATAATAGATCGGATCATTCGTTATGCGTGACAAATCAGGTAAATCCAAAGTTACTATGAATGGCAACCGACGGTTAGGGTCCTGCTGAGCAAATTGATAACCTTGTGGAACTATACTAGTACCAGGAGGAGGATATCCATGATATCCTGGAATAGCCTGTGCATTTGGGATTGGAATTCCTCCCGGATAACCAGGATTGGCCATACCATATTGAGGTTGAGCTGGTATCTGATACGTGTAACCAGGGTATGGTTGATGCTGGTATACTAGATTTTGTGCTATAGGTCCATATTCATACTGCCCTTGATACGGTTGATAAAAAAACTGAGGTTGGCTTGTTACAATTGTACTTGTACCAAGTTGTCCTGCAGGCATTTGATCAGTAGTCTGAATTGTGGGTCTAGGTTGTTGTGTAGTGATTACAGGGATTTTTTGTGATACTTGAGGGGCTGTAGAAATAGGGGCTGCAGAAATTCCAGGGGTAGGTGTATTAGGTTGAACAAAAATTGGTGCAACAGTTTGAGGTGGATTCCTAGGTGTACTCGGACTAGGCTGCTAAACAGTACTAGGTGCAGATACCTGAGGTATAACTTGAATTTTATGTTGGACAGGTTGTTGGATTTGACTGTAACCAATTGGCTGGCCAGGTTGATTATAAGGTACTTGCATGTTAGGTTGCAAATTCTATTGATTTTGTGTCGGATTCCACACTGTGTTTACTCCAGGATATGGAGCTCCCATTGAAGGTTGTGCTGCATAAGATGGATCATAACCAGGTTGATAATTTGGAACGTATGTTTGATAGTTGGTTAGATAATTTCCACTAAAATATTGACCTCCTTGAAACAATTGTTGTTCCAGGTAGAAATGTGGCCCTAAAGGAGGCTATTTTCCTTGGAAAGATGACTGTCCCAAAGGAGGTTGTTGTCCTTGGAAAGACGGTTTCCCTAGCATAGGGTATTGTCCTTGAAGAGGTTGCAGACCCTAAATTGAGTACTGCCCTTGATGTTGATATTTTCCTTGAGGTATGTACTGGCCTTGAGTTATGTACTGTCCTTGAGGTTGCCCCCTAGGTGGTAAATTACTACCTTGAGGATGCCCCCCAGGCGGTAAGTTACTAATTTGAGGGTCAAGGTTAGGAATGTTTCCAGACATCATATAAACTTGCTCCGCTTTCAAATTTTCGGTATGTAATTCATTTGGACCAGATGTTGGTATAAGTTTGTTGGGAGAAGGATCTGCACCTAAGAAAGTACGAGAAAGCGACTGGTATCCCGCGAGAACAAACATACCACCATACAAATATGATTCTGGTGATGCAGAAAACATGGATGACTCACCAGACATGTTTAATGAAGGTCTGTAATTACCTCTTGGTA
The DNA here is from genome assembly GCA_034641835.2 of Pinus albicaulis. NCBI lineage: Eukaryota > Viridiplantae > Streptophyta > Pinopsida > Pinales > Pinaceae > Pinus > Pinus albicaulis. Next base: position 38,206,289 of record CM076584.1, read on the forward strand.
TGGTGTAAAAAGGAATTCAGGGTGGGGAACAATTTAGACCAAAATTGTGTATAAAGTCTGTTAACTGAGAATACCAAGGATATTGTTTGAAAGGGCTATATTAAACTGATTCACTTGGCCTAAGATCTGAAGATTCCTGATGTGAAGGAAGAACAACTTATTCCTCTATGTCAGTAATTTCTTTAATGCTAATGAGGCTAGGAGGAAGGTTCTCATTGATGAGAAACTTCACTCGAGGTGAATCAGGATGACCAGGGGTTGGAGTGATGAACTCTGAAGTAGGCTCAGATGTAGCAGGTTCAGTTTCTGGTTCAGAAATTTCAGGTGCAGTATCTAATAATTCACTAGTTGTGGAAGCAAGTTCAACTAGTTCAAAAATTGTAAGTTTTCTTTGAGAACTCTTTGTTGTTTGAGGTTGATCTACTTCGTAATCAGGATGAACAATTACTGATTTTTCCTTGTGTTCAGTTGATCCAGTCCCTGATGGTTGTCCTTTCTCAGATTTAACCTTTACTAAATGGCTTGGTGTGTACTCAAGGGGTTTCCCTTGCATTCTATGTGATTGTCTAGGTAATTTAGCCATGATTAAAAGTTTTAGCACGCGAAATCAAAGAAAATTTCAACAAAATATCCTAAAGTATCTAAGGAAACAATCAAATTGATCACATGCCTACAAAATCTAAGAGAGAAATCCACATACAAACAATATATTTCCACACTAAAAACACTAGTTGATGATGAAATCCAATGTCGTAGAATTCTAATCTGGAAATGGCGATTGGAATAGTTACCCTGACAACCTGATTAATGAAACAGTCTGGTGCAAGTCTCTCTACTTATGCCATCTCGAAGTGAAGAGTACCCTCCGAAAAGTCCAAGTGAGTCTAGTCGACGTCTGCTCCAAGTACAGTGGAACCTTCCCTCCACCGTCACCTTGGGAAAAAATCCTAAATTTATAGCCACTAAGGTCACCAACGAGAACAAATATACCTGGGGGAACAATCTATGATCCAATATACACACAAGGGCAGAGTAACTAGCTCAATCCCCCTAAAGGCTCCTTGATATAATCCAAGGTTTTCCAACGAGTGACCCCAGGCTCCTCGAAAATGGTCTATCTGAGGTTTACCATTTTTAATGCATGCACACATGCTATCTTTCCCAATGAGATAGGTACGATTACCTCAATGGTTCCGACAAGATCTTGTGCTTGACTCTTTTAAGAAGAGCTTCCCAGGGCACAAATTCTACAATTGGATTTTTCCTACCGCAATATTACTACTTATTTGTTTGAACTGTCTTGGAATGTTAAGTACAACTTGTTCCAAGACACTAGCCTAAGCTATGTTGGTGGAAAATAGCCCTAGAAAATGTCAAATATCTAGATTGATTTTATTAAAGCATTGTTTTTAATTTGGCTGTTTCTTAAGACAGAAGGTATGGAAGTAAAACTTCAATGATGTTTTATGACCTGACTCAAAAATACTCTAAATGCATCTAAATGAAAAGTGCAACTCTTTTTCTTTTCAATGAATCTTATTTAAGGGAGAGATTGAGAGATTTAACAATTTTATAAAAGCACCAATTATTTCATTCATAAACAAAATCTTTGAAAAGAAGACGATTTCTTTGAGAACTCAATTTTACAAAATGACCAATTACTCGTTTGAAATGAAATCCCTTATCAATCAGATCATAAACTACAAATCATTAAACAAACCATTTCCAAAAAGAAAACCATATCTAAAACTCCTAAAAACATAAAATTCAAAATCAAAAGAAGAAACTCTAATTTTGAACTCTATCTAGAAAGTTTGAAGACATTTTCTCCTAGTTTGTGATCGAACCAAGAAGAATTTCTACTTATCTCAGTAGAAATGAAAATATCCAACAATGGTTTAGTGTGAAAATCAGGCCTTAGTAAGCTAAAAGCTCTTCCAAAATTTCAAATGAAAATGAAATCAATTTTCATGAAAGTAAGGTTTGCTACAGGTTTAATGGCTCAGAAAGGGAACACCATCATACTAGTAAGCTAAGGTATATGAAGGTTTCTTATATGGAGCAGCAAGAAAGTAGGGAAAACACTCACTCATAAAATGAAAATCAGATGAAAAATCACACAAATGCAAAAGTTGTTGAAAAGAAACTCACACATAAGATTTTGACAGCTAAGATGGACTGGGGCAAACAAAAATAATCAGGTAATCAGGCTCCTAAAAAGAGAATTTAAAATTTTTCAAAAAAATTTCCACAGATCAACAAGTTCTAATGTAGAACAGAGTGGTACCGCACTATTTTGAACTAAAATCTACAGAGACTATCACATTGTTCCGAACTAAAATCTACAGAGGCTACCGCACTGTTTTGAAATAAAAACTGTAGAGGCCAGGAAAAGTACAAAAAAATAAATATTCAGTTTTTGCTTTTCAGGGATTCTTAGAAGTCATCTACCCAACCCTGTCTCAGACAAATCAAAATTAGAAAACTCATAAAATTCAAATTGAAAAATAAAAAGGAAAACTAAGTTATATTCCCTAGTGGAGTTGCCATTTTGTTATGCAGATAAATCCCTCTTGCGGACAAGAGCGATCTCCCTAGTATTCTACGAATAGCTAGAAACAAACATCCATTTGTAAATAATTTTCTCTAGATTATTTCAATTCAAAATTATTATAAAAAAAGAAAGAGGACATGCCCCTACCTTGAAATCCAACGTTTGGTGCAGTCTTTTATCTAGTTGCTCCAAAGAGGCTTCTTCAGTAAGTAGAACCTGCAATCAAAGACAGACAAAAGAATTAAAAGCACCTGAAACATATAATAATTAAGAACAACTAATCTAACTTAGTGATCAAGGAATATAAGTATTGAATTATTCAAATAAGCACAAAAACAACTCAATGAGAAAAGGAGATCCATATGTATTATCTTGAATGAAAAGAGTAACTTTACAACCTGATGCCTTGATGTCGTACAAGTTCCTCGCAGGGTCCTGAACAATCATTCCTCCTTTAGTTTGACCAGCCTTCTTATCTTTGAACTAGCATGGAGTCATGGACATACGTGTGTGATCATTTTCATGTCAACAAAAACTAGTGTAGAGAGTATGCTCTCTTGAGAATTCCTTCAGCAACTAACATGTATGTCTACAATATACAAGCTACCCTTGAGACTGAAACATGAGCTCAATTTATAGGGAAATGGAGGTAGTTTCAGTTCCATGAAGAGGGGGATTTATTCCTCTCATGAAGGGATTTGAACTCCATAGGCCAAGGGATAAGCTCCATGAGTGGAGGGATAGAGCTCCATGAGTGGAGGGATAAAGCTCGAACTGATAACGATTCTATAAGCTTCTAGTTGGGAGAATATTCGACCAAATGGGCTTCTAGAACTTAATTTTTCCTTTATTTGACTGTTTACGGGGGTCCGCAGGTTTTATAAGCAGAACGTGCAGGAGCTGCCTTAGGCTATAGAAAAAATATCTGCGAATCCATAGGAAAGAGCTAGGAAAAGTGCGGAGTTAGACTTTTGAGGGTTTTAATGAGCTTTTCTTCAATTCCAAGACTTGGTTTAGGAACATTAGGGTTTTTGACTTCTAAGGGAGCATAATATAGGTAGTGATGAACCTATATGGACAATCAAATGTCATGGTGACAAAATAACGTGTAACACATTTGAATGTGAAACACTTTCATGATCTTATTTTAATCTATTTTTATGGGGTTCATACTTGATATTCTTTTTATTCTTGTTTCTTTTGGTCCTTCGATTGTTCTTTTAGGACATACCCTCTTTTCATTTTTTAATATTGGAAAAAATTTGCAGAAAGAAAAGGTATGTACAATATTACAAGAGTTTAACAAAGTAAATTCAAAATTATGAATCCTATTATTATAATACCTTAACAATGGCTTCACTTGGGGATGGCATCTCCTTGTGATATGTCAAGAACACTGACGACTAATAGCCTGATCCATTGGGCCAATCCCAAGACTGCTCATACTTTCATTATATAATCTCTGTGAATTAAAATATCAAACTGAAATCACACCCTTTTCTGCAAATTGAAATTTGATCTGAAACTAAAAAGGTGTTGCTACCTTTAAACCAAACTACTAGATCATCAAGACCTTAGGGCCTTCCCCTTGGTTTCAAATCTTAATGAATTATTTTAGCACTTGCTGAAAACTGAAAACTGAAATTGAAATAAACTTGCTGTTGAAAATAAAATCCAATCAAACTGAAATTCTACCTACTTATTCTAATCAATTTTCCAATTGCTAGTTAGGTAAAATGAAATAGCCATTGCAACCATTTAATCATTATATACATTGATGTATTTTGCTGCATGTGCTTGTTTGTGATCAAAACTGAAGTTCTACATCCTAATAGAAACTGGTCAACAAATCTGAAGATAAGGAAATACTAAATTTCCTTTGTTGACTCTAGAAACTATATAAAAGGATCTTCTAAGGTATATGTATAAATTTTAAACTAATCCAAGCACCTGTACATCTGTTTTGGATAGGCTCCATGCCATGAAACTAAACTGTTCTTTCCCTACAAATTTAATTGTTGATTTAAAAATAAGATTTGTGATGAAATTTCTACTGATGGAAATTTTTATCATCTTGATCCTGAAGGTCATAGTTAGTTAAAGGAGAAATTTTTTGATTGCATTCATCATCCAACACATCAGCTATTGGATCATGAAAAACTTGGAATGATTGCTGCAACCTATTGCAAATAGGTTTCAATGGGACTTCATGGATTTCTACACGATACTCATACTTTGCTTTCTAAAAAATTTCCTTTAAAAATTAAAATGCTTCAAAACATAGCGGTATAGAACTTTCCTGTGTCATTTGATCAGGTATTCAATGGAATTTGATAACTGTAATTGTGAAACTGAATTATCCTGATCAAGAGTTTCATTGTCTTCTTTGTTGTCAATAACAATACCTAAAGACTACTATTTTTTTATTGCTTTAAAGTTGTCTCTGATGAAATGAAATGAAGCAAAACAAAGAGGCAAAGATCCTTGACTTATCTCAAAAATTTTTGCACTTTCTTCTTCACTCTCATAGCTGATATGTATAGGCTGATCACTGTATTCAAGCTGCTGAAGCTGGATTTCCTCATCCCACAAACTAGCTATTGATTGCTCTATAAAATTAGCTTGAGTTTGGAGAACATAATTATCATCATATTGATCATATTTAGGTAAATCATTAAAAGAAGGAATGTCATAAAACATACACATTAGACCAGTAGATTGCTTTTCCACATATTGTTTTATAAATCCATTTTGTGATCTATGGTAGTTGGAATTAGCAGGAAAATGTTTATGATCAACAACCTCTTCTTTTTCTGTAATAAGTGGGTGTTACACAACATTTTTTCACTGTCCCTGCAATCCCCATCTCGAACATTGGAGGACCATTTCCGTGACTCTGTGTATTGTCATGCCTTGAAAAAAGTGTCATTGCATCCCTTGTCGTGAGAAGAACATTTCCTCTGTTGACTATTCCTAGAGTAGACTATCAAAAACATATGATTTTGGGTCGGCGCTGGCAGGTAGTTATGGCCTCGCGCCCATAGAGAAATTAGCACTGGGCCTCGCACCCATTGGCACTCTGTCTCAGTGGACTACCCTCGCCAAGATTTTTTTGGAATTTTTTTTTTTAAAATAGAAGCGAAGTTTCCATTCCCAACCACTTTGTGAGTGGAGTCAGCATGGGTTGTTCGACTAAATAATGTCGAACATCTTCCTTTGTCTTCTTGTTTCCTACATTTGAGCAACCTCCCAAATGATAAGGCCTCCCTTCCATAATATGAGGGATCCCAACCTCCTCCTCCTCTCCTATAAATACATCTCTCTCACATAGTTGCAGCTAGCTGAACATTTTTTACAATAGCTAAAATGGTTGAATAGCTGAACAATTTGATATAGGTGGTGTGAGATAGAGCAGAGAGAGACCTATTGTCGAGAGAGATTCTAGGCTTATTTCCTCACCAAGTTCAATTCCCCAACGAATGCTTGAGACACTTTTTGACTGGACCCGCTGAAGGAGGCCGCAACGTCAAGGCTCTTTTGGTTGTAAAATATTTCTCTATTCTTATTAATACATGACTAATGTCTTGGTTCTCATTTTACGTTTTATATGATTCATCTTGTGCAATATGTTTAGTTCTCCTTGAATAATTAAATAGTTATGAATGCAAGTATTGTTTCGTATGCTGCTATCGTTCTTTGATCCTTGTGCAGGCACCTGAGTACCACTGCTGAAGGACTACGTCATGTTAGGACGAAAATCAGGAGATTGCTGCCACAACTATGAAAACTGCATTGGAACAAAGGTAGGACATCTATGCCGACTCAATTTCATTCATAAACTAGTAATCAATACATTAGCATGTCCTCTTACTACTAGACCCACCCTAGGGCTAAAGGGATCGCCTCTGTTCGCAGAGGGAATTTACCTACACAACAAGTTTGTGATCATACTAGGGAACATTGTGTGTTTGTCGTCTCGTTGTTCATCGAGCGTTTTGATTGTCGAGTCAAATTTGGTTCTTTCATCATTTTTTTGCTTTGCTTGACTTGTTTAGCTGTTTTCAACCATCCTGTTCAGTTCTAGGGTGTCAAGTCTAACCTCTGCTAAGTGGTTTTTATTTTTTCCCATGGTTTTCTAGCTCGGTGCTACTTTTCTTTGAACAATCACACCGATTGGCGCATGTTGCTTTTGTTACAGGTGCGCCAACCCCTGTTTAGCACGGATTACAGCTAAGCAGTCACGCTGAATCCTGTAGGATTGAATTTTGGCTTCTTTTCTGAGTTTTTTCAGTGTTTCTTGGCTCTGGATTGGTTTTTCACCTTGCAATTTGTCTACTGGGATTGTTTTGACTTTGTAGTCTCGGTCTTCTTAGCTATTTTTCCATTATCTTATCAGTGGGGTTTGTTTTCCTAGGGTTTCTAGGTGCCTTGTGCTGTTTGTTTAGCTCTCTCCTCACTGAGCCTTCTAAGTTGAGTTGGAGTCACTTTGATCTTTGCCGTTTCAATTCGCTGACTGATTGTTTTAGTCTTTCTTTCAATTCCCCGTGTCTTTGGTTTGTTGAATGATCACCTTTATTTTTGTTTAGCTCTCCATTCATCACTTTGAGCATAGATTGCATTGTTCGTTGAATCGGTTTGAAATCCATTTGTTTTCTTGGAAGAGTGCATCCCTGTTTTGAGTGTGTTTAATGTTTGTATTGCATTGATCTCTTTGTTTTAGATCGTTACATTCGCAGTGCTCAAAACTAGTGTTTATTTTTATTTTTAGTGTAACAGTGCATTGTGTTCCTCATTCATCTAAAAAGACAAAATTTGCATTCTTTCGCTTAATTTGAAAATGAAAATGTTATTTTGCATTAGTAGCTCTTAGCAAACTAGGAAAGAGTTTTTTCGTTTTCTGATTGGGTTTTATTAGATGCATTAGTGAAATTATTCTTATGCTTCAATTGATTGATGCTTTGTCATAGATTCCTATCCTTCTCTTCACTAGCATTCATTGAATGGAAATGATTTTATTTTGCATGTAGTTTGCATTAATAATTTGAGATCACATTCGGTACGGCCTTGAAATCGCAACATTAATTCAAGATCAACCTTAAAATGAATTCAATAAACCTAAGGAAGCATTGAAACCTAACACACATATTTTAGAGGTCTAAGCTAGTGACGTATTCCAGCGTCATTAAACCTAATAGCTGTCGTTCGCCATCTGGCATTATAAAACACTAGCATGGACTTGTGCTCCTTGTACCATCGCGTATATAAAGGGAGACCCTCATAGGTTGCCATCCTTTATCCATAGGAAGTCGAGTCTGATGCCCTGTAACCATGATATACCGAAAACAACATTCGGGGAGACTTCCTGCACGTATGTCAAGTCCTTGGTCATTTCCCTTTCATTTGATCACCAATGTGTATATTGAAGTTCATGGAAACTTGGTACACCCTCTTGCTTAGATTACCTGAGTAGTCATTTTGGTCTTTTCGTGACTCTCTAAAAGTGAAAAGATCATCGAGCACTTTTCATTTCACACTCGTTTAATCTGAAAGTGACTAGAGTCATCTTTTGCTTGTTTTTCAACTCTTAAAACATGAAACAACAGAGTTTCGTTTCAATTTCATAAAATTAATTCCCTACGATCACATGCCCGTTAAATATATTTTCTTGGCTTTTTTTTAGTAGTTCCTTAGGTTTGTTCTTGAAGCCTCAAATAGGCTATCTTGTTTCCTTTCTGTTTTGAAACACAGTCATGGTGGTGGAACCACTAGTTTCATCATCCTCTTCATTACCTCCTAGTGGTTATCCTTCTCTTGAAGTTTCTTCGAAAGCATCTCAACCCACTGGGTCTGTCGATTTCTGGCAGTCTATCCTTTTGAGTATCTTACCTCTCACTACCCGATCTCCTCTTGAGGAGCCATTTGATATCAATTGGTAACCTCGGGACGCTTGGTCTGGTTTTGGGAATGAGGGATAATTCCCTCCTCTTATTTCGAAATCACCTCTACTAGCTACTGCCTTAATCGACACTGTTCGTCGTCTTTTTCACACTCAGCTGGCTTCATCCGACATGGATTCTTTGAGTCCCATTAGTAGTGAAGTGATCCAGGTGGATATCGGTGGCCACCCACCTATTCCATTTGGACTAGCACCATCAACTCTTGCAGCTCTTCACATTCAACACAACTTACTATTTTTAGCAGGTTTTCGGGTCCTCCACTCCCTGAGCCGTTTTGGGGCATTAGTAATCCAGATGCATATTGGTGGCCACCCACCAAGTCCATTTGAACCCCCACCATCAGTTCTTTCAATTTTCAAGTTGCAAAAAAACTTACTATTTTTAGCAGTTTTTTGGGTCCTGAACTTCCGGAGCCGTTTTGAGGCCCTAAACAACGTTTTTTGGGAAAACGGAGAGCAGCATCTGTCCATGGACCAATGGTGCTCGTTCAAAAGTTGTACTTGGATAGATCTTTCTAACAAGCTATTGAGCGCGTCAAACGGAGATCAGATGCCAAAGTTACGCCCCCAGGAAGTTGAACCACCAATTTACCCAAACGGGCGCCCACAGTTTTGGCGCCTCATCTCCTACGGCTAGGTTTTTGGACGTTTCGGATTCTACATTGTTTCTCAACAATAAATAGGCCCTCGAGCCTCATTGTAACACAGTTCAGAGGTCTGTAGCCATCACATCTCTTCTCAGAGATTCGCTACCAGCACCCTAGCTGTTTTATTTCCATTATGCTTGTAAGCATATTTATGTTATTTGATATTAATGAAATGAAGCATTATTTCTGCTGCATCTCTATGTTCATGGTTATTTCTGTATTCTGTTGTGTTCTTGCATGAATCTGGATCAGTCTTACAAACATAATAGAAACAAGCTAGCTAGGGTGCTGGTAGCGAATATCTGAGAAGAGATGTGATGGCTACAGACCTTTGAACTGTGTTACAATGAGGCTCGAGGGCCTATTTATTGTTGAGAAACAATGTAGAATCCGAAACGTCCAAAAACCTAGCCGTAGGAGATGAGGCGCCAAAACTGTGGGCGCCCATTTGGGTAAATTGGTGGTTCAACCACAAAGAAACTTGTTTTATTAAAACAAAAAATAACTGTAGAAGCTACATTGTGGCGGACAATCTGTCCTTTTACAAACTGAGGCTTGTTATTTATAGCCTTTTTTGAGTTACAATACCAGGTGTAGATACCATAGGCCAATACCATGAGTAGATACCACTTACAATACCATGGGTAAATCCCATGTGTGGATGAATACCATGGGTGGATACATACCATGGGTCACTTACAATACCATGGGTGAATAAATATCATGGGTCGATGAATACTATGAGTCGATGACATTTACAATACCATGAGTAAATTCCATGGGTGGATGGATAACATGGGTAGATGAATACCATGGGTTGATGCCATTTTCCATTCGGATCATTCCTTCCTCCTTAAGAAGAAATGGTCCCCATTGTGTGAAGTTCCCTCCTGAGAAGCCATTATTGAATATGAAGAGCCACTGAAGAGAAGGGTTTTGTGTAGTTAACCCATAACCGTGATGAACGAAGATCCGAGGATAGAGATACCCTATAATGCTTGTGACCAACTGTTATATTGATAGTGTGCGGCCTAGCAAATGGACTTCAATGAAGTGTGGGTTTGTGGATGAACCAAAACCATGACAAACGAAGATCCGAGGATAGAGATACCTTGTAATGCTTGTGACCAACTGTGTGACTAACTGTGTGCGGCCTAGCAAATGGACTTCGATGAAAAAGATTTTGTGCGGTTGACCCATACCCGTGATGCTGATTGTTGATGAAGTAGCAGGTGCCTACATAGCTTGGGGTGGGAGGGCACGTCTCCAAATAACCCAAGCCAAATGCTTCTATGATCAAACTGATGAATGTGAAGCAGGTGCCTACTAAAGCGGGGTGGGAGGGCATGTCTCCAAAGGGAACCCGCTCCCAATGCTGCTTCAGATTTAAAATGAGCATAACTCAGTCAATATAACTCAGAATATTTATTATAACCTATTTTTGGAAATGGAATGATCATTCTGCATCTTCTCAAATGTTTGAAACCACTATCTGGGGACTCTAGACCTGCAAATTCGCGCTGGAATTGTTTCACCGTCACAAAATTTCTGAAAAAAATAGTTGATTTTAAATCAACAATAACTCCCACATCCGAACTCCGATTTGATCGATTTTTTTTTTGAACTTAGGTGATTTTTCAAGAGGAGCTCAGATATATATCAATTTCTCTAAAATTTTGCACTAACAACTGTGAAAAATGACAGGAGAGAAGCCGTCCATGAATTGTCGTCAGAAAAATTGCTTCAACATTATTGATTTTGAATCAGCGATATCTCCCTTATCCGAACTCCAATTTGGCCAATTTTATTTTTGAATTTGAGTATTTTTTCACAAGGAATCCAGATCTGGTCTTTTTTGTTTGTAAAATTTTCACCAAAATTTTCAGATCTGATCTGAAAACTCACCGCCCAAAAAAATTCATGGATTTTGCTAAAGATTGTTGCAAAACACTGAAACTGAAATATGTTTCAAACCCTCATTCCCATGGAGGCGTAACCTGCTCTGATACTACTGATCCAGATCTTGGGGGGAGGCCCTCAAGATCTAAAAATTTGAAATGGATCTAACAAGATCTGCAAAATTAGAATGCCAGAAAAAAGAGAGAACACAAAGAAAATAAAACCACAAAGAAACTTGTTTTATTAAAACAAAAAAGAACTGTAGAAGCTACATTATGGCGGACAATATGTCCTTTTACAAACTGAGGATTGTTATTTATAGCCTTTTTTGAGTTACAATACCATGTGTAGATACCATAGGCCAATACCATGAGTAGATACCACTTACAATACCATGGGTAAATCCCATGTGTGGATACATACCATGGGTCACTTAAAATACCATGGGTGAATAAATATCATGGGTCGATGAATACCATGAGTTGATGCCATTTACAATACCATGGGTGGATGGATAACATGGGTAGATGAATACCATGGGTTGATGCCATTTTCCATTCGGATCATTCATATTTATGTTATTTGATATTAATGAAATGAAGCATTATTTCCGCTGCATCTTTATGTTCATGGTTATTTCTGTATTCTGTTGCATTCTTGCATGAATCTGGATCAGTGGTATCAGAGCGGGTCTGCTCTTTCTTTGTTTTTCTTTGCATGTCCCCAACGCGGTCAGGGTATAAGGAGTTAGGGCTCGATCTGGTTGAACCCTTGCAAGATCAGCCTCGCAAACCCCGACGACCTCCCATGGCGGAAGAAAAGAAAGATGAGGGAGCAGGAGATCCTATCAAAATACTGCTCGAGGAGGCTCTCGAGAAACAAAGGAACGTGATGATGGATAACTTTGCTCAAATCCTTCAACGACTACCCACATGTGGCGCATCTGCATCCAACAGCCACTCTGGAGGCACCACTCCCTTCAAGGTATAGGTAAACTTTGACATTCCTATATTTGAAGGAAAAATAGATGCAGACGCTGTAGACAGATGGTTAAATTTGTTGGAAGGGTATTTCTCGGTCCATGACTTCTCTGACTGAGAAAAGATTATTTTTGCACTCCTCAAAGCTGCCCCCCATGTCAAAGACTGGTGGGAAACCTACTGTGAGCAAGAGGGCGAAGGGGAACCCTCTCTGTTCTCAGCCACACCCACTTGGAATTCGTTCTGAGACGGCATCAAGGAACAATATTACCCCATGGGGAGCTATGAGGACAAATACATCCAATGGACCACGCTACGGCAACAAAAGGATCAAGATGTGCACGAACTGACGAATCTGTTCCACACCCTGCGCACAAAGTTGGGTATTAAAGATTCAGAGAGACATTTGGTTCTCAAGTACCGTGGTTGTCTACACAAACAAATTCAAGAGGAAATGGAGTTCCTCGACATTACATCGCTTGGCATGGCATATCGCTATGCCTCCAAGATCGAGCAGAAATTTAAGCAGAAGAAGCGAGACTTTGGATCTGCGAATCCGAAAGGTGCCCCTGAACCGAAGAACAAGGGGCAAGGCCAAAGCAATGCAACTCAGAACAACACCACAAATCCAAAGAAGGACACAGGGAAGTGGTGTGAATTTCATAACAGCCCCACTCACAGCACAAATGAGTGTCGGGCCAAACAGTCTTTGGTGGCCGAACTAAAGGCACCCGAATTAGATGCATTTTCTGATCCTGAGTTAGAACCAGACAAAGGCAATGAAAAAGGGAAGCAGATCATTGATGCGGATCCCAGTTCCATTGTTTCCACCACCAAGATCCAGAGGGAGGGTCCAGAGGATCCAGAGGAGGGGGAGCGCCTCTTCCAATCGCAGATGTGGGTGAAGGGTTCTCCGCTGCAATTTCTCGTCGATAGCGGAAGCCAAAAGAACCTCATCTCAGCAGAGGTTGTGAAGCGGCTCAGCCTACCAACCATAGCACACCCGTAGCCATATACCATCGGGTGGCTCCACCCAGGGAGAGATCTCCGCATCCGCCAGCAGTGCCGCCTTCCATACAGTATCAAGCCATTCACGGATGAGGTATTGTGTGATGTTGCTCCTCTTGATGTAGCTGATGTATTATTGGACCAACCATACTTGTGGAGGTGACATACTGTGTATGAGTCTAGGCCTCGTGCTGTTATTATTACTTTGGGAAATAACTTGTACAGGATACCAGAGGTAGCACCGCCTCCTGTCATCTCTTTAACTACTACAAAACAACGCAGTAAGATTGTTTCCCAAACCAGGAAATTCATTTTCCTTACAACTCACTCACAGGGAAAGAAAAATATTGTGGCCACAACCTTGAAACAGGGCTCCCTTGCACGGCTGCAGCAGATGGACAAAGTCATGGAGGAATACGAGGAAGTTTTCCCCTCACTCATAGAGGTTCCTCTACACTGTCAGGACAAGCACTCCATTGATATGACTCCCAACGCACCACCGCCTGATGTTGCCATACATCCTGCAACTACACATACAGAATCCAAACATGTACTGTCTGAGGCTGATAAAGAAACCAAATTTACTAAATGCATCCAGCATGTCCACCTGCAGGTCCTTGACATCTTCAACACATCTAATACTCAGTTCAACAAAATTTGCCTCATCTCATGGAGGATCTCAACGCAATGGGGACCATTGCTTCCTAAGGAGGGAGGAATGATCCAGGTGGATATTGGTGGCCACCCACCTATTCCATTGGGACCGGCACCATCAATTCTTGCAGATTTTCACATTCAGCACAACTTACTATTTTTAGCAGGTTTTCGGGTCCTCCACTCTCGGAGCCGTTTTGGGGGCTTAATGATCCAGGTGGATATTGGTGGCCACCCACCTATTCCATTTGAACCCCCACCATCAGTTCTTTAAATTTCCAAGTTGCAACAAAACTTACTATTTTTAGCAGTTTTTCGGATCTTGAACTTCCGGAGCCGTTTTGAGGCCCTAAACGACTTTTTTTGGGAAAACGGAGAGCAACATGGGTCAAAAATTGTACTCCTCAGATATATCTTTCTAACGAGCTATTGAGCGCGTCAAATGGAGATCGGATTCCAAAGTTACGACCCCGGGAAGTTGAACCACCAATTTACCCAAACGAGCGCCCATAGTTTTGGCACCTCATCTCCTACGGTTAGGTTTTTGGACGTTTCGGATTCTACATTGTTTCTCAACAATAAATAGGCCCTTGAGCCTCATTTTAATATAGTTCATAGGTCTGTAGCCATCACATCTCTTCTCAGAGATTCGCTACCAGCACCCTAGCTATTTTATTTCCATTATGCTTGTAAGCATATTTCTGTTATTTGATATTAATGAAATGAAGCATTATTTCCGCTGCATCTCTATGTTCATGGTTATTTCTGTATTCTGTTGTGTTACTGCATGAATCTGGATCATGAAGAGATTTATGTTTCTTTAGAAGATCATCAGCTCCCTCTGGACAAATTTCCTTATGTGTCAAGTCAACCTTCCTCACAACCAGTGTCTCTCCTATGTGGTTATCGAACTCTGGGCAGATCATTTCTGGCGTTCAATCGTTGTATTAGAATCCAATATGGTTTGATACGTCAAATCCCTCCACGAGCTTAGTTGTCTCGGTATCAAGGGCATTAGCCTCGACTCCTATGAAATTGATGATTGTAACCTCTGTTCTTGTCCAACCCACTGCCTGCATGGCTTCATCTGCACCAGTTGTTAGTATGACTCCATTATCATTGGGGCCTTTTGTTGTCTGTAGGTCTATCTTTATCAGTCCCATGATACCTGTTAGGCCCATCGTGAGTGGATCATAGCCTCACGTTGTGGAAATCCCACCTTCTTGTAAGGCACCTATGGTTTCTACTTCCATTCCTAGCGGTTATACATTCGATGAGTATCCGTTGGCCATTCAACAATAGTATTCTACCCCTCAGGGTTCTCAGTAGTTAGAAACTTCTGGTAATCCTCCGCATCATTATGACATGTACGGTAATCCTATATATTTGTGTTGTGAAACCAGCTCTAAAAATAGAAGAAAAGAGATATCAGCGCCTTAGAAATAAGCCACTTCAAGGGGGAAACCTCCAATACATTACATGAATGAAAAATTCTTGGATGATACAAATTACAAAACCTCCTTTCTATATAGGAGTCCATGGGGCCACAATGTAATCCTAGCTGACCTAACAATAATAATTTAGGGGCACAATAATAACAATATGGGGGTTACAAGGGTACAATAATAACAATAAAGGGGTTACACTAACAACAATAAGGTACTATACTAGTAATATAGGGACCTAACATGCCCCTTTCCTTCAAAAAAGTGTTGTCCTCAACGCTTGAGTAGCTCTGGGTGCTTCTGTATAAAATTCTCATCCTCCCATGTAGAATCTTCAGTGGGTAAGTTCTTCCACT
Organism: Pinus albicaulis; assembly: GCA_034641835.2. NCBI lineage: Eukaryota > Viridiplantae > Streptophyta > Pinopsida > Pinales > Pinaceae > Pinus > Pinus albicaulis. The sequence goes on from CM076584.1 coordinate 38,221,788, forward strand.
TGATGAGATACTCTGAAATTGATCGATTCCGTAGTTGTCGAGTTCTTGTTTCCGTGACTGCTTCCGGTTCCAATATGATTTTCCTTCCTCATCAAGTTCTGGAAATATTGTTTGAACTGGAATATTTTCACCTATAACCTTCTTTAAGCATGAAACATGGAAAAGTGGATGCACTCGTGAAGAAGCAGGAAGCTCCAATTTGTATGCCATAGTACCAATCTTTTGCAACACCTTGTAAGGACCATAGTACTTTGGCGATAATTTATTATCCTTCTTAGCTTGCTTGAGGGACATTTGTTTGTATGGTTGTAGTCATAAAAATACCCAATCTCCTACATCAAAACTTCTCTCGCTGCGATGTTGATCTGCCTGTTGTTTCATTCGATTTTGTGCCAAATTCAGGTTATCCTTTAAGAGTTGGAGAACTTCTTGCTGATGCTCGATGTGATCTTCCACTGCTCGAACCTTCGAATTTTCCCTTAAAGATGATGTGATGAATGGTGGATGATATCCATAAAGTGCCATAAATGGGGTCATTTTTGCTGCAGTATGGAAGGAAGTGTTATACCACCATTCAGCGAGAGGTAACCACTTGACCCATTGTGTTTTTTTATCAGATACAAAACAATGATGATATCCTTCCAAACATTTATTTACTATCTCAGTTTGACCATCGGATTGAGGATGATAAGATGAACTATGAGCTAATTGAGTACCCAAACAAGAAAATAACTGTGTCCAAAAATTTTCAGTAAAAATGGGATCTCTGTCACTCACAATAACCCTACTTTTCCATGTAGCTTTTGAATTATGTCCATAAATGTAGTAGCAACTGTACTTGCTTTAAATGGATGAGATAATGCACAAAAGTGTGCATACTTGGTAATTCTATCAACTACCACCATGATGACACTCTTTCCTTTGGACTTAGGTAAACTTGTGATAAAATCCATTGAAATCTCCTCCCAACGTTGACTTGGAATGGATAAAGGTTGTAGAAGTCCCGGGGTCTTAATTGTTTCCACTTTATTCTGCTGGCAAACCAAACATTCCGCCACAAACTTTCGAATATCAGATTTAAGGCCATCCCAAAAAAAATTCTTTCTTCACCCTGTGGTAAGTTTTTAAAAATCCTGAGTGTCCTCCTAAAGGAGAAGTGTGCAATTCCAGAAGAATATTTTGTTTTAGTTGGGAATTCTTACAAAGATATAAGCGATCTTTGTACCATAAGGAATCATTTTTCCAACTAAATGTATCAGATGCACTAGGATCTTGCTGTAACTTTTGAATGAGTGTCCATACATCTTTGTCCTTCTTCCATTCATCTCTTGCTTCGGTTATCCAATCTAGTTGGATAATAGAAATGGCACAAAGCAATGCTTCCACCGAGTCATCATTCTTTCTTGAGAGTGCATCTGCAACAACATTAAGCTTTCCTTTTTTGTAGATTATTTCAAAGTAATAACCCAACATCTTTGTGACCCATTTTTGCTGCTCTTCTGAAGATAGTCTTTGTTCCAAAAAGTGTTTAAGACTATCATGATCAGTTTTTACCTTGAAGTGTCTTCCCATTAGATAAGTTCACCATTTCTTTAGTGCATGCAGTATTGCTAACATTTATTTCTCATAAATGGCTTTCTAGAAATACTTTCCTTTGATTAGACGACTTTCAAAAGAAATGGGTCTTCCTTCTTGCATTAAAACAACACCAATTCCATTTCCTGAGGCATCACATTCCATAATAAAGGTTTTTGTGAAGTCTGCCATAGCTAAGACTGGTGCTAGGCACATTGAATATTTAAGATGTTCAAAGGCCTTAGTTGCTTCAGGATTCCATGAAAATCCATCTTTCTTCAATAATGTTGTTAGAGGTGGTTCTATTCTCCCATATTTCTTAACAAACTTGCGATAATACCCTGTTAACCTGAGAAATCCTCGCAACTGCTTTATGGTTGTGGGGAATTTCCATTCTTTAATGGCTTTAATTTTGTTAGGGTCTACCTTAAAACCCTCGTGAGATACAATATGACCCAAATATTCCACCTCTTGTACTCCAAAGAAACATTTGGATGTTTTTGCATATAATTGTTTCTCCTGCAATAGTTTGAGCACCCTGTCAACATGTTGAACATGATCCTTCCAAGACCTGCTGTAGATTAGTATATCATAAAAAAAAACTAGCACAAATTTTCTAAGGAAGGGTTTGAAAATGGAATTCATCAACCCTTGAAATGTAGAAGGTGCATTGGTGAGGCCAAAAGACATGACCAAAAATTCATAATGACCCTCATGAGTTCGAAATGCTATTTTTGGAATATCTTCAGTCTTCATTCTAATTTGATGATATCCTGAACAAAGATCCAACTTGATAAAATAAATGTAGATTTTAACCTTGTACATAAATTATCTACGAATGAATCTTTAAAAAATAAAATAAACAATAGCGAGAGCATAAAACATAAAACAGATAAACACAGATATTTTCCCCTAGATCCCAAATCGAGACGACCAACTTGATTTTTCATTATATTCATTTTAGTGTTACAACACATATATATACATGCCAAAGCATACATAAACCCAATCCATTAACCCTGGATTAGAACATAACCACAGTTCCCTTGACCGGATCTACAAAATACCAAGGGCAGAAAACCATCATGCCCCAAAACCATGTGCAAACCCATGCACAAAACCATGGGCAGGTCTGCTCACCGGAAAATAAGGACCAAATTTTTTTTCTGGGGAGCTGCCCCGGACCCCAAAAGGGGGCTACTGCCCCCCTTGTGACCCCCCCGTACATTGCACCTAGTGCAACGTACAGGGGGGGCTATTTTCCCCCCTCTTACCCCCCCATGCATGACTAGTCGTGGAAATAATATAACACAAACCCAATAATAAATTGCTCCATGTAATTCATCCAATAATTCATCAATCACAGGAATGGGAAATTTATCTTTAATGGTGAGCTTATTGAGCTCCCTATAATTCGGACAGATCCGTCGTGATCCATCCTTCTTGTGTACCAATAATACAAGAGCAAAGTAAGAACTTTGACTAGGTTGAATTATACCAGCCTCTAACATTTCTGCAATCATACGTTCAATTTCGCTCTTTTGGACATAAGGATATCCATAAGGACTGATGTTTGGAGGAACACTTCCTGGAATCAAATGAATAGCATGATCTTGATCACGAATAGGTGGGAGTCCTTTGGGAGTTTCAAAAGCCTTGGAATGATTGTCCAACACTTTTTGGAGATATGTAGAAATAGATGATTTTGATGTTGGAACTTCTAGTGAGCATAATTGTGCAATTACGCCTCGTTGTTCTTTCTTTAGAATATTTTCCATGACATTAGAGCTTATTATCTTTCTTGGCTTCCCTGCAATACCCCGTAATTCGACTTCCTTTCCTTCTGAAAAAAATTTCAAGAAAAGTTCTTGAAAATTAAAAGCTATTGTCCCCAAAGATTGTAACCATTGTACTCCTATTACAACATCAGCACCTCCCATAGGAATGGAAAGCATTGGACTATTCAATACATATTCCCCCATGGTTAGCTTGATATTATGGCATTTTCCAGAGAAATTTATAGTACCTCCATTTGCAACCATCACTTGACATTTTGGTGTTGGGTATAGGAAACAATTCAATTCCTTGGCTACCTTACAATGAATAATATTATGGGTACTACCTGAATCAATCAACACTATTAAATTTTTCTTCTTGATATGTCCTTCTATCTTGAGAGTTTGAGGAGTGGAAATTCCTACCAATGCATTACACGATATGGTTAGACTCATTTCTTCCTCTTCTAGGGTTGGTTCCTGGTGTATATCCTCTTCTTGTTCATTTTCTTCTTCCTCTTCACAATCTATGTAAAATAATTTTTTCTCAGCACACTTATGACCTTTAGTGTATTTGCTATCACAACTGTAGCAAAGCCCTTTTGCTCTTTTTTCTTCCAATTTTTGTGGTGTCAACCTTGTTGGTTGTGGAAATATAGGAGTAGCAACACTTTCCTCTTTATAGAAGTGAGTGGTAGCCTTCCTTGTCGCCATAATTTTACATTCAATTTTTCTTGCCAACCTGAATGCCTTCTCCAATGAATCAGGTTCCAAAACGCGAACTTCATGTTGGATGTTATCATTTAAAGTACCTATGAAGAGATCAATCCTGTGTTCCTCTGGAATATCAGTTACCCTTATATTCAATTTTTGGAAGTCCTCACTGTGCTCCCCCACTAAACCCTTTTGTTTAAGATTTATCAATTGGCTAAAGAAGGTGTTGCTCTTTGTATCCTCATAATGTGCTATCATTTCCTCCGTAAAAATTAACCAAGTGACAATTTTTTATGGGAGAAAAGCCATCGATACCATAAAAATGTATTTTGTTATAAATGTAAAGCTGCAATGCGTACCTTTTGTGTGTTTTTCACATTATTGAGATCAAAATATTGCTCTTGTTAGGTCCCCGTAATTTCAACAGATTGGTGAGACCGAAGCTGCGGGGAGAACACTTGAACCACTTTGGGATTCTAGGATCTAGCCCTCCTGAATCCAGAGAGGGATCTCTCTTTAAGTGCAAATATTGATTTATCTTTAAGGCTTTTATGTGTGATATTAGGCTAGCTATTGCGAACAAGGGTTTTGATTTGGTTTTGGATGGTTGAGCATGATTTTTAGTTGAGTGGAAAGTCCTAAAATGAAAGAGTTTCAAAGGGGTGAAGGTATAAGAAAACATAACAAGATTTGGCTGATGGGATAGATATGACGCTAGCTTTTAGTCCATTGGGCTATGGAGTCATAAAAGGGTTTAATTGTGCAACAATTTCAAGAGTGATCCAAGGGGAAAATCATCTATATCACAAGATCTCTCAGATAAAATGATGGAATGGAACAATAAAAGCATTGAAAGGGTGGAAAAAGACAATAATTTCAACTAGGATTTATCAGTCTTTCCAAACAAGAAAAGCCTTTTAAGTAACTGTTTAAAACCAACCAAAGGACAGGGCTAACCATAGACTTCTTTGGATAAGCTTGTATTAAAGCTGACTCAATAGACAAACAATCCAGCAATCCACATAATTACTTTCAGAAGGGATGAAAACAGATAAGAAAACAAAGTGCAGGCCTAAGATCAGATAAGATACTTTTAAATCTAAATTTCTTTTAGCATACTCTTAGGGAAATTTTCAGAATTACCTTTGAAGAAAGAACTAGAAGACAGGGCAAACCATAAACTTTCATAGTCTAACTCTACTGAGCACTAATGAAAATATCATTCAAGAAATTCCTTTCAAGCTTTGAACATCAAGACAGGGGCAAACCAACATTCCTTGATAATGTTTACACTTAACTTAAGTCATTCTTAAACACACAATTTGGAGGAAAACATTGAGATAAATCTTATCAGTCAGAGAAGGGTACTGTAAACAGTAAATCCTAACTCTATGCTTACTATTCTTTATTAGAGAATAAATGGACAAAATGGCATACATGAAAGGAAAACAATAACATAGAAAGAAGCACTTCACCAGTGATATAGACCAGGATCCCAAGAATCAGCTTGTATATTGATGTCAATCCAGTTACATTCTCCAAGTCCAATGTTTCAGTACAACAATCATCTTCTCTTCTCAGCCTAACTTATTTGATCACAGACAGAGCTTCAAGAGTCTCTGAACACTATTTACATGTGGAAAGTTTTGAGCACAAGTATTACATCAAAGTTCTGCAACCAACCCTTTACAATGTGCTCCTCAAGAAGATTTTATAGGAAAATGAGGAGGTGGGACGAGAGAAAAGATCTATAAACTCAATTAATACATTTTAATGCTTCTCGGCCTTTGAGGGGCTCAATGGAGAAGATTATATATATTTCCTCTATATTAATGGGTTTGTTTTAAGTGTTTGATCTTCTTAGCAGAGTTTGTTAACTTTAGAGTTCTTCCTTCATCTTTGCAATAACTCTTCTGACAGTTTAAATTAGTTTCTTTGATTCAAAATAACTCTTCTGATGTATCAAGGCAAATGTCTTATGTTCTGAAATAACTATGCCCCTTTTTTGAATGCTGTGAGGCTTCAGGTGGCTTTTGGTAGCTGAGAGGATTCAATTAGCCTATGATGTGGCAGTGGAGGCTTTCTTGGACTGATAGATATTATTGTTTTTCTTTAAATAATGTTAATTTGATTTGATTCTGTGTGTTAGGCTTAATTAGGTCTAAATTCTATCTTCTGTTCTTCAAACTATGTTTAATTGAATGGATTAGGCTTTTTAAATAGTCGATTTAGGCCATAATCCCTCAAAACTGTGTAAACAGTCTTCAATTCTTCATCTCTACTGTGGCTGGATCCTTTAACCCTGATACTCTCTGTTTAATTAAGTTTTGTTGTGTCTTGTTGATGTGCAGGCGCGCAAAGGGTTTAAAAATGGCGTCAGTGCTCATGAGGGACTGATGAAACATGGCGTTGAACCCTGTAGAACGATATTTTTTGATGAAAAAAGGCCTGGGGGATCGTCATCCCTGGCCTTCAATTTTCTTTTAAAACAGTTGAAAAAATATTAAAACCTGCACAATCAAAGAAAAATTAGAAAATTCCTGCACAGTTGGGTCTAAACTGCTTCAGAGGCTGAGGTTAGATTGTAGCTGTTATATGAAAGCATCAAACGACGAGGATTGCTTTGCGGGGGTCAGATGGGAGGCAGTTGGATAAAAGGTGCAAGAGATTAAGTTCGGGCCGTTGATCTGTAAAGATCAACGGTCATGATCAATCGTGGATATATAATGTGGAGGGGCCGTGTTATAATAAAATAGATGAAAAATATAATAAAAACAGGTGAAAAATGTTTGGCGGAGGAAAAAGCGTAAAAAATGAAAATTGGGGTTTCCGAACGATCCTGGGCCGTTGGATTAGATTAGTCCACGGAGATCAACGGTGGAGGTTGATCGATGGAGTCCCTTGGAGGATGGGTGGAGGGTGATGAACTATGGGTGAGATTAAACTGGGACCGTTGATCTGCAGAGATCAACGGTGGAGATTAAACGCGATGGAATGCAACACAAATGGGGTAAAGTGGTTTCGACTATAGAAACCACTGTTTTCGCGCGACGAAAAGGAAGGAAGGTGGTTTTAACTTTTTGAATGCGATATGTGTTACTGGCCGACACGTGGCCTTTCAAAATCACCCTCATCGCGTAAATTTAAATCATTAACCTTCGGGCATAAAATTACGCAAAACCACGCGCTGACCTTTAGATCAGGGGCCTTAGATCAGACGGCTGTGTGGAGAGCGCGATGGAGGATAGATGCACGGGCGATAAGATGTGGGGCAGAGTCTGAGCGGTTTTGATCTGGACTGTCAGATCAGGGATGGACGACGAAGATTCGATTTGGAGAAAGGTAGGACCCAAAGGAGTTGGGCCTATTGGGTTGAATCTGGACCGTTGGATGAGTGGAATGAACAACCTAGATCCAATCTTGGGATCAAATGAATAAAATATGAGGTGATGGTTGTGCGGAGAATGGGTCAATGTGAGCTGTTGATCTACATAGATCAACGACGGAGATCCGTTTAAAACTTCATACAGCGGGGCTTATGAAAAATAACAAAGGGAAGGGAGAAATGATCTGGACCATCGAATCTTATTGTATGGACGGCCCAGATGCAATCGGAAGATTGCGATCGGTGGGGGAGAGAGGAATGGTGCACAAAAAATCTACAATGCAATTGAACGAGGGCCATTGATCTGAGGATCAGATCGACGGCGGAGAATGAATCTACAGAGGTCATAGGCGGAGGGATGGGCTTATGAACAGAGTGATAAGAGCCGTCAGATTAGGGCCTAGTTAGGAAGATCGACGGTTGAGAACCCATCGGGAGGTGACCAATCAGAGGGGGAAAATAAAATATTTAAACGTGCCTAATGGAATCTCTGATGCGATTAGCGCCCATGACTTAATCGCTTGGTCCTGGGCACGGGTTATATGGTGGGGAAGTGGTTGAGGGGTTTAACACAAAAAGGGCTCATCAGAATCGGAACAAAGGAGAGGGCCTTTCAAATGCGCCCAATGAATAAAATTCGATGTGAGATTTTATTGATCGTCGATCGATTTTAGATCAACAGTCCTTTTCCTTTAAAACAATGAAATGGTGGTTTTTTTTTAAAAACATAGGAAAGTGGGTTTTTAACAAAATAAAAAGAGAAATTTTGTTTTTTGCCAAGTCTTTTTGTGTTTTAGTGCCCGATTGCGGGGCTCTTGGTTTTACAAAGGAAGCAAGGGATTAGGGGATATAAAGGAGAGGAGCCAATTGCAATCAGGAAATTCTAAAAGCGAGAGGCATCATAACACAAAGAATGCCTGATTGCGATAAGCGTTGAGGACCTTAACGCTTGGTTCCAGCACCAAGTCGCATGGTGGGGAAGTGGTTTTTAGGGCTTAGCCAAAGGGGCTAAAGCCTTAGCACAAAAAGGGCTCATTTTTATGATTTTTCAAGGATTTTGAAAGCTTCTGATAAGGCAAAAAAGGAGTTTTAAACCTTATCAAAGGGGTTTTTATGAAGGGAAGAAGGGAAATGAGGGAAAATAAAGGAATTTCATGGGGAAAAAGGGGATAAAAAGGAGGTTAATTATGAGAGAAAGGAGGGGTAAAATGAAGGAAAAAATGGGTTTTTGCAGCAATATTTTCTTCAGGAAAACAACAGATTTTCAGAATTGAGAGGGAAACAACAGTGAAGATTAACTCAAAGATAAGTCATCTTGATAAGACTTCAAGAACTAACAATTTGGCAATATAATTGTTTCTTGAAGGCTTCAAAAATGATTTAGCCACCATTTGATATGAAATTTTTTATAGGTGGCTAACAGTGGCTTCACATGGGGATGGTGCCTTCTTGAAGGCATCAAGAACTTCAGACTTGTATTCTCTCGGGGCTGATCAATGCCTCATCCATTGAGCTGCAATTTTCTTCACTTGGATGATCCTCTTTTGTTCTGATAATGTTAGCAGCCAAGAAAAACAATGGAATTCTATCAAACAAGCTTTCTACCTACCCAATCCTTACTGATCTAACATTTTTTCTTCTTTCAGAGTGCATTTGGATTGGAAAACTCTTTTTATAAACATTTTATTCTTTTGAAAGAAAAAAAATAATCTAAGTCTACTCCTTATTTCTCCATGAAATTAGATTAAACAGTTGAGTTCATAAGCTTCTCTACCTAACTACTATCTGTTAGGATTAGACTGTCTAACAGATTTTTATTCTCTAACTTCTAAAACTAGAAATTTAAAAGCATACAAGTCAGGATTGAACAGTCTAACTTGTTGCTGATCTATGGCATAAAAATAAGCTGCACATAGATTATTATTTGTAGAAAATTAAATCAAAATGGTGAAGGCTTAAGATCTAAAAGTTCTAAGCACATCCTTTTTTTTTCTTCAGCTCTGTTTTTGAGTTGGTCTAAGCTGTCTTACATTATTTTCTGTTTCAAGTTTTGGGCTTATTAGAACCAGTTTATCTCTATCTTTGACTCATGATTTAAATAGATTAGATTCATTCTTCTTTTGGAAACTTAGGTTCAGATTTTAAGCTTGTTTGAACCTTTATTTTCTATCCTAATCTACCTAACTGATAAGCCAAGATTAAACTGTTTGGAAAATCCATTTCACTAACCTATTAGCAGTAAATTGAAAACTAATTAGTCATGATTAGGCTGTATGACTAACTAGGAGTGTGTTTCTTAGGAGTGGCATTTGAGCTTGCACACTTTCATATTTTGTTTCTCTTTTTTGGTATGGGGCTATACCTTTCTTGTTTTTACAATCTGCCCTCTTTTCTCTTTCTATTGTTTTTGTATTTTTGATTTTTCTAACTTTGAATGCAATGATGGATGAAATATTTATAATGAAAAGAAAGATAAAAAGGCTTTCAAAACATGATAGGATCAAGAGAAATAGTGTTTGAGCATCCTGCCATTGACAGGACCCCCAAATAGTTCAGCTCCATTCAATTCCTGCAAGAAATAAGCATTGTTACCAGCAGTAGAATGAATGAGATAAGGGCCAAGCCATAAGTTATAAAATTTCCCATGCTTGCCCTTGTCTTCTCTCCTTGAGTCCCAGTTTAACACTTTTTCACAAATATTAAAATTACTGGCTTTTGTCCTTTTGTCAAAAAGCTTGTTGATGCTCTCTTGCTTTTGTAATGCTCTGTTGTAGGCTTCCTCTTTGGTTTGCTGAAGATGTATAGTTTGATTTATTCTTCTGGTCATGTCATTGTCTTCAGACTGCACTTCTTGAATCAACTTCATAACTGGTACACCAAGGCTGGTTGGAAAAATTGCATCTGTTCCATACACAAGTTGATAGGGTGACATTCCAATATATTTCTTGAGTGTTATTATGTCAACCCATAGTGCATGTACTAGCTTGGTGTGCCAAGACTTCTTGTTGTCCTCCAACAACTTCTTGATTATGTTCACAAAACTCTTGTTTGAGGATTCTGCTAATCCATTACCTTGAGGGTAGTAAGCAATAGAATGACCCAATGTAATCTGATATTTGTGACAGAATTCAACCAACTTATTGGATCCAAATGCAGTTACCGAATCTAGAGAGGATATGATTCTCAATGAATTTTATGATGACAGAGTCATTGGCTTGCATAGAAGGGATGGCTTCTATCCATTTGGTGAAGTAGTCTATTGTAGTGAGAATCCATCTATGTTGGGCAAATGATGGTGGATGGATTTCTCCTATGAAGTCTAAACCCCGCTTTTGAAAAAGAGCTTCAAAAGTGATTGGATGCAAGGGTAAAGGAAGCAATTTCCTTTTGCCTTCAAAAATTTAGCATTTATGACAGACAATTATCATCTTGTGTACATCTAGAAAGAGGGTGGGCCAATAGTAACCAGCTCTAAGGATTTTTTTGGCTGTTGTCTTCCAGTAGAGGTGGCCTCCACATTCTCCTTCATGGAACTCGTGCTTAACCTTCTCTGCATCATTCTCAGGAAACAATTTAAGCAATGTCCCACTTGCATTTTTCAAATAAAGACATTTATCTATAATGCAGTAGTTTACAACCTTTAACTTTAAAAACCTTGCCTTTGTTTTTGATAAACTAGGAGGTGTATTCAAATTAAGCAAAACATATAGAATATCAGCATACCAAGAGGAATTCATAAAATGGTCTTCAACAATGGGAGTTGACAATTCCTCTTGTTCATCTAATTCATTTATCATATTTATATCAAGAACTTCAAAATTTGATTCAGCCATTAATCTAGCTAGTCCTTGGCCTTTAATGAGTTTAGTGGGCTTGATCTCTAAATCATATTCAAGTATCACAGCTATCCACTTACCTCTCTTACCATCTGGGTCCTGTGTTAGAATGTCTTTCACAACTGAATTTGGGACAAAGGCAATGATGTGGGAGTGAAAAATATAAACTCTGAAGTCTTTTAAGGCTTTGACTAAGGCAAAGGCTTGTTTTTCCATAATGTTGTACTTCAGAGGAGCGTATCTCAATGCCTTGCTAAAGAATGCAATGGGCTGCTCCTGTCCCCGTGGATTTTTCTGCAATAGGACAACAACTATTGTATGTTCTAATGCAAATGAAAAATATAAAAATCTTTTGAAAAATAAGGACTTATTAGACTTGGTGTTTTGGTTAATGCTTGTTTTACCAGCTCAAAAGATTTCTTTTCTTCTAAGGTCCACTTAACCCCTTGTTCCTTTTTCAGCATGTTTGTAATGTTTCTAAGGAGTTCAGCCAAGATGGGTATGAACCTTCTCAAGAAATTAATCTTTCCAATGAAGGATTGACGTTCCTTGATGTTTCTGGGATGAGTGATTTGCAATATAGCCTCAATCCTTTTTGGGTCTATCTTTATCCGCTCTTCTAATATGATGTGCCCAAGAAGTTTACCTTCTTGGAGACCAAACAATGTTTTCTTTGGATTTAAAGATATCCCAAACTTTTTTCATTTCTCGAATACTTTTCTCAAGTGTTCTAAGTGCTCTTCATATGTCTTGGAAATTACAGTGACATCATCAAGGTAAATAATGATGAAGTAGCCCAATTCTTCTGAGAATTCAATATCCATGGCTCTCTGAAAATTAGCACCAACATTCATTAAACCAAAGGACATTTTCACATACATGAAAGTGCCCCAAGGTGTAGTGAAAGCTGTCTTTAGTTGATCATCAGGACTAGCCATCTAGCAAATAAATTCTTTTAGAACCAACTACCCTTTGTAAAATATGGTCCATCTTAGGTAAAGGGTAGTTGTCCTTTAATGAGGCTTTGTTTAAATCTCTAAAGTCAATTCAAAGCCTAATCTCTCCTGTTTTCTTCCTAACTAACACTAGATTAGACACCCACTCTGAATATCTAATAGGGACAATAATACCAGCTTCATACATTTTCTTGATCTCCTTCTGAACCAAAGGTAACTGAACAAGGTTTATAATGCGCAGTTTTTGTTTAAATGGCTTTTGGTTTTCCTTGAGAGGTATCTTGTGCTGAATTATTTCAGTGTCATAGGATTTTAGATCCTCATAACTCCACGCAAAAACATCATAAAATTCTTTAAACAACTCTATGTATTTCAACTTGATGTGAGCTGGTAAAGTCTTAGACAGTTTGATCATTTTTGGTTTTAATTCACTGCCTATATTACACTCTTCAACCTCAGATTCAATAGGCTCCAGTTTTGGCTTCTTGGCCACATCGTTGAAATCAAACAACTCTTCTAAGGGGACCATACCTTTTGGAAAACCTTACTTGTTAGACTGTAGAGTTTCTAAGTCTTCTTTTCCTAACTCTTAACTAATTTCTGTCGTGTTTTCAAGTTTGTTAGACAACATATTTACATTAATCATCTGTGGAGACTCTTCTTCTTCATAAAGTAGATTTTCTTCACTAGGACAGTCTGTTTCATAGTCTGAATTTGAACTTGGTAGTTCAAATTCATTTCTGGACTGCAGGAAGTCTTCTATTTGTTTGTTTCCATCAAACACTTGCCAATATTTCTCGTTATCAGGGACAACTGGTCTGAATTTAATTTGAGTTGTGCATTGTTTGGTTTCAAATGGTGTTAAACATGTTCTAGCAGCAAAAGCTAAACTGTGGGCCATGATATTCTTTTCTCTTAGGACAAAAATAAGTTGTGATTCCTCAAAAGTTTTCAATAAATCCATGACGTCATCTGTAGGCTCTTAGTCTAGGGTGTTTAGCATTGTATTCCCCATTTACTTTCCTAATGATTAAATTTGAATCCCCATGCACTTTAATTCTCTTGGCTTCTAATTTCTTCAACAAGTGTAAGCCTAAAAGAAGGGATTCGTATTCCGCTATGTTATTCGAACACTGAAAATTTAATCTGTAGGAATGGCCTTTCGTGTGGTTGTTCTCAGTGTTACATATCCAGACGCCTGCACCAACATTGCTCCTAGTGCAAGACCCGTCGAAGTTCGTACTCCAAAGAGGATTAGTTTTAGGTTCATCGGTTTGGTTACTATCCGCTTCAACTAGTGTGATTTTGGCTTGTTCTTGAAGATAAACACTTTGTTGAATTTGTTTTAATTCCTTAGGTTTTTCATTGCGTTGAGGACTGCTTTCTTGACTGTCAATATTTAAAAGCAAAGGATGAATGATTTGTAGCTCTAGACCTGCATTTTTTTCGCTGTAGTTTTCGGGTTTAGCAAACTGTTTTGACACTTCTATATTATCTACCTCCTCCTCTCTACCTGCCATTAACTCAGTTAAGGTCACTTTTTTAGTGAATGTTTCATCATTGAAAAGGATAAATGAGTCAAGGCCTGTATTTACAGAATAAAGGGGAGAGTTTTGTGGTCTCTCTTGGCTAGTAACCATGTATTGCATATGAGACTCCCTGTAAAGTCTTCTAGTCTGATTGAAAACAGGGATAGTTGCATAGGTCATATCCATCTACATAGTTCCTTGTAACTTAGCTCCTCAAGATCTTGATAACAACATACCATATTTGGGGGTACATCAACCACTACAATATCCATTACTAAACATTTGGCTGGAATTTGTGCTAAGTTAACACAAAGGTCTTTGATTAATCCTAAACATTTCACTCTGCTTGAGTCAAAGGAGTAAAGATCTTTGTAAGTTATAGTGATTTCAAGGCCTAGGCTCTCCATTATAGCTTTAGGCATTCAATTTTGAGAGGCCCCTGAATCATGCATAGCATTGTGCAAAATTTTGTCATGTATCTCTAAACTAACATAAAAGGAGGAACTGGTCCTTCTTGATACCTACCCTCAATCTTAGGACCAAATATGAGCTCTGGTTGGTCATCATTAAGATTGAAAATTTCATTATTCTCTTCTATGTTAAAAGCCTTCAAAATTTGGGATCTGTACACATTTTGGGTGGCTAATTTAGTAAGGGGAACATATATCTTTATCTTGGAAATTTCCTGCTCCAAACTGAAAGGTAGCTGAGTTCTTACAATGTTTGTTTCAACTTTGTTACCCACCGTTTTATCAATAAGATCAACTTGCTGATTTTCTCTATTTACATTGGTTAGAATTGTTTTAACAACAGCACTAGCTGAGGTACTAGCACTGCTAATATCTGCACTTTTTTTTTCATTGTTTTGAGTGCCTTTCTCTTTGTTTTTATCAGAATTTCCAACCACTATTTTATCTTTCTGCTTTGTAACTTTGGGTTTATTTACAGTGTTGTTTTGTGCAGATTTTTTAGAGGTTTTAATTTTGGTAGTTTCTTGATTGCTTTTACTCCTAAGGTCATATTCTTTGGTGGTTTATATGATGACATTTTCCATTTCCTGATAGTAATATTCATCTTCTACTCTCTTGTAATCATAAGGTGTATACAGACCTTGTTTTCTACTGTAATGAACTTCAAAGTCATCATTATCTACTCCCAACATGTTTATGTCATCTTCCTCTGTTTGTTCACTTGTTTCTTCAACCTCACTTACATAATTTTGATGAAAAGGAGGAATGATCTGTTGATCATCTTCCCTTGGTCTATTTTGAGGCTGCTTTCTTCCGAAATTCTGATTTTGGTTTTGATTTCTGTTTTGAGGAGCAGTTTGGTTTTGACTAGCTTGTGCTCTCTCAAGTATGCTCATTTTTTTCATCATCTCCTCCATCATTCTCTCCATCTTTGAGCTGGATTTGGAAGGTGTGGATTCCTCTCTAAAGGACACTTTCTTCTCATTCCTCATTCTTACTCTTTTCTCCATTAAGTTAACTTCCACAGCAAGAGCTCCTTTTTTCATATCTTCAAGAGTTAAAGGATCTCTCTCTCTCAGCTGATAGGCCATCTCAGGATCGAATCCTTTAGGAAACTTGTTTAAAGCTGAGCCTTGTGGAGGTTTTAAGTCTGGGTGAAGGGCATTATAAACACTGTTAAACCTAGTGCAATAAGCTTGCACACTTTCCCCAGCGTTTCTTTGGATATTTTTGTAATAAGAAATTATTTGAAGAGGGTTTTTTTCCGACTTCCCATTTGTTTAAGAATAATTGATGGAAGGCTTGGAGATCATTTATAATGTGAGGGGTTAAGCCTTTGAACCATTTTCTTACTTCTCCCCCTAAACTCTAAGAAAATAATCTAAGTTTGATAGTTTCGTCATCAATGTCATTTCTGTCAAAGTAGTCATTCATCTTATCCACATGCTGTGAAGCAGTAGTAGCATTACTGGCATCATACAATGGTATCTTGGACTGATAGTCCTCTGGAAGATTGACTAAAGGTAAAGGAAGCACTAAGGGAGCATACCATGTTGCCATGATAGGAGGTTGTGGAAATAGTGGGGGGTTTACAAGTGGTGGATTGATAAGAGGGAAAGTGGGCTAGAATGGAGTGGTTTGGACAGTGGGTGTATGAAGAACGGATGTGGATGGACCAGCAATAGACTATTGAGACGATCTAGGGTGAGAGAAACCAAAATTATGAATGAAATGTAAATGAGGTGGAGTAGTTTCTCTTCTACCAGGGTGTTCACTTCTAGCTTGGGATGAAAGTGAAGGCTCTGAATCTAACAGATCTAAATCCTCAAGTGACCTAGTTCTGAATGGATTTCTTAAGTCAACTTGTGATTGTTGTAGAGCTACAAGGTTTTTAGGAACATAATTATCTCTAAGGGGTGATCTGAAAATAGTTGAAGATTTAACCTCAGGAGACTTCCTAAGGATTCTTTCAGGGTTATCAACTATCTCAGGAGGGTTTGGGTTAGGATAGGCTCTAGTATAAATATTTCTAGGAGCCACTACGCTATGTTTTTCGACCCAATCTTGATAAGAAAAGTTTAACCAAATATGACAATCTTTAAGAGGCTAATTGATCTTTTGAAGAATAAAAATTTAATCCTAAATTCCTCTAACTGATTTTGTGTGATTTTATGATGATAATGGGTCTTCCAAGTGGAGTCTTAAGGTATATTTAGGATTGTGGAGTCACCAGGTGGAAATTTTTAGCTCTTTTGGAGGTAAAAGGTTTTATGGTCCACCACCATGTTTATTTGAATACCAATCTGAAATATTTTTGGGTTTTCTGAGTTTTTTCCGTCCTATGGGTTCTAAGAGTGTCCTAAATCTGTTTCAAAACTTAGCTACGGTGATGACACAGAGAAAGTTTACTCTTATGGCTAAGTTATATGCTTCTTCGAGGTTTGATAAGATTCTTATGAGAATCCTAAGGTTTCCTTAGTTTGTCACTGATTCAAATAAGCTTTATCATGATTACCATTCGATTTGTAGTGCTTGAAGAGGGCTACTTGTACTAACTAAACAATGTTCTTGAATCAAGGGCTTTCTGGAGTCTTAAGGTGTACTTAGATTCTTAATAACTTAGAAATTCCCTAGTGGAGTCGCCAAAAATGTTACGCCTGGTGGCTCAACTAGCTAACACACCAAATGTTCTTGTTCAACGGGTAATCTGAGATCCTTAAAGGTATATCTAGGATGAAAAATACTCAAATCCCCAGTGGAGTCGCCAGAAATGTTAGGTCCCTGTAATTTCAGCAGATTGGTGAGACTGAACCTGCGGGGAGAACACTTGAACCACTTTGGGATTCTAGTATCTAGCCCTCCTGAATCCAAAGAGGGATCTCTCTTTAAGTGGAAAGATTGATTTATCTTTAAGGATTTTATGTGTGATATTAGGCTAGCTATTAAGAACAAGGGTTTTGATTTGGTTTTGTATGGTTGAGCATGATTTTTAGTTGAGTGGAAAGTCCTAAAATGAAATAATTTCAAAGGGGTGAAGGTATAAGCAAACATAACAAGATTTGGTTGATGGGATAGATATGACGCTGGTTTTTAGTCCATTGGGCTATGGAGTCATAAAAGGGTTTAATTGTGCAACAATTTCAAGAGTGGTCCAAGGGGGAAGTCATCTATATCACAAGATCTCTCAGATAAAATGATGGAATGGAACAATAAAAGTGTTGAAAGGGTGGAAAAAGACAATAATTTCAACTAGGATTTATCAGTCTTTCCAAACAAGAAAAGCCTTTTAAGTTACTGTTTAAAACCAACCAAAGGACATGGCTAACCATAGAATTCTTTGGATAAGCTTGTATTAAAGCTGAATCAACAGACAAACAATCCAGTAATCCACATAATTACTTTCAGAAGGGATGAAAACAGATAAGAAAAAAAAGTGCAGGCCTAAGATCAGATAAGATACTTTTAAATCTAAACTACTTTCAGCATACTCTTAGGGAAACTTTCAGAATTACCTTTGAAGAAATATCTAGAAGATAGGGCAAACCATAAAATTTCCTAGTCTAACTCTACTGAGCACTAATGAAAATATCATTCAAGAACTTCCTTTCAAGCATTGCACATCAAGATAGGGGAAAACCAACATTCCTTGATAATGTTTACATTTAACTTAAGTCATTCTTAAACACACAATTTGGAGGAAAACATTGAGATAAAGCTTATCAGTCAGAGAAGGGTACCGTACACAGTAAATCCTAACTATATGCTTGTTGTTATTTATCAGAGAATATAGGACAAAATCGCATACATGAAAGGAAAACAATAACACAGAAAGAAGCACTTCACCAGTGATATAGACTAGGATCCCAAGAATCAGCTTGTATATTGATGTCAATCCAGTTACATTCTTCAAGTCCAATGTTTAGTACAACAATCATCTTCTCTTCTCAGCCTAACTTATTTGATCACAAACAGAGCTTCAAGAGCCTCTGAACACTATTTACATGTAGAAAGTTTTGAGCACAAGTATTACATCAAAGTTATACAACCAACCCTTTACAATGTGCTCCTCAAGAAGATTTTATAGGAAAATGAGGAGGTGGGATGAGAGAAAAGATCTATAAACTCAGTTAATACATTTTAATGCTTCTCAGCCTTTGAGGGTCTCAATGGAGAAGATTGTAGATATTTCCTCTGTATTAATGGGTTTGTATTAAGTTTTTGATCTTCTTAGCAGAATTTGTTGACATTAAAGTTCTTCCTTCATCTTTGTAATAACTCTACTAATAGTTTAAATTAGTTTCTTTGATTCGAAATAACTGTTCTAATGTATCAAGGGAAATTTCTTCTGTTCTGAAATAAATATGCCCCTTTTTTGAATGCTTTGAGGTTGTAGGTGGCTTTTGGTAGCTGAGAGGATTCAATTAGCCTCTGATGTGGCAGTGGAGGCTTTCTCGGACTGATAGATATTATTGTTTTTCTTTAAACAATGTAAATTTGATTTGATTATGTGTGTTAGGCCTAAATTCTATCTTCTGTTCTTCAAACTGCGTTTAATTGAATGGATTAGGTTCTTTAAACAGTCGATTTAGGCCATAATCCCTCAAAACTGTGTAAACAGTCTTCAATTCTTCATCTATGCTATGGCTGGATCCTTTAACCCTGATACTCTATGTTTAATTAAGTTTTGATGTGTCTTGTTGATGTGCAGGTGCGCAGAGGGTTTAAAAATGGCATTAGTGCTCATGAGGGACTGATGAAACATGGCGTTGAACCCTGTAGAACGATATTCTTTCATGAAAAAAGGCCTGGGGGATCATCATCCCTGGCCTTCAATTTTCTTTTAAAACAATTGAAAAACTATTAAAACCTGAACAATCAAAGAAAAATTAGAAAAATCATACGTAGTTGGGTCTAAAATAATTCAGAGGCTGAGGTTAGATCGCAGCTGTTAGATGAAAGCAGCCAACGAAGAGGATTGCTTTGTAGGGGTCATATGGGAGGCGGTTAGATAAACGGTGCAAGAGATTAAGTGCGGGCCATTGATCTACAAATATCAATGGTCAATCATGGATATATAATGCAGAGGGGCTGTGTTATAATAAAATAGATGAAAAATATAAGAAAAACAAGTGAAAAACCTTTGGCGGAGGAAAAATCGTAAAAAACGAAAATTGGGGTTTCCGAACGATCCTGGGCCGTTGGATTAGATTAGTCCACAGAGATCAACGATGGAGGTTGATCGATGGAGTCCCTTAGAGGATGGGTGGAGGGCGATGAACTGTGGGAGAGATTAAACTGGGACCATTGATCTGCAGAGATCAACGACATAGATTAAACGCGATGGAATGCAACACAAATGGGGTAAAGTGGTTTCAGCTATAGAAACCACTGTTTTCGCGCAACGAAAAGGAATGAAGGTGGTTTTAAATTTTTGAACATGATATGCGTTACTGGCCGACACGTGGCCTTTCAAAACCACCCTCATCACGTAAATTTAAATCATTAACCTTCGGGCATAAAATTACGCGAAACCGTGCGCTAGCCGTCAGATCAGGGGCCTTAGATCGGACGGCTGTGTGGAGAGCGTGATGGAGGATATATGCACGGGCGATAAGATGTGGGGCAGAGTCTGAGTGGTTTTGATCTGGACCGTCAGATCAGGGATGGATGGTGGAGATTCGATCTGGAGAAAGGTTGGACCCAAAGGAGTTGGGCCTATCCGGTTCAATCTGGACCGTTGGATGAGTGGAACGAACGGCCCAGATCCAATCTTGGGATCAAATGAATAAAATATGAGGTAATGGTTTGGCAGAGAATGGGTCAATGTGAGTCTTTGATCTATAGAGATCAACGGCGAAGATCCGTTTAAAAATTCATATAGTGGGGCTTATGAAGAAGGGAGAAATGATCTAGACCATCGGATCTTATTGTATGGACGGCCCAGATGCAATCAGAAGATTGCGATCGGCGGGGGAGAGAGGAATGGTGCACAGAAAATCTTTGATGCGATTGAAAGAGGGCCGTTGATCTGAGGATCAGATCGACAGCGGAGAATGAATCTACGGAGGTCACAGGCAGAGGGATGGGCTTATGAATAGAGTGATAAGGGCCATCAAATCGGGGCCTAGCGAGGAAGATTGACGGTTGAGAACCCATTGGGAGGTGACCAATCGAAAGGGGCAAATAAAATATTTAAACGCGCCCAATGAAATCTTCGATGTGAATAGCGCCCAGGAATTAATCGCTTGGTCCTGGGTGTGGGTTATATGGTGGGGAAGTGGTTGATGGGTTTAACACAAAAAGGGCTCATCGGAATTGAAAAAAAGGAAAGGGCCTTTCAAATGCGCCCAATGAATAATCTCCGATGCGAGATTTTATTGATCATCGATCGGTTTTAGATCAACGATCCTTTTCCTTTAAAAAAATGAAACGACGGTTTTTTTTTTAAAACATAGGAAAGTGGGTTTTTAACAAAATACAAAGAGAAATTTGGTTTTTTTCCAAGTCTTTTTTTGTTTTAGTGCCCAATTGCGGGGCTCTTGGTTTTACAAAGGAAGCAAGGGATCGAGGGATATAAAGGAGAGGAGCCAATCAGAATTGGGAAATTCTAAAAGCGAGAGGCATCATAACACAAAGAATGCTCGATTGCGATAAGTGCTCGGGACCTTAGCGCTTGGTTCTAGCGCCAAGTCGCATGGTGGGGAAGTGGTTTTTAGGGCTTAGCCAAAGAGGCTAAAGCCTTAGCACAAAAAAAGCTCAATTTTATGATTTTTCAAGGATTTTTAAGGATTTTGAAAGCTTCTAATAAGGAAAAAAAGGAGTTTTAAACCTTATCAAAGGGGTTTTTATGAAGGGAAGAAGGGAAATGAGGGAAAATAGAGGAATTTCATGGGGAAAAAGGGGATAAAAGGAGGTTAATTATGAGTGAAAGGAGGGGTAAAATGAAGGGAAAAAATGGTTTTTGTAGCAGTCTTTTCTTCAGAAAAACAACAGATTTTCAGAATTGAGAGGGAAACAGCAGTGAAGATTAACTCAAAGATAAGTCATCTTCATAAAACTTCAAGAACTAACAATTTGGCAATAGAATTTTTTCTTGAAGGCTTTAGAAATGATTTAGCCACCATTTTATATGAAAATTTTTATAGGTGGCTAACAACTCTATCTGTAGTATCCATGTTACAGGATCCTTTCCATCAAACGTCCTCATATCCATTTTTGGAATATGGTGGTTCTTCTCGCCAACATCAGAGTTTATGAAATCACGATTAACATTTATTTTGTTCTCATCATGAGTTTCCTCTACTAAATTTTCACCATTAGGAAACATTTGTTGTATCAACTTTCTCAAACCTTCCATGTCTGCTTTTAGATCATTCTTCATGTTTTTCATTTTTTCATCGATCTTAGCTTCCATGTAATCCATCTTAGATTCCATGCCATCTATCTTAGATTCTATGCCATTCTTCAAACCATCCATCTTAGATTCCACGCCTTTCTTCAAACCATCCATCTTAGTTTCCACGCCTTTATTCAAAACTTCCTTGTCGTTTTTTCTTGCTCTTTTCGGGAGCAAATTTTTTTGCACTTTCTCTAGTAAATTTGATATGTCATGTTGCCATTCTTCGTCTTCATGAGTCATAGTAGAGCCTTCTAAAGGCTTAATGGGTGTTGAATTATTTTTAGGGGCCATTTTAGAATCCAATACTGATATCTATTCTACAATATGCCCTTGGAATCAATTCAAATTGACTCTTCAAACAAGACTTATGCAATTCGGGAAAAAAAAATACACACCTTTTACTTGCTTTTGAGGAGCTCTATATTGAAATTGAATTATCCCTATAATTGCAGATCCTCAATATCTAAAATTTGGCCTTGTAGTGGCCCTTTAAAGCTTCTTTCAAATATCATAGGTCTGACCTGATTTGGATTCTTCAAGGAAAAGTTATGTTCAATCTCCCACAATGACCCAATTATGGACTGGTTCAGTAGAACAAACTTGTATGACTTGCCACGTGTCACTGTTTCCTCCTTTGGCTCTAAAATTGATAGAAAGGAAACTATAGTCCGTGTACTTGCAGCCACTATTTACAACATTCCAATCTGATGCTGAGAGAGAGAGTTATGAAGATTTTCCCACAATAACCTCTTTGATATGAAATTCAGGAGCCTGAAAAAGACCTAAATTCCACAGATCATATCTCCGAAAATATTTCGAAACAAGATCTGAAATTTTGCAACGATTTTCCTCAGGATTTCTTCTTCTCTCTCTAAAAATTTCAGCTTCGGAATCTTTGTAGAAAAAAAGTTATAGTAAAAATTCCGAGATGACCTGTTTAGGTTAAATTCAGGAGCCTGCAAAACTCCCTAACTTCCATAGATCATATCTCCGAAAATATTGTGAACTAAGATCTGAAATTTTTCGAAAAATGTTCCTCAGGATTTCAGCTTCGCACTCTAAAAATTTCTGCTTCCGAACCTTCGTAGAAAAAACGTTATAGCGAAAATGCCAAGATGACCGGTTTGGAGCAGCGAAAACCCTAGAATCCAAAGATTTGATGCCAAATGTTATGAAACCAGCACCAAAAATAGAAGAAAAGAGATATCAACGCCTTAGAAATAAGCCACCTCGAGGGGGAAACCTCCAATATAGTACATGAATGAAAAATTCTTAGATGATACAAATTACAAAACCTCATTTCTATATATAGGAATCCATGGGGCCATAATGTAATCTTAGTGGGGCCACAATGTAATCCTAGCAGACCTAAAAATAATAATTTAAGGGCACAATAATAATAATATGGAGGTTACAGGGGTACAATAATAAAAATAAGGGGGTTACACTAACAACAATAAGGAACTATACTAGTAATATAGGGACCTAAAAATTTGCCTCTGATTGATCCCAATCAGTTCACTTATCACCAGGGACAACCCTCTGGTTCAGAAGGACAACCCTTACAGGGAAAACCTTTGATTCAGCAGGGACAAGCCTTCAGTTCATAGGGATAACCTTACGGTCTACAAGGACAACCATTTCAGGCACAACCTTCGTCCCAACAAGGAATACCCTTCAGTTCTGCTGGTCCATCTCTTGTTGAATAGGGTGCATCTTATGTCCCTGGGGTGAAATCTGTCCACAACAGGGACAAAATTTTGTGCAACAACATTAACCTTATGTTCAACAAAGCCAAAATTTTGTATAACAAGGATAACCCTATGATCCTGCGCCAGGTCAACTTGGTCTTCAGGGGAAACCTTTTCCACAAGGGCAACCTGGTGGCCCTTAGTATCCAAGCCAACCTGCTCCGCAGGGAAATCCTATCCAACCTCAATATCCGTGTCAACCTACACCCCAGGGGCAACCAGTTTAGCCTCAAGGTGCTACTTATCTTCCTCAAGGTAAATCTCAGGTCGTATATAGTGCACCCCAAGGCATTAATTATATCCCTCAAGGTCAATCCCAGACAGTATACAATGATCCTCAAGGAACTGTGTATCTTCCGCTAGGTCAAACTCAGATGTTGTATAATGCACCTCAAGGCACTACTTTCATTCCGCAGAAAAATCCATATGTTGCTCAGCAAGAACCTCAATGGTATGCTCAGAATCAATATCCTGGTCCTCAACCCACGTATGGGCAGAAATTTTAGGCTTATAACCCCTATGGATAGATTCCTTCGGGACAAAACATATGGGGGAAAAATTTCTCTCAACCTGGGTGGAATCCAAATGCTGGTATTTTTCAATGACCTATAATACCTTTCAATACTCAATTAAATTTATTTCCTATGTTGGAACTACCTGATGTGTCAAATTTGACGAGCAATCCTATCCTTCATAACCCATTTTGGCCTCCATTTCCAACTAAAATTCCTGGCGATTGTCCCAAATTTGAGGGCAAGTCTAGAGAATACCCCCAAGTGCATGTTATGACGTATCATACTTGGTGTTACTCTAAATATTGGGTTGACGATTCTATCCAGATCTGTCTTTTCCAACGGACTCTTATTGGTGCCGCTACCAAGTGGTACATCGAATTATCTCGTGGTGTCTTCCAAGATTTCAACTCTTTAGCCATGGCATTTCTCATTGACTTTTAGTTACCAGTTTGGTATGAAATTGAGATGCACCTCCTCACATCCCTGAAGCAAGATCAAGCTACCCATATCTCTGATCATATTTATGAATGGAGGTGTCATCATCGTATGATCAAGTTTGAAATTCCTGATCAAATTCTAACTAATTATTCACTACCTCCTTCGTTGCTCCAATTTCTAAGGACATTGTTAAGAGGGAAAGTGGGCTAGAATGAAGTAGTTTGGGCAGTGGGTGTATGAAGAACAGATGTGGATGGACCAACAATAGACTGTTGAGTAGATATAGGGTGAGAGAAACCAAAATTATGAATGAAATTTAAATGAGGTGGAGTAGTTTTTCTGCTACCAGGGTGTTCACTTCTATCTTGGGATGAAAGAGAAGGCTCTGGATCTAAATGATATAAATCCTCAAGTCACCTAGTTCTGAATGGATTTCTTAAGTCAACTTGTGATTGTTGTAGAGCTGCAAGGTTTTCAGGAACAGAATTAGCTCTAAGGAGTGATCTGAAAACAATTGAAGATTTAACCTCAAGAGACTTCCTAAGGATTCTTTCAGGGTTATCAACTATCTCAGAAGGGTTTGGGTCAGGATAGGCTCTAGTATAAATCTTTCTAGGAGCTACTACGCTATGTTTTTAGACCCAATCTTGATAAGAAAAGTTTAACCAAATATGACAATCTTTAAGAGGCTAATTGATCTTTTGAAGAAGAAAAAATTAATCCTAAAGTCCTCTAACTGAGTTTGTATGATTTTACGATGATAATGGGTCTTCCCAGTGGAGTCTTAAGGTCTGTTTAGGATTGTGGAGTCACCAGGTGGAGATTTTTAGCTCTTTTGGAGGTAAAAGGTTTTATGGTCCACCACTATGTTTATTTGAATACCAATCTGAAATATTTTTGGGTTTTTTGACTTTTTTCCATCCTATAGGTTCTAAGAGTGTCCTAAATCTGTTTCAAAACTTAGCTACGGTGATGACACATAGAAAGTTTACTCCTATGGCTAAGTTAGCTGCTTATTCAAGGTTTGATAAGCTTCTTATGAGAATCCTAAGGTTTCCTTAGTTTGTCACTGATTCAAATAAGTTTTATCATGATTACCATTCGATTGGTAGTGCTTGAAGAGGGCTACTTGTACTCACTAAACAATGTTGTTGAATCAAGGGCTTTCTGGAGTCTTAAGGTGTACTTAGATTCTTACTAACTCAGAAATTCCCTAATGGAGTCGCCAGAAATGCTATGCCTGGTGGCTCAACTGGCTAACACACCAAATGTTCTTGTTCAACGGGTAATCTGAGATCTTTAAAGGTATATCTAGGATGAAAAATACTCAAATCCCCAGTGGAGTCACCAGAAATGTTAGGTCCCCATAATTTCAGCAGATTGGTGAGACCAAAGCTGCGGGGAGAACAATTGAACCACTTTGGGATTCTAGGATCTAGCCCTCCTGAATCCAAAGAGGGATATCTCTTTAAGTGAAAATATTGATTTATCTTTAAGGATTTTATGTGTGATATTAGGCTAGCTATTAAGAACAAGTGTTTTGATTTGGTTTTGGATGGTTGAGCATGATTTTTAGTTGAGTGGAAAGTCCTAAAATGAAAGAGTTTCAAAGGGGTGAAGGTATAAGCAAACAGAACAAGATTTGGCTGATGTGATAGATACGACACTGGCTTTTAGTCCATTGGGCTATGGAGTCATAAAAGGGTTTAATTGTGCAAAAATTTCAAGAGTGGTCAAAGGGGCAAGTCATCTATATCAGAATATCCCTCAGATAAAATAATGGAATGGAATAATAAAAGTGTTGAAAGGGTAGATAAAGACAATAATTTCAACTAGGATTTATCAGTCTTTCCAAACAAGAAAAGCCTTTTAAGTAACTATTTAAAACCAACCAAAGGACATGGCTAACCATAGACTTCTTTGGATAAGCTTGTATTAAAGCTGACTGAACAGACAAACAATCTAGTAATCCACATAATTACTTTCAGAAGGGATGAAAACAAATAAGAAAACAAAGTGCAGGCCTAAGATCATATAAGATACTTTTAAATCTAAATTGCTTTCAGCATACTCTTAGGGAAACTTTCAGAATTACCTTTGAAGAAAGAACTAGAAGACAGGGCAAACCATAAACTTTCCTAGTCTAACTCTACTGAGCACTAATGGAAATATCATTGAATAACTTCCTTTCAAGCTTTTCACATCAAGACAGGGGAAAACCAACATTCCTTGATAATGTTTACACTTAGCTTAAGTCATTCTTAAACACACAATTTGGAGGAAAACATTGAGATTAAGCTTATCAGTAAGAGAAGGGTACTGTAAATAGTAAATCCTAACTCTATGATTGCTGTTATTTATCAGAGAATAAATGGACAAAATGGCATACATGAAAGGAAAACAATAACACAGAAAGAAACACTTCACCGGTGATATAGACCAGGATCCCAAGAATCAGCTTGTATATTTATGTCAATCCAGTTACATTCTTCAAGTCCAATGTTTTAGTACAACAATCATCTTCTCTTCTCAGCCTAACTTATTTGATCACAAACAGAGCTTCAAGAGCCTCTGGACACTATTTACGTGTAGAAAGTTTCGAGCACAAGTATTACATCAAAGTTCTGCAACCAACCCTTTACAATGTGCTCCTCAAGAAGATTTTATAGGAAAATGAGGAGGTGGGACGAGAGAAAAGGTCTATAAACTCAATTAATACATTTTAATGCTTCTCAGCCTTTGAGGGGCTCAATGGAGAAGATTGCAGATATTTCCTCCGTATTAATGGGTTTGTATTAAGTGTTTGATCTTCTTAGCAAAGTTTTTTGACTTTAGAAGTCTTCCTTCATCTTTGTAATAACTCTGCCGACAATTTAAATTAGTTTCTTTGATTCGAAATAACTGTTTTGATGTATCAAGGCAAATGTCTTCTTTTCTACAATAACTATGCCCCTTTTTTGAATTCTTTGAGGCTGTAGGTGGCTTTTGGTAGCTGAGAGGATTCAATTAGCCTTTGATGTGGCAGTGGAGGTGTTCTCAGACTGATAGATATTATTGTTTTTCTTTAAACACTGTTAATTTGATTTGATTCTGTGTGTTAGGCCTAATTAGGCCTAAATTCTGTCTTCTGTTCTTCAAACTACGTTTAATTGAATGGATTAGGCTTTTTAAACAATCGATTTAGGCCATAATCCCTCAAAACTATGTAAACAGTCTTCAATTCTTCATCTATGTTGTGGCTAGATCCTTTAACCCTGATACTCTCTATTTAATTAAGTTTTGTTGTGTCTTCTTGATGTGCAAGCGCGCAAAGGGTTTAAAAATGGCATCAGTGCTCATGAGGGACTGATGAAACATGGCATTGAACCCTGTAGAACGATATTCTTTGATGAAAAAAGGTCTGGGGGATCGTCATCCTCGACCTTCAATTTTATTTTAAAACAGTTGAAAAACTATTAAAACCTGCACAATCAAAGAAAAATTAGAAAAATCCTCCGTAGTTGGGTCTAAATTTCTTCAGAGGCTGAGGTTAGATCGCAGCCGTTAGATGAAAGCATCCAACGATGAGGATTTCTTTGCGGGGGTCAGATGGGAGGCGGTCGGATAAACGGTGCAAGAGATTAATTCCGGGCCATTGATCTGCAAAGTTCAACGGTCGATCGTGGATATATAATGCAGAGGAGCTGTGTTATAATAAAATAGATGACAAATATAAGAAAAACAAGTGAAAAACCTTTGGCAGAGGAAAAAGTGTAAAAAATGAAAATTGGGGTTTCCGAACGATCCTGGGCCGTTGGATTAGATTAGTCCACGGAGATCAACAACGGAGGTTGATCGATGGAGTCCCTTGGAGGATGGGTGGAGGGTGATGAACTGTGGGCGAGATTAAACTGGGACCGTTGATTTGCAGAGATCAACGAGGGAGATTAAACGCGATGGAATGCAACACAAATGGGGTAAAGTGGTTTCGGCTATAGAAACCACTGTTTTCGTGTGACGAAAAGGAAGAAAGGTGGTTTTAACTTTTTGAACACGATATGTGTTATTGGCCGACACGTGGCCTTTCAAAACCAGCCTCATCGCGTAAATTTAAATCATTAAACTTCGGGCATAAAATTACGCGAAACCGCACGCTGGCCGTCAGATCAAGGGCCTTAGATCAGACGGCTATGCAGAGAGCGCGATGGAGGATAGACGCACGAGCGATAAGATGTGGGGCCTATTCTGATTAGTTTTGATCTGGACTGTCAGATCAGGGATGGACGACGGAGATTCGATCTGGAGAAAGGTAGGACCCAAAGGATTTGGGCCTATCGGGTTGAATCTGGACCATTGGATGAGTGGAACAAATGGCCCAAATCTAATCTTGGGATCAAATGAATAATATATGAGGTGATGGTTGAGCGGAGAATGGGTCAATGTGAGCCGTTGATCTACAGAGATCAATGGCGAAGATCCGTTTAAAACTTCATACAGCGGGGCTTATGAAAAATAAAAAAGGGAAGGGAGAAATGATTTGGACTGTCAGATCTTATTGTATGGACGGCCCAGATTCAATCGGAAGATTGCGATCGGCGGGGGAGAGAGGAATGGTGCACAGAAAATCTCCGATGCGATTGAACGAGGGCCGTTGATTTGAGGATCCGATCGACGACGAAGAATGAATTTGCAGAGGTCACAGGCGGAGGGATGGGCTTATGAAAAGAGTGATAAGGACCGTTGGATCGGGGCCTAGTGGGGAAGATCGACGATTGAGAACCCATCAGGAGGTGACCAATCGGAGGGGGAAAATAAAATATTTAAACGTGCCCAATGAAATCTCAGATGCGATTAGCGCCCAGGACTTAATCGCTTGGTCTTGGGCGCGGGTTATATGGTGGGGAAGTGGTTGAGGGGTTTAACACAAAGGGGCTCATCAAAATCGGAACAAAGGAGGGGGCCTTTCAAATGCGCCCAATGAATAAACTCCGACGCAAGATTTTATTGATCGTAGATTGGTTTTAGATCAACGGTCCTTTTCCTTTAAAACAATGAAACGACGATTTTTTTTTTTAAAGCATAGGAAAGTGGGTTTTTAACAAAATACAAAGAGAAATTTGGTTTTTTGCGAAGTCTTTTTGTGTTTTAGCACTCGATTGCGGGGCTCTTGGTTTTACAAAGGAAGCAAGGGATCGAGGGATATAAAGGAGAGGAGCCAATCGCAATCGAGAAATTCTAAAAGCGAGAGGCATCATAACACAAAGAATGCCCGATTGCGATAAGCGCTCGAGACCTTAACTCTTGGTTCCAGCATCAAGTCGCATGGTGGGGAAGTGGTTTTTAGGGCTTAGCCAAAGAGGCTAAAGCATTAGCACAAAAAAGGCTCATTTTTATGATTTTTCAAGGATTTTTAAGGATTTTGAAAGCTTCTGATAAGGCAAAAAAGGAGTTTTAAACCTTATCAAAGGGTTTTTTATGAAGGGAAGAAGGGAAATGAGGGAAAATAGAGGAATTTCATGGGGAAAAAGGGGATAAAAATGAGGTTAATTATGAGTGAAAGGAGGGATAAAATGAAGGGAAAAAGGGTTTTTGCAGCAGTCTTTTCTTCAGGAAAACAACAAATTTTCAGAATTGAGAGGGAAACAGCAGTGAAGATTAACTCAAAGATAAGTCATCTTCATAAGATTTCAAGAACTAACAATTTGGCAATAGAATTGCTTCTTGAAGGCTTCAAAAATGATTTAGCCACCATTTGATATGACAAATTTTATAGGTGGCTAACAGCTCTATATGTAGTATCCATGTTACAGGATCCTTTCCATCAAACTTCCTCATATCCATTTTTGGAATATGGTGGTTCTTCTCGCCAACATCAGAGTTTATGAAATCACGATTAACATTTATTTTGTTTTCATCATGAGTTTCCCCTACTAACTTTTCACCATTAGGAAACATTTGTTGTATCAACTTTGTCAAACCTTCCATGTCTGCTTTTAAATCATTCTTCATGTTTTCCTTTTTTTCATTGATCTTAGCTTCCATGTCACCTATCTTAGATTCCATGCCATCTATCTTAGCTTCCATGCCATTCTTCAAACCATCCATCTTAGATTCCACGCCTTTATTCAAACCATCCATCTTAGTTTCCATGCCTTTCTTCAAAACTTCCTTGTCATTTTTTGTTGCTCTTTGCGAGAGAAATTTTTTTTGCACTTGCTCTTGTAAATTTGATATGTCATGTTGCTATTATTCATCTTTGTTGAGTCTCAAAAGTGTTTTCCATATTCATACATATTTCCATTATTTCATAACCATTCAGCTCTTATTCCATAGCCATCTGACCTAAAACCCTACATCAAGTAACCATTTTCATAAATATATGGGTTAAGATCCTTGTTTTCCAAAGTTATTTATTTTATGTATTTAAAGTGAATTTATGATTAGAAACTAGAAAATTAACATAGTTTCATATATCTATATATGTGTTATGAGTTTTGTGACATGTGTAGGTCAAAAGGAAGCTTCTTAAAGACCTTTATGTGGCCTCCCAAAACCAAATTCGAATTTGAGTGGAGAAGATCATGGGTTCATGAGGACATGTGTCTCATTTCCTTGTTGTATTGAAACTCTAAGAGGATATGTGTCTCATTTCTTAGTTGTGTTGAAACTCTAGAAATACATGTGTCTTATCATTTCCTATTTTGATTGTAACTCTAGAGATGGAGGGAGAGATTCATGGACTACCATTAATGAGATAACTTCTCATATTTTGTATAAATAGGAGAAGCTTTCTCCTTTCATGAGTAGTGATAAAATAAGAGAAGAAGAGAAATGAATAGAGAGTGTTTTGTAACAAGGCTTAAGATAGAATGGGATGTAGATTTGTGAGTTTTGCAATAAAGAAGTTCTTTGATGTTGTTTTGATTACAACTTTAAGGAGCTGAAGAATTTCACCAAATTGATAGCAGAGGGCCCCTGCTATTCAAGGAGGTTTTACATGTTTTCTAGATAAGTCATTTTTAATTCTGTTTTGTCATATTTCCTTACTTAGATTGCTTTCTGAAATCATAGATTTTAGCATTATGTTTCATGTCATTTACTTAAATAAAGGATCCTCATGATATTGCAGTTAGTCTCTTTCTCAAGCTTTTCCAATACATCTCTATTAAATGAATGAGATTCAATTGTGATATTTTGAGTTATTAGCATTTCATTTTCTGTTATTTAGTTAAAAAGAAGATCCTCATCATACTGCAGTTAAGTCTCTTTCAAAATCTTTTTCAATAAATATCTAATTCACGAATGAGACTAGTTGTAATATTGTGAGTTATTGATTGTTTTTCCTTATCACATTATGATTAATCTCTTTCAAAAGCTCTTCCAATAAACCTCTAACTCATGAATGAGATTTAGTTGTAATGTTATAAATTGTTTTGCTTCATAGAAAATCCTTATCACATTATGATTAATCTCTTTCAAAAAGATCTTCCAATAAACCTCTAACTCATGAATGAGATTTAGTTGTAACATTATAATTTGTTTCAGCATTTCTTTTATGTTTTAAGAGATCCTCATTGCATTATAATTAATTTTTTTCACAAGCTCTTCCAACAAATCTCTAACTAAATGAATCAGATTAAGTTGTAGTGTTTTGAGTTACTTTTCATTTCATGAATGTTCATTTAGAAGCTGTAATATCCATGGATTATAGCTTTTTGTTTTCATCATTTTCTAGTTAGGAACAGAACTTGCAAATAAACTCTGTTTTAATTCATTTATTAACATTTCATTTTCTCCCTTTTGACATAAATCTAACTTCATCTTTTTAGCATAGAGTAGCATATTAAGATTCAAACATAAAAACCCCAAAACATCAATAAAACACTAAAAACAACGAAGTAATAAAAATGGATACTTAGGCACATATAGTGCATCACACTTCATCAGTTTACTAGCCCTGGTTGATAATTTATGTTAGCAATTTAGGACACTAAATTGAATACACATTTTGACGCCATTTTCGGGGAAGTGTAACTAGGTAGCCTTATTTCTTACATCTAAAAATAAACAAAAATAAAAAAAGAAATTAATAATTTCTTGAGTATGCTCTCCTCCTGCACTTTGTGTGATCTAGAGGATCAGAAAATTTTTTTTTATGTTAAAAATATTAATAAATTATGTTTTCATCATTTCATTTCATTTTACAATAAACTTTAAAAATGATGAAAAATTTTAATTTCAATAATTGTTTTGTATAATAAAATATATATGTATATTTTTGAATTTTTGAAAATATAATATATAATTTTATTAACAAATCAATTAAAAAAAAATTAATAATAAAAAAAATGATGGAAATAAGACCCACGCATATGCATGAGGCCAGCCTTTGGCTTGGCTTTACGCATATATGCAGTCATTCAATCCACACAAAGAACCATGCACTGCAATTTAAAAAAAAAAGAAGTAACCTTCTCTTTTCCATATTCGTTTTTCCTCAAACAACAGTTATTAGAAATCATTTTTAAAAATTTGCACACAATAAAGGTATATCACATGAAGAAATTGTTGATGATTAGAAGATTGCAAATTTTTGATGAGGAGAAGATTACAAATTGCTGATGAAGAGAAGATTACAAATTCAATTGTAGGGACAGACAATGGAAGTGTATCATATGAAGAAATTGCTGATGAAGAGAAGATTTCAGACTGTTAATGAAGAGAAGATTCCATATTCCATTGCAAGTAATTGGAATGAAGTAGATCGATCTGAACTTCTCTGTGAGATACAAGCCATTACACTTCAAAACCTGCAAATAAAAACAAATCAAACCACAAGTAATTGCCAGAAAACGAAATGCGTAATTGTCAAAAACACCTGATTTTAAAACGATTTTTCTGAGCAAACTGAGGCGAATTAGAAAAAACTAAAACATGCGTTTGTTCGGGAATGAGGTGAATTAGGTAATCCTATAAAAACTTTCTGAAATTCGCAGCCCTTTGGGAGAAATTCAGGGTTCTTCGGAGCACTAATTTGCAGTGTGTGTGAGAGAAAAATATATATATTTTTTTATGAAAACAGCCATGGTTTTATAAAATTCAATTTTGAGAAATAATCAAGGATCTGATTTCCTTATTTGAAGGAAAATGTGGCAGAATTCATGTGTGGTGGCATATGATGAGTGACAAATGGATTATTTGAGGCAAACACATTATCACATATGCATCAAATGCAAATTGTATAAATTAAGAAAGACTCCGCCTTCATCTCCTTCATAATTAGGAATTTGACTTTAGAAATTTCGAGCTTTTTATTTTTATCTTGCATGAAAGAGGCATTGGCATGACTTTGTTTCAAAAATATTCATAAGGACAATTATTTCATCCATGTTTTATTTCATTAAAATATAAAAATAAAAAATAAAATTCAAAAAAAAAAACCTTCTTAATAATGGTTTGCAGGACAATTGGAAGATTATTTAGATGATTTCTAAACATTTGGCATTAATATTGTTGATGTGTATTTTTCTATAAAGTTTTAAATTGCAGAACATAGCAAATCTTTGTGATGCCAATTTTTTTACCAAGCACAATGCATGAAGTCATTCGACAATAGGGAGTTGATTATTTTTCATGGTTATTCTTTAAAAATGGATTGTTATCGATACCATGAATTAGACCGAATATAGAACTTTTTGATTTACCTTAATCTGTTTCATTTGACATTTAATTTTTGCGTAAGAATCAGAAAGAAATTAGCTACTTCTTTTTGAACACACTTATGTTATTTATGTCAAGTTTTTTTGCAGATTTGGGATGATCAAATGATCATTAAAGAAAACTAATTTTGCACACGATTGGTTTTCAAAGTACCGATTTCATGAAAAACATAAGAACAAGTCCATGTTCATATCCATCAAGACCATTACTTTTCTTCCCTTTTTGAATTGTAAATCCAACCAAAAAATTCAAAGGAAACCACCATTATTTTCCCAGCAAGAGTTAGTTGTTCATTTTCCTTTATTCACATACACTTTCCATTACTTTTTGTCTACTCCACAAATAAAAGGAAGAAGTTCACCTACATGCTTATTTCCCATTGTCATTTTCCATTTTTCATTGTCCATTTCCATTTTCCTTTTCCTATCATTTTCATTTTGCAAATAAACCTTGCTTCAATGCAATTTATTGTATCCATAGTCTTTCAAAAATTATTCTTTCATGCTCGCGTTAGATGATGCAGGATTCCTTAAGGCCTTCCTTCTAACGAGTCTTGGCCTATCGACATCAGCACATTATCTAGGTCCAAGACTAGAGTTCTTAATAGTACCTTGAAGCTTGTATGCATTAATGACAAGTTCTCTCGCTGACAATCATGGGAATACATCAATGTCCCTTGATCGTCAGATCTTGCAAGTAGCTCGACATCAGCCCATCTATTCGCACTTCGCAAGATGTACTTAGGTACCTTGACACTCATTGAAATTAATGGTGAGTTTGTCTCGCATTGGTTAACGACATTCATTAATGGTTGGTAATCCAATGAATTCTCTTCATGCTCGACATCAACACATTTATTCGCATGATTAAAATTGTACCATCGAATTTTGTAACAATTGAAGACTACATCATTTCAGCAGTTTGCAGCAGGAATCAATTTGTATTAGCAGCGATAAAGATCTCAATCTTGCCATCAACACAAAGAGAACAAAGAAGCGGATCAAATTCATTTGTTTGCATAGTTCTTGATCCAATAACATCAACAACCACACTCTTCAGTATACACAACTCATCCACATTTAAGGTAAGTGAAGGTATGTGGTTTTCTAATTTTAAGTCATATAATTCAATAGAATGCTAAAATTGTAACTTTGGAAAAATTTCTCTCCTTTTTTTACATTGTCATATCTTTAATTGGGGGGGGAAGGGACATCATTTCATATCCAGATGTCATACACTATCACACATTTTCATTTCATTTCCACCCACATATACTTCCCAACCAACTATTGTTGCAACATGATCCAAAAGATTATATGCCTTGCAAATGATCAATTCATTGATGGAGTATTTGATTCTAAATTTTTTCATGAACTTTGATGCAACAAAGAAAATAAAGCATTGTTACACTAGAACCATTGCTCAAAAAAATTGGTTGTCACACAAGAACCAACCATATAAAAAAAAATGTTGTAATCAAATGTATTATACTTTTCCAAAAGAAAATATTATAAAGCAAAGTTTGGAACGAATCTATATGAGTCAAAACTCATAAAAGATCAACTCATGGAAAAAAGAATCATTGCAATAGTTGCATGAGGACATGCAACAACTTCAGTTGGGGGTTAGTTGAGTCTCAAAAGTGTTTTCCATATTCATACATATTTCCATTATTTCATAACCATCCAGCGCTTATTCCATAGCCATTTGACCTAAAACCCTACATTAAGTAACCATTTTCATAAATATATGGGTTAAGATCCTTGTTTTCCAAAGTTATTTATTTTATGTATTTAAAGTGAATTTATGATTAGAAACTAGAAAATTAACATAGTTTCATATATCTATATATGTGCTATGAGTTTTGTGACATGTGTAGGTCAAAAGGAAGCTTCTAAAAGACCTTTATGTGGCCTCCCAAAACCAAATTCGAATTTGAGTGGAGAAGATCATGGGATCATGAGGACATGTGTCTCATTTCCTTATTGTATTGAAACTCTAAGAGGATATGTGTCTCATTTCTTAGTTGTGTTGAAATTCTAGAAAGACATGTGTCTTATCATTTCCTATTTTGATTGTAACTCTAGAGATGGAGGGAGAGCTTCATGGACTCTCATTAATGAGATAACTTCTCATATTTTGTATAAATAGGAGAAGCTTTCTCCTATCATGAGTAGTGAAAAAATAGGAGAAGAAGAGAAATGAATAGTGTTTTATAACAAAGCTTAAGATGGAATGAGATGTAGATTTGTGAGTTTTTCAATAAAGAAATTCTTTGATGCTGTTTTGATTACAACTTTAAGGAGTTGAAGAATTTCACCAAATTGATAGCAGAGGGCCCCTGCTATTCAAGGAGGTTTTACATGTTTTTTAGATAAGTCATTTTCAATTCTGTTTTGTCATATTTCCTTACTTAGATTGCTTTCTAAAACCATAGCTTTTAGCATTATGTTTCATGTCATTTGCTTAGATAAAAGATCCTCATGAT
Organism: Pinus albicaulis; assembly: GCA_034641835.2. Lineage (NCBI taxonomy): Eukaryota > Viridiplantae > Streptophyta > Pinopsida > Pinales > Pinaceae > Pinus > Pinus albicaulis. The sequence continues at coordinate 38,258,318 of CM076584.1, forward strand.
ATTGCAGTTAGTCTCTTTCTTAAGCTCTTCCAATACATCTCTATTAAATGAATGAGATTCAATTGTGATATTTTGAGTTATTAGCATTTCATTTTCTGTTATTTAGTTAAAAAAGAAGATCCCCATTATACTGCAGTTAAGTCTCTTTCAAAAGTTTTTCCAATAAATCTCTAATTCACGAATGAGACTAGTTGTAATATTGTGAGTTATTGATTGTTTTTCCTTATCACATTATGATTAATCTCTTTCAAAAGTTCTTCCAATAAATCTCTAGGTCATGAATGAGATTTAGTTGTAATGTTATAAATTGTTTTGCTTCATAGAAAATTCTTATCACATTATGATTAATCTCTTTCAAAAAGCTCTTCCAATAAACCTCTAACTCATGAATGAGATTTAGTTGTAATATTATAAGTTGTTTCAACATTTCTTTTATGTTTTAAGAGATCCTCATTACATTAGAATTAATTTTTTTCACAAGCTCTTCCAACAAATCTCTAACTAAATGAATCAGATTAAGTTGTAGTGTTTTGAGTTACTTTTTATTTCATGAATGTTCATTTAAAAGCTGTAATATCCATAGATTAGAACTTTTTGTTTTCATCATTTTCTAGTTAGGAACAAAACTTGCAAATAAACTCTATTTTAATTCATTTATTAACATTTCATTTTCTCCTTTTTGACATAAATCTAACTTCATCTTTTTAGCATAGAGTAGCATACTAAGATTCAAACATAAAAACCCCAAAACATCAATAAAACACTAAAAACAATGAAGTAAGAAAAATGGATACTTAGGCACATATAGTGGATCACATTTCATCAGTTTACTAGCCATGGTTGATAATTTATGTTAGCAATTTAGGACACTAAATTGACTACACATTTTGGCGCCGTTGCCGGGGAAGTGTAACTAGGTAGCCTTATTTCTTACATCTAAAAATAAAAAAAAATAAAAAAAGAAATTAATAATTTCTTGAGTATGCTCTCCTCTTGCACTTTGTGTGATCTAGAGGATCAGAAAAAGAATTTTTATGTTAAAAATAATAATAAATTAGGTTTTCATCATTTCATTTTACAATAAACTTTAAAAATGATGAAAATTTTTAATTTCAATAATTGTTTTGTTTAATGAAATATATATGTATATTTTTGAATTTTTGAAAATATAATATATAATTTTATTAACAAATCAATTAAAAAAAAAATGACTCATGGAAATAAAACCCACGCATACGCATGAGGCCAGCCTTTGGCTTGGCTTTACGCATATATGCGGTCCTTCAATCCACACAAAGAACCATGCACTGCAATTTAAAAAAAGAAGTAACCTTCTATTTTCCATATTCGTTTTTCCTCAAACAACAGTTATTAGAAATCATTTTTAAAAATTTGCACACAATAAAGGTATATCACATGAAGAAACTGTTGATGAAGAGAAGATTTCAAATTGTTGATGAGGAGAAGATTACAAATTGCTGATAAAGAGAATATTACAAATTTAATTGCAGGGACAGAGAATGGAAGTGTATCATATGAAGAAATCGCTGATGAAGAGAAGATTTTAGACTCTCGATGAAGAGAAGATTGCAGATTCCATTGCAAGTAATTAGAATGAAGGAGATTGATTTGAACTTCTCTATGAGATATAAGCCATTGCACTTCAAAACCTGCAAATAAAAACAAATCAAACCACAAGTAATTGCCAAAAAATGAAATGCGTAATTTTCAAAAACATCTGATTTTAAAATGAATTTTCTGATCAAATCGAGGCGAATTACAAAAAAACTAAAACATGGGTTTGTTCGGGAACGGGGTGAATTAGGTAATCCTATAAAAAATTTCTGAAATTCGCAGCCATTTGGGAGAAATTCAGGGTTCTTCGGAGCACTAATTTGCAGTGTGCGTGAGAGAAAAATGTTTTATTTTTTTTATGAAAACAGTCACGGTTTTATAAAATTCAATTTTGAGAAATAATCAAGGATCTGATTTCCTTATTTGATGGAAAATGTGGCAGAATTCATGTGTGGTGGCACATGATGAGTGACAAATGTATTATTTGAGGCAAACACATTATCACATATGCATCAAATGCAAGTTGTATAAATTGAGAAGGACTCTGCCTTCATCTCCTTCATAGTTAGGAATTTGACTTTAGAAATTTCAAGCTTTTTATTTTTATCTTGCATGAAAGATGCATTGGCATGAATTTGTTTCAAAAACATTTATAAGGACAATTATTTCATCCATGCTTTATTTCATTAAAATATAAAAATAAAAAATAAAATTCAAAAAAAAAAAAACTTCTTAATAATGGTTTGCTGGAAAATTGGAAGATTATTTAGATGATTTCTAAACATTTGGCATTAATATTGTTGATGTGTATTTTTCTATAAAGTTTTAACTTGCAGAACACAACAAATATTTGTGATGCCAATTGTTTTACTAAGCACAGTGCATGAAGTCATCCGATAATAGGGAGTTGATTATTTTTTATGGTTATTCTTTAAAAATGGATTGTTATCGATATCATGATTAGACCGAATATAGAACTTTTTGATTTACCTTAATCTGTTTCATTTGACATTTAATTTTTGTGTAAGAATCAGAAAGAAATTAGCTACTTCTTTTTTAACACACTTATGTTCTTTATGTCAAGTTTTTTTTGCAGATTTGAGATGATCGAATGATCATTGAAAGAAATTAATTATGCGTACGATTGGTTTTCAAAGGACCGATTTCATGAGAAACATAAGAACAAGTCCATGTTCATATCCATCAAGACCATTACTTTTCCTCCCTTTTTGAATTGTAAATCCAACCATGAAATTCAAAGCAAACTACCATTATATTCCCAGCAAGAGTTAGTTGTTCATTTTCCTTCATTCACATACACTTTCCATTACTTTTTTTCTACTCCACAAATAAAAGCAAGAAGCTCACCTACATGCTTATTTCCCATTGTCATTTTCCATTTTTCATTGTCCATTTCCATTTTCCTTTTCCTATCTTTTTCATTTTGCAAATAAACCTTGCTTCAATGCAAATTATTGAATCCATAGTCCTTCAAAAATTATTCTTTCATGCTCGCGTTAGATGATGGAGGATTCCTTAAGGTCTCCCTTCTAACAAGTCTTGGCCTATCGACATCAGCACATTATCTAGGTCCAAGACTAGAGTTCTTAATAATACCTTGAGGCTTGTTTGCATTAATGACAAGTTCTCTCGCTGACAATCATGGGAATACATCAATGTCCCTTGATTGTCAGAGCTTGCAAGTGGCTCGACATCAGCCCATTTATTCGCACTTTGCAAGATGTAATTAGGTACCTTGGCACTCATTGACATTAATGGTGAGTTTTCCTTGCATTGGTTAACGACATTCATCAATGGTCTGTAATCCAATGACTTCTCTTCATGCTCGACATCAACACATTTATTCGCATGACTAGAATTGTACCATCAGATTTTGTAACAATTGAAGACTACATCATTTCAGCAGTTTGCAGCAGGAATCAATTTGTATTAGCAGCAATAAAGATCCCAATCTTGCCATTAGCACAAAGAGAACAAATAGAACAAAAAAACAGATCAAATTCATTTGTTTACATAGTTCCTGATCCAACAACATCAACAACCACACTCTTCAGTGTACACAACTCATCCACATTTAAGGTAAGTGAAGGTATGTGGTTTTCTAATTTTTAGTCATGTAATTAATTAGAATGCTAAAATTGTAACTTTGGAAAAATTCCTCACTCCCTTTTTCACATTGTCATATCTTTAGTTGGAGGGAAGGGACATCATTTCATATCCATATGTCATACACTATCACACATTTTCATTTCATTTCCACCCGCATATACTTCCCAACCAACTATTGTTGCAACATGATCCAAAAGATTATATGCCTTGCAAATGATCAATTCATTAATGAAGTAATTGATTCTAAATGTTTTCATGAACTTTGATGCAACAAAGAAAATAAAGCATTGTTACACAACAACCAATGCTTAAAAAAAAAAAAAAAAAAAAAATGTTGCAATTAAATGTATTATACTTTGCCAAAAAGGAAAATATCAAGAAGCAAAGTTTGGAATGAATCTATATGAGTCAAAACTCATAAAAGATCAACTCATGGACAAATGAATCATTGCAATAGTTGCATGAGGACATGCAACAACTTCAGTTGGGGGGTATTTTGAGTCTCAAAAGTGTTTTCCATATTCATACATATTTCCATTATGTCATAACCATTTAGCTCTTATTTCATAGCCATTTGACCTAAAACCCTACATCAAGTAACCATTTTCATAAATATATGGGTTAGATCCTTGTTTTCCAAAGTTATTTATTTTATGTATTTTAAGTGAATTTATGATTAGAAACTAGAAAATTAACATAGTTTCATATATCTATATATGTGTTATGAGTTTTGTGACATGTGTAGGTCAAAAGGAAGCTTCTAAAAGACCTTTATGTGGCCTCCAAAAACCAAATTCGAATTTGAGTGGAGAAGATCATGGGATCATGAGGACATGTGTCTCATTTCCTTTTTGTATTGAAACTCTAAGAAGATATGTGTCTCATTTCTTATTTGTGTTGAAACTCTAAAAAGACATGTGTCTTATCATTTCCTATTTTTATTGTAACTCCAGAGATAGAGGGAGAGATTCATGGACTCCCATTAATGAGATAACTTCTCATATTTTGTATAAATAGGAGAAGCTTTCTCCTATCATGAGTAGTGAAAAAATAGGAGAAGAAGAGAAATGAATAGAGAGTGTTTTGTAACAAAGCTTAAGATGAAATGAGATGTAGATTTGTGAGTTTTTCAATAAAGAAGTTCTTTGCTGCTGTTTTGATTACAACTTTAAGGAGTTGAAGAATTTCACCAAATTGATAGCAGAGGGCCCCTACTATTCAAGGAGGTTTTACATGTTTTCTAGATAAGTCATTTTTAATTATGTTTTGTCATATTTCCTTACTTAGATTGCTTTCTGAAATCATAGCTTTTAGCATTATGTTTCATGTCATTTGTTTAGATAAAGGATCCATATGATATTGCAGTTAGTCTCTTTCTCAAGCTCTTCCAATACATCTCTATTAAATGAATGAGATTCAATTGTAATATTTTGAGTTATTAGCATTTCATTTTTTGTTATTTAGTTAAAAAGAAGATCCTCATTATACTGCAGTTAAGTCTCTTTCAAAAGCTTTTCCAATAAATATCTAATTCACGAATGAGACTAGTTGTAGTATTGTGAGTTATTGATTGTTTTTCCTTATCACATTATGATTAATCTCTTTCAAAAGCTCTTCCAATAAACTTCTAACTCATGAATGAGATTTAGTTGTAATGTTATAAATTGTTTTGCTTCATAGAAAATTCTTATCACATTATGATTAATCTATTTCAAAAAGCTCTTCCAATAAACCTCTAACTCATGAATGAGATTTAGTTGTAATGTTATAAGTTGTTTCAGCATTTCTTTTATGTTTTAAGATATCCTCATTGCATTAGGATTAATCTTTTTTCACAAGCTCTCCAACAAATCTCTAACTAAATGAATCAGATTAAGTTGTAGTGTTTTGAGTTACTTTTCATTTCATGAATGTTCATTTAAAAGCTGTAATATCTATGGATTATAACTTTTTGTTTTCATCATTTTCTAGTTAGGAACAGAACTTGCAAATATACTCTGTTTTAATTCATTTATTAACATTTCATTTTCTCCCTTTTGACATAAATCTAACTTCATCTTTTTAGCATAGAGTAGCATACTAAGATTCAAACATAAAAACCCCAAAACATCAATGAAACACTAAAAACAATGAAGTAAGAAAAATGGATACTTAGGCACATATAGTGCATCACACTTCATCAGTTTACTAGCCCTGGTTGATAATTTATGTTAGCAATTTAGGACACTAAATTGACTACACATTTTGGCGCCGTTGCTGGGGAAGTGTAACTAGGTAGCCTTATTTCTTACATCTAAAAATAAAAAAAATAAAAAAAGAAATTAATAATTTCTTGAGTATGCTCTTCTTCTGCACTTTGTGTGATCTAGAAGATCAGAAATTTTTTTTATGTTAAAAATAATAATAAATTATGTTTTCATCATTTCATTTCATTTTACAATAAACTTTAAAAATGATGAAAAATTTTAATTTCAATAATTATTTTGTTTAATGAAATATATATGTATGTTTTTGAATTTTTGAAAATATAATATATAATTTTATTAACAAATCAATTAAAAAAAAATTTAATTAAATAAAAAATTAAGTAAAAAAATAATAATAAAAAAAAATGACTCATGGAAATAAGACCCACGCATACGCATGAGGCCAGCCTTTGGCTTGGCTTTACGCATATATGCAGTGCTTCAATCCACACAAAGACCCATGTACTGCAATTTAAAAAAAAAAAAAAACCTTCTATTTTTCATATTCGTTTTTCCTCAAACTCAGTTATTATAAATCATTTTTAAAAATTTGCATACAATAAAGGTATATCACATGAAGAAACTGTTGATGAAGAGAAAATTGCAAATTGTTGACGAGGAGAAGATTACAAATTGCCGATGAAGAGAATATTACAAATTCAATTGCAGGGACAGACAATGGAAGTGTATCATATGAAGAAATTGCTGATGAAGAGAAGATTTAGACTGTTGATGAAGAGAAGATTGCAGATTCCATTACAAGTAATTAGAATGAAGAAGATTGATATGAAATTCTCTGTGAGATACAAGCCATTACACTTCAAAACCTGCAAATAAAAACAAATCAAACCACAAGTAATTCCAGAAAACGAAATGCGTAATTGTCAAAAACACCTGATTTTAAAATGTATTTTCTGAGAAAACCGAGGCGAATTAGAAAAAAATAAAACATGGGTTTTTTAGGGAACGGGGTGCATTAGGTAATCTAACAAGAATTTTCTGAAATTCGCAGCCATTTGGGAGAAATTCAGGGGTCTTTGGAGCACTAATTTGCAGTGTGCGTGAGAGAAAAATGTTTTATTTTTTTATGAAAACAGTCACGATTTTATAAAATTCAATTTTGAGAAATAATCAAGGATCTGATTTTCTTATTTGAAGGAAAATGTGGCAGAATTCATGTGTGGTGGCACATGATGAGTGACAAATGGATTATTTGAGGTAAACACATTATCACATGTGCATCAAATGCAAGTTGTATAAATTGAGAAGGACTCTGCCTTCATCTCCTTCATAATTAGGAATTTGACTTTAGAAATTTCAAGCTTTTTATTTTTATTTTGCATGAAAGAGGCATTGGCATGAATTTGTTTCAAAAATATTCATAAGGACAATTATTTCATCCATACTTTATTTCATTAAAAAACAAAAATAAAAAAAAAAATTCAAAAAAAAAAAAAATATTAATAATGGTTTGTAGGACAATTGGAAGATTATTTAGATAATTTCTAAACATTTAGCATTAATATTATTGATGTGTATTTTATATAAAGTTTTAACTTGCAGAACACAACAAATCTTTGTGATGCCAATTGTTTTACTAAGCACAGTGCATGAAGTCATCCGACAATAGAGAGTTGATTATTTTTCATGGTTATTCTTTAAAAATGGATTTTTATCGATATCATGAATTAGACCAAATATAGAACTTTTTGATTTACCTTAATCTGTTTCATTTGACATTTAATTTTTACGTAAGAATCAGAAAGAAATTAGCTACTTCTTTTTTAACACACTTATGTTCTTTATGTCAAGTTTTTTTGCAGATTTGGGATGATCGAATGATCATTAAAGAAAACTAATTTTGCGCACGATTGGTTTTCAAAGGACCGATTTCATGAGAAACATAAGAACAAGTCCATGTTCATATCCATCAAGACCATTACTTTTCCTCCCTTTTTGAATTGTAAATCCAACCAAAAAATTCAAAGAAAACCACCATTATTTTCCCAGCAAGAGTTAGTTGTTCATTTTCCTTCATTCACATACACTTTCCATTACTTTTTGTCTACTCCACAAATAAAAGGAAAAAGTTCACCTACATGCTTATTTTCCATTTTTCATTGTCCATTTCCATTTTCTTTTTCCTATCATTTTCATTTTACAAATAAACCTTGCTTCAATGCAAATTATTGAATCCATAGTCTTTCACAAATTATTATTTCTTGCTCGCGTTAGATGATGCAGGATTTCTTAAGGCCTTCCTTCTAACAAGTCTTGGCCTATCGACATCAGCATATTATCTAGGTCCAAGACTAGAGTCCTTAATAGTACCTTGAGGCTTGTATGCATTAATGACAAGTTCTCTCGCTGACAATCATGGGAATACATCAATGTCCCTTGATCGTCAGATCTTGCAAGGAGCTCGACATCAACCCATCTATTCGCACTTCGCAAGATGTACTTAGGTATCTTGGCACTCATTGACATTAATGGTGAGTTTGCCTCGCATTGGTTAACGACATTCATTAATGGTCGGTAATCCAATGCCTTCTCTTCATGCTCGACATCAACACATTTATTCGCATGATTAGAATTGTACCATCAGATTTTGTAACAATTGAAGACTACATCATTTCAGCAGTTTGCAGCAGGAATCAATTTGTATCAGCAACAATAAAGATCTCAATCTTGCCATCAGCACAAAGAGAACAAAGAGAACAAAAAAGCAGATCAAATTCATTTGTTTACATAGTTCTTGATCCAACAACATCAACAACCACACTCTTCAGTATACACAACTCATCCACATTTAAGGTAAGTGAAGGTATGTGGTTTTCTAATTTTTAGTCATATAATTCATTAGAATGCTAAAATTGTAACTTTGGAAAAATTTCTCACTCCTTTTTTTACATTGTCATATCTTTAATTGGGGGGGGGGGGAAGGGACATCATTTCATATCCAGATGTCATACACTATCACACATTTTCATTTCATTTCCACCCACATATACTTCCCAACCAACTATTGTTGCAACATGATCCAAAAGATTATATGCCTTGCAAATGATCAATTCATTGATGGAGTATTTGATTCTAAATGTTTTCATGAACTTTGATGCAACAAAAAAAATAAAGCATTGTTACACAAGAACCATTGCTCAAAAAAATTGGTTGTCACACAAGAACCAACCATATAAAAAAAATGTTGTAATCAAATGTATTATACTTTTCCAAAAGAAAATATTATAAAGCAAAGTTTGGAACGAATCTATATGAGTCAAAACTCATAAAATATCAACTCATGGAAAAAAGAATCATTGCAATAGTTGCATGAGGACATGCAACAACTTTAGTTGGGGGGTATGTTGAGTCTCAAAAGTGTTTTCCATATTCATACATATTTTCATTATTTCATAACCATTCAGCTCTTATTCCATAGCCATCTGACCTAAAACCCTACATCAAGTAACCATTTTCATAAATATATGGGTTAAGATCCTTGTTTTCCAAAGTTATTTATTTTATGTATTTAAAGTGAATTTATGATTAGAAACTAGAAAATTAACATAGTTTCATATATCTATATATGTGTTATGAGTTTTGTGACATGTGTAGGTTAAAAGGAAGCTTCTAAAAGACCTTTATGTGGCCTCCCGAAACCAAATTCGAATTTGAGTGGAGAAGATCATGGGATCATGAGGACATGTGTCTCATTTCTTTGTTGTATTGAAACTCTAAGAGGATATGTGTCTCATTTCTTAGTTGTGTTAAAACTCTAGAAAGACACGTGTCTTATCATTTCCTATTTTGATTGTAACTCTAGAGATGGAGGGAGAGATTCATGGACTCCCATTAATGAGATAACTTCTCATATTTTGTATAAATAGGAGAACCTTTCTCCTATCATGAGTAGTGAAAAAATAGGAGAAGAAGAGAAATGAATAGAGAGTGTTTTGTAACAAAGCTTAAGATGGAATGAGATGTAGATTTGTGAGTTTTTCAATAAAGAAATTCTTTGATGCTGTTTTGATTACAACTTTAAGGAGCTGAAGAATTTCACCAAATTGATAGCAGAGGACCCTTGCTATTCAAGGAGGTTTTACATGTTTTCTAGATAAGTCATTTTCAATTATGTTTTGTCATATTTCCTTACTTAGATTGCTTTATGAAATTATAGCTTTTAGCATTATGTTTCATGTCATTTGCTTAGATAAAGGATCCTCATGATATTGCAGTTAGTCTCTTTCTCAAGCTCTTCCAATACATCTCTATTAAATGAATGAGATTCGATTGTGATGTTTTGAGTTATTAGCATTTCATTTTCTGTTATTTAGTTAAAAAGAAGATTCTCATTATACTACATTTAAGTATCTTTCAAAAGCTTTTCTAATAAATCTCTAATTCAGGAATGAGACTAGTTGTAATATTGTGAATTATTGATTGTTTTTCCTTATTACATTATGATTAATCTCTTTCAAAAGCTCTTCCAATAAACCTCTAACTCATGAATGAGATTTAGTTGTAATGTTATAAATTGTTTTGCTTCATAGAAAATCCTTATCACATTATGATTAATCTCTTTCAAAAAGCTCTTCCAATAAACTTCTAACTCATGAATGAGATTTAGTTGTAATGTTATAAGTTGTTGCAACATTTCTTTTATGTTTTAAGAGATCCTCATTGCATTAGAATTAATTTTTTTCACAAGCTCTTCCAACAAATCTCTAACTAAATGAATCAGATTAAGTTGTAGTGTTTTAAGTTACTTTTCATTTCATGAATGTTCATTTAGAAGCTGTAATATCCATGGATTAGAACTTTTTGTTTTCATCATTTTCTAGTTAGGAATAGAATTTGCAAATAAACTCTGTTTTAATTCATTTATTAACATTTCATTTTCTCCCTTTTGACATAAATATAACTTCATCTTTTTAGCATAGAGTAGCCTACTAAGATTCAAACATAAAACCCCAAAACATCAATAAAACACTAAAAACAACGAAGTAAGAAAAAGAGATACTCAGGCACATATAGTGCATTACACTTCATCAGTTTACTAGCCATGGTTGATAATTTATGTTAGCAATTTAGGACACTAAATTGACTAAACAGTCTTCATGTGTTATAGTAGAGCCTTCTAAAGGCTTAATGGGTGTTGAATTCTTTTTAGGGGCCATTTTATAATCCAATACTGATATCTATTCTACAATATGCCCTTGGAATCAATTCAACTTGACTCTTCAAACAAGAATTATGCAATTCAGGAAAAACAAAATACACACCTTTTACTTGCTTTTGAGGAGCTCTATATTGAAATTGAATTATCTCTATAATTGCAAATCCTCAATATCTAAAATTTGGCCTTGTAGTGGCCCTCTAAAGCTTCTTTCAAATGTCACAGGTCTGACCTGATTTGGATTCTTCAAGGAAAAGTTATGTTCAATTTCCCACAATGACCTAATTATGGATTGGTTCAGTAGAGCGAACTTGTATGACTTGCCGCGTGTCACTGTTTCCTCCTTTGGCTCTGAAATTGATAGACAGGAAACTATATTCCGTGTACTTGCATCCACTATTTACAACATTCCAATTTGATGCTCAGAGAGAGAGTTATGAATATTTTCCCATGATAACCTCTATGAGATGAAATTCAGGAGCCTGAAAAAGACCTAAATTCCACAAATCATATCTCCGAAAATATTGCGAAAAAAGATCTGATATTTTGCAACAATTTTCCTCTGGATTTCTTCTTATCTCTCTAAAAATTTCAGCTTCTGAATCTTTGTAGAAACAAAGTTATAGTAAAAATTCCGTGATGACCTGTTTAGGTTAAATTCAGGAGCCTGCAAAACTCCCTAACTTCCACAGATCATATCTCCGAAAATAGTGTGAACCAAGCTCTGAAATTTTGCGAAAATGTTCCTCAGGATTTCTGCTTCGCACTCTAAAAATTTCCTCTTCTGAACCTTCGTAGAAAAAACATTATAGTGAAAATGCCACGATGACCGGTTTGGAGCAGCGAAAACCCTAGAATCCAAAGTTATGATGCCAAATGTTGTGAAACTAGCTCCAAAAATAGAAGAAAAGAGATATCAATGCCTTAGAAATAAGCCACTTCGAGGGGGAAACCTCCAATATAGTACATGAATGAACAATTATTAGATGATACAAATTACAAAACCTCATTTCTATATATAGGAATCCATGGGGCCATAATGTAATCTTAGTGGGGCCACAATGTAATCCTAGCCAACCTAAAAATAATAATTTAAGGGCACCATAATAACAATATGGGGGTTACAGGGGTACAATAATAAAAATAAGGGGGTTACACTAACAAAAATAAGGGACTATACTAGTAATATAGGGACCTAACAATTTGCCTCTGATTGATCCCAATCAGTTCACTTACCAACAGGGACAACCCTCTGGTTCACAAGGACAACCCTTATAGGGACAACCTTTGATTCAGCAGGGACAACCCTTCAGTTCACAGGGACAACCTTACGATCTGCAAGGAAAACCATTTTAGGGACAACCTTCGACCCAACAAGGACTACCCTTCAGTTCTGCTGGTCCATCTCATGTTCAACAGGGTGCATCTTATGTCCGTGGGGGGGAATATATCCACAACAGGGACAACCTTTTCTGCAACAACATCAACCTTTCGTTCAAAAAAGCCAAAATTTTGTATAACAAGGATAACCCTATGATCCTGTGCTAGGTCAACCTTGTCTTCAGGGGAAACCTTTTCCACAAGGGCAACCTGGTGGCCCTTAGTATCCAAGCCAACTTGCACCGCAGGGACATCCTGTCCAACCTCAATATCCGAGTCAACCTACACCCCAGGGGCAACCAGTTCAGCCTCAAGGTGCCACTTATCTTCCTCAAGGTCAATCTCAGGTCATATATAGTGCGCCCCAAGGCATTAATTATATCCCTCAAGGTCAATCCCAGACGGTATACAATGCTCCTCAAGGAAATGCGTATCTTTCGCTAGTTCAAACTCAGATGTTGTATAATGCACCTCAAGGCACTGCTTTCATTCCGCAGCAAAATCCATATGTTGCTCAGCAAGGACCTCAATGGTATGCTCAGAATCAATATCCTGGTCCTCACCCACGCATGGGCAGAACTTTTAGGCTTATAACCCCTATGGATATATTCCTTCAGGACAAAACATATGGGGGCAAAATTTCTCTCAACCCGAGTGGAATCCGAATGCTGGTATTTATCAATGACCTGTAATACCTTTCAATACTCAATTAACTTTATTTTCTATGTTGGAACTACCTGATGTGTCAAATTTGACGAGCGATTCTATCCTTCATAACCCATTTTGGCCTCCAGTTCCAACTAAAATTCCTGGCGATTGTCCCAAATTTGAGGGCAAGTCTAGAGAAGACCCCCAAGTGCATGTTATGACGTATCATATTTGGTGTTACTCTAAATCTTGGGTTGACGATTCTATCCGAATTTGTCTTTTCCAACGGATTCTTATTGGTGTCGTTACCAAGTGGTACATCGAATTATCTCGTGGTGTCTTCCAAGATTTCAACTCTTTAGCCATGGCATTTCTCATGCAATTTTTGTTACCAGTTCGGTATTTAACTGAGATGCAACTCCTCACATTCTTGAAGCAAGATCAAGCTACCCATATCTCTGATCATATTCATGAATGGAGGTGTCATCATCGTATGATCAAGTTTGAAATTCCTGATCAACTTCTAACTAATTATTCACTACCTCCTTCGTTGCTCCAATTTCTAAGGAAATTGCTATGGGGACATGCGTTACTGAGGAACAAGCCATTGCTCATGCCTAGTACCTTGATCTAGTGTACTCTCAGTCCGACATGTTGTAAAAACTCTTGCCTGATGCCCCTCGACCTAGAACTTCCAAAGCACTGGTGACGCCATCCATCAACGGTATCATCGGTTCCGTGTCTCATACTTCTCGAAAGTCTCCTCCTCCAAATATTGGGAAGAAAAAATCTACTCCTTTCAATGATACTTCTTATTAGCCACCCCCAAATTCTGGCAAAACCATGGAAGTAAATGTTGTTCAACCAATCAGGCAGATAAAACTTCCAAGGGTAAAAATAAGGGTAAAGGTAAGGCCAAAGCTGATACCTCGAAACAAGATTCTTAGAAATCTCGTGCTGATAATGGTTCCCAACGCAAATATAAGTACACTTGTTTGATTTGTGACGAAGAGCACTACACCAAGGACTGTCCTCGACGGGCCAAAGTGAGTCAATTGCTAAAAGGCACCCAAGGCTCTCCGATTGTTCTCAAAGAACCATTTCCATCACAGCAGACCCAATTGGTAGAGCAACCTCAGTCCTCCACTCCATTTGGCTCTCAGGTTTTCATGATGGACAATCCTGCATCCGTTTCTATTGCTACCCGATCGAAATTATACCGAACCATGTCAGGCAGTGGGGAAAGAGATCGTTGATGGTCCTCCTCCTCCACCTGATTCTGGCCCTCTTCAGATTGAAAAGCCCAGTACTAAGCCTGTTATACGACCACCTTCAAAAGGTGTACTCTGTAAGTCTTCTTAAAATCCTAACGCCCATGCTGCTCAACATTACAGTATTATTGAGGATTTGGCTTAGGTGCCATCTGCTATGTCTGCATTAAAAGTATTTCAGAGTTGTCCGTCTCAGTAGAAGGATTTTCTATCTATTATCAGTGGGGTTGATCCCGCTGATTCGAGCCTTATCACTTTCGACATAGAGAATTTCGTCCTGTGTCTCCCTCACCAGCTTACATTGATCATCCAAGTTTGGATTAATGGACTGAATATCCATCAAGTGGTCGTGGATGAGGGTGCACCTACATGCGTCATGTCATCTTTCTACTGGAAAGCCATTGATTATCCAGGTCTAAATGCATCTCCAAATGCTATAGAAGAATTTGATGGAAGGGAATCTAAACCTCTCGATGTTCTCTCTAGTTTACCGATTACTTTAGAAGGGAAAACAGTTAACGTCAAGGTTGAAATAGTTGACGCCAAGCTCAATTCAATATTCTCCTCAGTCGCAGTTGGAATCACGCCATGTTGTGCGTTCCATCCACTCTCTTTCGTGTTTTGCGATTTCCACACGAATGAAATATCGTCGCTGTCGATCAATTTATTTTTTCACTTCTTCATCTTCCAAGATCAACGTTCCATATTTAGATCAAATTCCTACACCTTATGAGAGCGTAGGGCCGAGTCTCTTCAAATATATTTCCCTCATGGGTATTTTTCCTCTTCCTCCACCCAACACTATTCAGGTTAACATGATCTCCAAGTCTTTTGATCTGTGGATCATCCCTTCACCCGATCAGATTAATTCATTTGGAGATTTGATGTCGTTAAGTCTGATCAAGATTGATTATTGTGAACTTATTTTGGCTTCGGATCCTCCACCCTCTGATCATGCTCCTTTTATTATGTCTCTTGACACTTATTCTCAATCCCCTTGGCTCAGAGATTTGGATTCGCCCGATCCCTTAAGTGAGATATTTCCCTCCTATGAGGCCATCATGGAAACTCTGTCGCTTGTGGATCCTCCTTACGATGATAGTCATCATCGTTCCTTGTTCATGCCTAGCCTTGGGGCCATGTATACTTGTCTTGAGAGGTTCGCTTCTCAAGTTCTTTCTCCTCTGCTTCAAATGCCCATATTGACACACAAAGTCTTTGTGGAAGGTAACTTGGGAAACATCACACAAACGATGCCTATCGACATCTCTGTTAAATCAGGGGTTTTCGAGAACATCCATATTGGGGTGACCTATTCTCTCGATGAGATCTAGGTCTATACTAGTCTCTTCCGCAAAGTTTCGCGATGTTTTTGCGTGGTCTTACGAAGAAATTCCTGGCATCGATCCAAGTATAGTGGTGCATGAGATTCCTACCTATCTTGGTGTGAAGCCTGCTCGCCAACGTCTTCGTCCTATGCACCCTAGAAAGGTGGCCGCTATCAAAGTTGAAGTTGAAAAACTTCTTCGAGCTGGTTTTATCTATTCGATTCCCTTGACATAATGGGTTTCTAATATTGTTCCTATAGCTAAGAAATAGGGTAATATTCGGGTTTGTGTTTACTACCATGACATTAACTGTGCTTGCTCTAAGGATAATTATTCCACTCCTTTTATTGATCAAATCATTGATGACTGTGCTAGGAGTGCGATCTTTTCCCTTATGGATGGGTTTTCTGGATACAACCAAATTAATATTCTTTCGATTGATCAACACAAGACCGCCTTTATCTGTCCTTGGGGTACTTTCTCCTATAAACAACTCCCTTTCGGTCTTAAAAATGTTGGGGCTACATTTTAGCGAGCAATGTCATATGCCTTTTACGATATCAAGCGCATTGCTCAACCTTATCTGGATGATCTTCCAGCTCATTCAACGAAGCGTAAAGACCATCCTGATCATCTCCGTCAGATTTTTCTTCGTTGTTGACACTACAACATCCAGCTCAATCCGCATAAGTGCATATTCTGTGTTGACTCTGGTAGAATCTTAGGGTTTATCATTTCCAAAGATGGAATTCGTCTTGATCCACTCAAAGTTGAAGCTATTTTTAATCTCCCCTCTCATTCCTCCTTACATCAGCTGCAGAGTCTACAGGGGAAAGCTAACTTCTTGTGTCATTTTATACCTAACTATGTTGAAGTGGCCAAAGGATTTGTGCGATTACTAAAGCAAGGCGTCCCATTCATCTGGGATGAGATTTCCCAAAAGTATTTCGATGCACTGAAGACATTGCTGGTCAATGCTCCTCTCTTGCATCCTCCAAATTATCATCGTGATTACTCCCTCTATTTGGTTGTCGCGTTTAGCACGATTGCCATGGTTTTGGTACAAGATGATGATGCTGGTGACAAGCATGTCATTTATTATCTAAGTCACAATCTTCTCAATACTGAGATGCGTTATGTACATGTCGAGAAGTTGGCGTTGGCTGCTGGTCAAGCTATTCAATGTTTTCGTCACTATATTCTGTTGCGCACTGTGACCGTGATTTCTGATTGTAACCCTATGACCTACATATTGACTAATCAATTAATGGGGAGAAAATACTCAAAGTGGATTTTTATCCTCCAAGAGTTCGATTTGGAGTTCACAAGAAGTAATTGGTCTTCACCAAATCGAAGAAGTCATTGGTCTTCACCGATTTGATTTTCTCTCTCCCTTCTGATTCTGCTCCATCTGGTTCCGAGGAACGCATTCCGGACGACACAATTTTTCTTATTAGCACCCTCGATCCTTGGTACGGTGATATCATCATATATCTTCATACTTCCACCTTCCAATCTGATTTGATGAAGGATTATTATCGATGCATCCGTCATAATTCGCAACCTTATCGCATATTCAAAGATACTCTCTACTGCATTAGAGTTGATTCCATTCTCTGCCGGTGTTTGAATCTAAAGCAAGCTGAAAAGGTTTTGAATGATTGCCATAGTGGCGCCTGTGGCGGTCACATGTCTGGATATGCTACTGCATTGAATATTCTTCGTGCTGGTCATTTCTGGCCCACTGTATTTAAAGACTACATTGTTGTTGTCCGTAAGTGCCATGATTGCCAAATTTATCAGCGCAAGATGCGTGCACCGCTTTCCCATCTTCACCCTCCCATTACCATTGGTCCCTTTTTGAAGTGGGGTATCGATTTTATGATGTGTAACCCTCACTCGGTTGGGGGGACATGTTATATTATCGTAGTCGTGGACTAATTCACAAAATGGGCCGAAGCAATGGCAACACTTATAGCTAACGGTAAGACAACCGCACAATTTCTATTCAATCATGTCATTACTAGGTTTGGTGTCCCTCAAGCCATTGTTACCGATCATGGTTCCCATTTTCGTCATTACATGGTGGCTGAGTTGATTTCTAAGTTGGGTCTGCGTCATGATAGCTCAACGCCGTACTATCCTCAGGCCAATGGCCAGGTTGAAACCGTGAAAAAATTTCTCGTCACTATGCTTCAACGTACGATTGGGATGCACAAATAAAACTAGCATCTCATGTTGTTTTCAACTCTCTGGGCTTACCGAGCCTCAGTGAAGGATGCCACCAGATTCACTCCATTCTAGCTTGTCTATAGTCTGGAAGCTACCCTTCCAATTGAATGTGAAATCCCTTATCTCAAAATAGTTGTTGAATTGTTGCCTAATACCTCGCTAGAAGAAGAGCATGTTCTGTATTTAGAGAGGCTTGATGAAACTCGCCACTTTGCTACTCTGGTCATAGAATCATAGAAAAAGCGGGTCAACGCTAATTTTGACCAGTCAGTTTCCCCTCATTCCTTTATAGAAGGAGACCTTGTCCTCTAGTACGACCAAGCTCATGATAAGCTAGGGGTAGGCAAATTTCAACCCATGCGGCATGGGCCCTACATTGTTAAGCGTGTTTTGGAGAATGGGGCTTATGAGCTTATTGATTATGAAGGTCATTCTCTAGATCATCCCATAAATGGGCTGTATCTAAAAAAGTACTATGCATGAGTCTTTTGTGCATGTTTCTTTGTACATAGGTGTTTTTTCATTTTTTTGTAGATTTTGGCTTGGTGTGCTTTGTAAGAATTTTCCTGCTTATTAGATCGTTGCTTATTGTGCAGATGTCTATTACCCCTTATGTTGGTTTCACATATGGTGCTTCCCACAGTACCCAAAACCTGTCTTCTGCAGCTTGGGTGATTTATAATCCTGCTGGTGAGTTGATATACCTTCAAGGTATCTGTCTAGGACGAACCACAAACAATGTCGCTGAATATAGTGCTGTTATTGAACTATTAACCGAGGCCATTTCTCTCGACATTTGTGCATTTATTATTAACCTAGACTCACAGCTTGTCATTCTTCAGCTTAGTGGGCATTATTCTGTTAGAAATCCTCACATCTGAAGGTTGTATTTGCGTGTTCGTTTACTGGAAAGACATTTTGATTACATTACATATCAACATATTCCTAGACGAATGAATGCGTTAACTGATACAGTAGCCAATATTGTATTAGATAGATATTTGCGTAATTTGTAAAAACATCATAATCACATGACAAGATCCATACAGGAATATATATATATATATATATATATATATATATATATATATATATATATATATATATATATATATATATATATATATATATATATATATATATATATATCTCGAGTGTTTGCATCCACGTGCATCATAAGTTCAAAAAATATGTATGTTTCGGTTACATCCTGAGACATCATGTCTCTCAAAAAATATGCTGACATAAAAGCCTAGGTGTCTAGTTGGTGTGACACTCATGATAGCACGTCACTGCTCGTATGAGCCACCTTAATAAGCGGTGAACACAGTTCGACACCCCTGAAGTGTGTCTCTGGTACATGCGAAGAACATCATCAAATATTGCATAGTCAGGGATCCGATGGGTGATTCCATCCAAATTGAATATGATTTCCTCCTCCTCGCCTCCCTCAACATGAGGGGCCACATCAAAATCAAGAAGAATTCTCCGTCCTATTGGAGACATGCCTGCAGGTCTTTCTGGGCCAACATCTGCAAATACATGGATTAATGTTAGAACATGCATAACAAAAAAATCATAATACTCATCAAAATAAAAAATGAGTCTTACCCAATGCTTCATCCCAATCCTCTCCTACTGGGAGTGGGAGATCTACATCGTCGGTAATGTTCGTGCCAGAATAGGGCCAGTCCTCCACGACGACTAGCTATTAGCAGAGCCATTCAAAGAACTCTAGTCTCCAGGACATCTGTTAACCGCCCAATGATCTTGGTATCAAATCTGCCTAACAAAAAATCCGTGGCTCCTAGGCTGGTTGTGTTAGAACTATCACTTCTTGATGTTGGAAATTTGGTAACCGTTCCAAGATGAAAGGTACCAAGATGGACCCATAGCTGAACTATTTTAGCTTACCATTCTTGCATTTTGTCAATTGGCGCTTTATGTTGATTGTTACTGCCTCTGCCCAGTTGTATAGAGTTCGTGCCATGCAATCTACTGCAATAAGTAGCTGTGTTTTTGTGGCCTCATGTGGAGCCTAAACTCCAGCAGCTCCCGTGATGGTGTGTAGCACTACTATGAGTGCGAAATCAGAAATGGTTTAGATATTTACCTTCCCGCTTTTGGATCCTTTCTGTGGTCCTCGACACACTCTATCGATAACCACGCTCATGCTTTCCATTGTGAGCTGAGTACTTGTCAAGATTGGTACTGCCCCCCTTCGCGACAATTCGGTTATGAAGTAAACATCTGAGACTTCAATCTCGAGTTCCTGATCGTGAGTGATGAATCTTTCCTGATAAATGTCCCAGACACTGATCAAGTAATACAATATCTTTAATTGAGATTTGAGACATGGTTCCATGAAGAATTTCTTGAACCCGCAGTCCCTAAGAATGTCCATACATCTCACATTGCTCGTGGCTTCCTCATCTTCTTCACTATGTTCTCGTTCTTTCCATTCGATCACCATTTTGTTCTTTCACACCTACAAAATCATCCATATGGTTTTCATTAGTCAAATAATATGCTTTTGAAGTGGTTAAATTGGGCTTACTTGTTGAAATATCAAGCTAAACATCGCAGCCGTGGTTAGTGTGCTCCTATTTGGATACAAGGCCAGTGGGTGCGAGTTCATGCCTGATACCCGCGCCATCCGCCGCGCCCCAGATTTTACAAAAAACTCCCCATAGATCTACAAAATAGGTTTTAGGTAATGAAAATGATATCAAAATGTAGGGAAGGATATGAGTTCTTACCTGGAACATATGGATTCACGATTGGCCTTCTGGATTGGCCACTATCAGCTCCACAAAATCACAAGTGAAAAAGGGTAAAAATTGCTCATAAGAGGTAAAAGTGAAAATTAATTTATTTTTTACCATTTTTGGCATTTTATAAAATTTTCTGAACCCTAATTAGGTTTTGAAGCATATTTTTCGATTATTTTTCTATTTTATTTCGAAAAATGGGTTTTACGTGCATCTCTTGTGCATCAACAGGTCCTCAATGTGATGAGGATGAAGTAAAGAGTTGTATTTTATACTTTTTCGAACTCGGTAAAAACACGAAAAAAGTCACCTCTGGAGTCACCTTTCAGCTCTTTTCTAACTCTTGAAAATTGAAAATATTGCCAAGACTCTTGTCATTTTGAACTCATTAAAAGGTTTCGAAACGATATCTACCCAGTATACATTTACCCCTTTTTCGAGTTGGGATAGATTATTTACGAAAAAGGAATACCTTAGCCTATCACGACTAGGTGGTTCTCTCAGACATAGTTTTATACCTTTTCTGATCTATGAGACTACCTACGAAAAGGGACTTGTTGGAGTTTTCTTTTCTGCTTATTTTCAAACTCTCTAAACATTAAAATATGTCGAGCTCTTCCTTTCTTGGACTCGTTAAAACCTAAATGTCATCGAAAACCTTCACCATGACGTTATCAAGTTCCTCCTTCCTAGGGCTCGTAAAATGTACTAGGATGGATTGGTTCAAAGGAAAAACTTACATGACAAGAATATGCTATCCCCTTCAAGATTTTTTCCAAAAATAATTTGGGTACTCACCAGCAATGGTGGGGGAAAATGGAACCAATTCTCAGTTGTGTCAATAGTATGTCTCTCTTGAACATGATACTCATCTGCATTCATGTCGGGTTGGGGACATGTCATTCCATCATATTTGCCTCCATGGGTTTGGGTATTTTTTTTTGACCTCTCATCCAGTATTTTCCACATCATCATGACCTCAGATCCCTTGATGTCAAATACTGCCAAATCCGAAGTCATGTTGCCGATATGTTGAAGAGAAGTTTCCTTTTGCAGTTTTCGATCTCTGATCCTCTTTTTGGTCCTGATTAACTATCATATTATTCCTCTGTCTCGTGTCGATGATGTGGGAAACATTATGGCCCTCCTTCAACCAGGTCACTTCCTGTTAACTTTAGCTCATTATCCAGGAAGTTGATCTAGAGACTCCCTTCCGGTACCTTGGAGCTTGCATGCCTCAATGGAAAGTTCTTCACATTTGATGACAGCTCCTCATCATTGGCCTTCGATCGAGTGATTCTGTGGGTGTTTGATGCCAGATCACTATTCACATTCCGTGGATTGTACTAGTTTTACCTTGAGAGCCATTGTCATTATTGGTGGTTTCTCTCATGCCCATTAACAACTTTCATCATTGGCTGGTAATCAGGTGATTTTCTTGCATGTTCAAATTCAACTTACATATTCCCATGCTTTAGTTTGTACTTATTTAGGCCGAGATGGAGCACAAGACCCGGGTTTTTCTGATAAAATCTAGGCTGTAGGATATTTTAGTTTATCTTGATTATATGCATGACTCTTTTGATTGGATGGTTGCGACCATACCTGAGTCTATTTATGGATCCTTATTGCTGGATGGCTATGTCCATACCTCGGGTCTCAGTTGTATATGTACTCTATTATGGATGGCTGCACTCATGCCACAGGTTCATGTATCAGAGATATCAGTTGTACTTGTACTTATAGGTCTTTCGACGACAGTGTTGGGTTTGAACGCGTTCTCGTAAAGCATTTCACTCCTCCCTCTCTCTCGGACCTCATTCTTTAGGGGGCATATATTACACAAAATTTTGTCACCGTCCCTGCATTCCCAATCCCAAACATTAGAGCACCATTTTTGTGACTTATGTGTATTGTCATGCCTTGCAAAAAGTGTCATTGCATCCCTTGCCATGAGAAGAACATTTCCTCTGTTGACTATTCCTGGAGCAGACTATCAAAAACATATGATTTTGGGTCGGAAATGGCAGACAGTTATGGCCTTGCGCCCATAGAGAAATTAGCACTGGGCCTCACACCCATTGGTGCTCTGTCTCAGTGGACTGCCTGTGCCGAGATATTTTTGGAAAGGTTTTTAAAATAGAAGCGAAGTTTCCATTCCCAACCACCTCGTGAGTGGAGTCAGCATGGATATTTTGACTGAATAACATCGAACATCTTCCTTTGGCTTCTTGTTTCTTATATTTGAGCAACCTCCCAAAGGATAAGGCCTCCCTTACACCATATGAGGGATCCCAACCTCCTCCTCTCCTATAAATACATCTCTCTCACATAGTTGCAGATAGCTAAACATTTTTTACAATAGCTAAAATGGTTGAATATCTAAACAATGTGATATATCTAGTGTGATATAGAGTAGAGAGAGACCTATTATTGAGAAAGAGTCTAGGCTTATTGCCTCGCCAATTCCAATTCCCCAACTTCAAGGCTTTTTTGCTTGTAAACTCTTTCTCTCTTCTTATTAATACATGAATAATGTTTTGGTTCTCATTTTGCGTTTGATATGATTAATCTTGTGCAATAAGTTTAGATTTCCTTGACCAATTAAATATTTATGAATGCAAGTATCATTTCGTATGTTGCTATCGTTCTCTGATCCTTGTGTAGGCACTTGAGTACCACCATTGAAGGAACGCGTCGTGTCAAGATGAAGATTAGGATACTGCTGCCACAGCTATGACAACTGTGTTGGAACAAAGGCAGGGCATCTATCCCAACTTAGTTTCATTCATAAACTAGGAATCGACACATTAGCATGTCCTCTTGCTGCTAGACCTACCCTAGGGCTAGAGGGATCGCCTCTGTCCGCAGAGGGGATTTACTACACAACAATGGGTCATGGTGATATTGAATGAAAAATCCATTTTTCATGGTGATTATGTGCATAATTTCCTCTATTTTACTTGCCAAAATGTCAATTTTTTCTTCTGAAGATGTCATATGCTCTGCAATGTTGTTCTTCTCTTCTTCTGTTTTCAACTTTTCCCTTCTAATCAGCGGATTGAATTATACATCTACTGCAATGTTCTGCATATGTTCAAGTGTTGTTGGGTTTCTTTCTCTTAACTAAAACTCTATTTCTGGATCAAATGCCTTTGGATAATGCAAGAGAGCTTGAGTCAGGAGGAGGTTTGATATTTGATGGCATTGAATAATAAAATTGATTAGATATGGCAGAAAATTGTTGTATTGTCTCATTTTAATGTCTCTTTAACTGATTGTATTCTTCTATGATCATGAAAAGATTAACTTTGATTATCCATCTATCAAGGAAAATCTTGACAAACTGTTGGAAATTTGAGATGCTTGCAATAGGCAGGCTCTTGAACCAACTCTTTACTTTAGTTTGCAAAGAAAGAGAAAAAAGTCCGATATTAACATCATCTTCATCAATCTCAAATGGGTCTAGATAATTCTGAAAACCTTGAATATGTTTTTCAACAATGATGTTAGCATTTTCTCCATCAAACATGGGGAGATATGTGTAATAGTTATCAGGGAAATCATGGAGTATAGGAGGTAAGATGAGTGGCTTATATCTATCTGTAACTTTAAAAGGTATAGGAATATGTACATGAATTGCAAGATTAGTCTTGATTACTTGAGGCTTATCAATCGGAAGATGATCATAAGTTTCAGAAGAAAGCTCCTCAAAGGGATCAGAGAAGGTCTACGTACAATCTCCAAAGGAAAGTAAATAAAGACTAATATAAGATCTTTACTAAAATACAATATACATTGAAAAACCATTTTGATGAGAAAGAACATGATGTCTTGGATTAGAAACCTAATATTTCCATGATGTTCTTCCAGGTTCATTTTTCCAGTGGAGTCTTGGATGATTTTAACCTTTGTGTGTCTGAATAATATCCACCATCATAGATCAGATCTGATTTTTGTATAATTATTCTGAAGAAAATATTCCCCAGTATGGTCGCCAATATGTTATCACTCAGTAATTTCTCAAGGTTAAAGAAAGAAATCACCGAGGTAACCACAAACCTACTTTTAAGCTTATGATATAGCCTTCCTAATGCTCAGAGAGGGCTCTCTCTGTGATTCAACTTTGTTGTTTTTAGTTGATTTTAGGCTAGTTATGTAAGATTGTTTTGGTTTTGATTTTGGTTTGGTTTGGTGGTGGAATTACTGATTCAGATGGATAGGTGCAGGTCTATTTTCCATTGGGATATGGATTCAATGTATCAAGCAACAAGACATAATCAAGTTCTAAAGGAAGTCTTCACAGGGTAAGGTAGCTGAGTAAATTCAGATCTTTTAGGCTCGATGATGAAATGGTCTTAATTAGGATCAAGGAGCAGTTAAGGATTTGTCAAACCAGATAATGAGGTAAATGACAGAGGTCAATCAGGATGGGAGAAAAATTAAGGATTCTCATAACCAGATATCAAAAGAAAACATGAAAATGAAGGAAAATTCAAGACAAAGTGTATTTAAACAAGTTCTGACATAAAATTCCTGTTATATCATTTAGATTCATACAACATTCAAGTTTATGAAAAACTTAAGGAAAAACATGAACAATAGAAATATAATTCACTAAAGTGGCTCAACACATGAACCCTGTAATGCAATGCCTTTATTACAAAGTCCTGTTGTTGACTTGAAAATGGTACAATAAATCCTCTGGTTCTTAGATCAGTTACAACTATAGAAATGTTCATAAATCCACACACCCTTAATGCTTTGAATGAATTAAGTACTTATACAAAAAGTAATACAAAATATCCTATTTAAATAATAATGATTTATTCTAGGAAATAAAATATCTGGATGCTAAAAGGTAGTGACACCTTTCAACTGACTGAAAGATGTCACTATTTTACTTGATTGATGTTATCTGTTTGTTTCTTTTATGCTGGCTTATCTCTCACGTTGTCTTCTTCTTCTGTCTTTATCTGATTTCCCTTTTTGTTCTTTAAAATGTTTTTCATCTATATTCACTGACTTGACTGCTCTTTTCTTTTAACTCTAATTTTGACCTTTGACTCTACCTACTTTCTTAATTGTCACAGTAAATTCCTCTTTACTTTATTGCTCTGTCTGCTTGATTTCACTTTTACCTTTTACAGTAAGACATATATAATAGTAATTAAAATATGTCTTGGAGAGTTACTTGTATGAATATTTTCACTGTTGCTGGTGCAAGTGTTCTTATCTATGTTTAACCATTACTGTGTCTTCTTTCTGATATGTCTCTAGTTTAACTTGATTTTCCTTTCTGTTTATGAATCTTCTGCTGAGTGAAGCCTTTGAATTCAAATTTTGAGAGTTTGGAGGAAATAGGTTTTGTAACTAGTATCAAAATTGTTTGTCCAAGTCTTGTCTGATCACCTACAAAAATAAACCAATATAAAATGAAACACAGTTTTGCCAAGAAGGGATAATGGCTTTCGGGAATGGGCGAAATCTCTGAAATGAGTCTGAACTGCAATGGGGTTTCAATTCAACATTGGCAATGGTCTTCTGGATCCGTTTTCATAAACCAATAGAGGTGGGTAAGTGAATGAAACAGTCGAGAGTTTACAGCACGTAGGTTTGACAAGTGGCTTTATGAATGGTCTATCGCATAGTTGAGGAGCGAAGAGGTGGTTTTAACACATGTGCAGACGAGTTGGGCAGTTTATTGCATCCACAAAGAATGGTTTAGCATTTTCATGGATGGGAGTGCGATGAGACGAGGTGATGCCATGTGGCATGGGGTAGGGGGTGCGAAACCGCCCATTTCACAACCCCCCATCATCATTAACCATATGTTTGTTGGGGTTGCGAAAGGGATGTGGGCCGTTGGATCTGATCTAAGGAGATCAGGTGATAGACAAATACACGGTTTTCGGATAGGTGGGACCCGAGGAAATGATATATGCAAAGGGTGTGTAAAGTGGGTTGGGTTTATATATGATATGGGATTTTAATATTAAAGGGGTTAATATACGTGAAGAGTTTAATAATGATAGTGGGAGTTAATGTAAATGATATAATGGGGTATATATTAATATAGGGATTAATATAAGATAAGGTTTAATATAATATAAAGCAGGGAAATATATAAACTGATATGCTAAATAGCATAAGGGGCGGGATGTTTAGGAATGAGTTAAATAATATCGCGGAGGGATTTAAATGAAATTGGCCCAACATATATTAAATGCTTAAAACTATGCAAAAGTGGGTTTTGCAGTTTTTTTAATGAAAAAGGGAAATTAGTAAAGGGGAAGTTTATTTTTAAAGGGAAATGGGTTTTTAACTAGGGAAAGGGATTTAGGAAGGGTAAATAGTTAAAATGAGGGGAAAGGGATATTTTACAAGGGGGAAAGTCTTTAGAAGGATGTTAGTAATATGAGATGAACAAAAAATTCTTTTCCATGACTTGCAAAAAGTGTTTCTGCCTACCCTTTATTTATCCTAACATTTTCATTTCCTTTATTGGGCGCATTTGAGCTTGTTGACCCTTTATTTTCTTTTAATAAGAAAACTAATCTACTTCTAACCTTATAACTTCCAAAGGCTCAGATTAAATTGATGAGATCTTTTTATTGTCTACCTAAGTACTGATCTTCCAAGATTAAATGGTTTGGCCAGATCTTATTGACTAGCTATCAACATGAAATTTAAAGCATGAATGAATAAGGATTAAACTATTTGATCATCATGAATTCTGGCATTTTGGACAAGATGCACACAAATTTATTTTCATAAAATAAACTAATAGTAGTGTCATTTGAATGTGCAACACTTTCATGATCTTATTTTTATCTATTTTTGTGGGGTTCATACTTGATATTCTTTTTATTCTTGTTTCTTTTGGTCCTTCGATTCTTCTCTTAGGACATACCCTCTTTTCATTTTTTAATATCGGAAAACATTTTCAAAAAGCAAAGGTATGTACAATATTAAAAGATTTTAAAAAATTCAATTCAAAATTATGAATCCTATTATTATAGGACCGTAACAGGGGCATGTATTGTTTAGTCTTATTGTGGAGAAAACTTGTTGTTTAGCAGCACCACTTTCTTTTCTTGCAGGGATGTACTTGGACTGATTCAATAATGAAGATTGGTGTCATTTTTAGCTTCTAAGGCTTGGTTTCCTCCATAGGACTCTGATTCCTCCTTGGGATTGGCCATCCCAGGAATATCAGAGCCCTCTTGCACAATTCTTTATGTTTTTTCCCTTCTTATTCATATTCATCTCTTATTTCTGTTTTGCATATTTCTGTATTTAGTATTGTTTCTTTTCTTGTTGTAGAATTGAGTTAAATGATTTAAATGATTTATTTTGCAGGGTGTTTACAGGTTCAAAAACATCATTCATCCATATAATAACTTTGGAAGGTCATCTTAATCATTAAGCTACTTGTATTTGGTTACTAGTTCACGAATATAAGATTTCTGGAAATGCCTTGTAGTGAAATAGTGGTAAATTTCTGCTATTTTTTAGAAGTGGTTAATGAGATCCATTTGACTTTATTACACTTGTATTAGGTCATAATAATGTTAAATTTTATAAAAAAAATCACCTCATTACATTTTCACTTGATTAGGTTACAAATTTGATAGATTAACTAGCTCACTAGTTCTTGAATTTCCAGATTTTAGAGTAGTACTTTTCTATTATTTTTTTAGCACGTGTTAACAAGGGTATTTTGGAGTGATTCCACTTGGAATGGAGACCTAAGACATCCTAATTACTAAAAAAAACTGTCCCATACCATTTTCATTTGATTTACTTGGTAATTCGGTGAGTTATTTCCAAAACAGACTTTCCTATAGCAAAACCAGAGTTTCTTGTAACACTCTTGTAGCATGTGTAAACTCGGCCAGAGTTGCTCACAAAGGTTCGATTTTGTCTCTTAGGATTGAATCATGACCCCTGGGATCTAAATACATGATTGAGGAAGAATAAAAAACACTTAGAACATTCATTTTTGCAAATTAGATTAGGTCTTTTTATTTGAATCCATGCTCTTAGGATTTCTATTACAAATTGTTGTTCTTTCCTAGGATTAATTTCTTTTCAAAGAAAAAATTTCATTTCTAAAATTAGTTTAGGCTTTGATTTCATGACATTCACTCCATTACATCAGATAAAAAAAGAAGCAAACATTGTATGCTGCACATATAATGTCAATACCTCTTAAGTTTGTACGATCCCCATGTTGATAATTAAAGTTTGTAGCCTGGGAGTTGTAACATTATTGTTGCAATACTGGGGTTCATCATTGTTTGAAGATTCAGTTGAAGCGAGATGCACCTTTTACAAACATTGGCATGTAAGAAATGTCAATTTTGGAGAATGCAGAGATCAAGAATCAAATTCTAGAGTTTCTTAACAGAGGGGTCATTAAGCCAAGTACATCTCCTTGTGGGTATCATATTGACTTGGTTCCAAATAAGGATGTTACATGGTGCATGTGTGTGGATTTTAGAGCTTTGAAAAAAATCATGGTAAAGAAACATTATCCTCTTCCTCATATTGATGATCTGGTGGACCAATTAAAGGATGTTGTCTATTTCACTAAGTTATATTTGAGAAGCGGTTATCATCAAATCAGGATTGCTAAAGGTGATATTTGGAATACTTATTTCAAGACAAAACAAGGTTTGTTTGAATGGTTAGTTATGCCTTTTGGGCTTTGTAATGCACCTGAAACATTCATGAGAGTTATGAATGATGTGTTGAGATCATTCATTCATGATTTTTTCATAGCTTATTTAGATGATATTTTTTCTTTTCTTTAGTAAGACATGAATAACATGTCAAGCATGTGAAACAAGTTTTATATGTATTAAATAAATATAAATTGTATTTGAAGATATATAACTGTGAATTTGGGAAAACTTATTTCGTATATTTGGCTCATATTGTAGGAGGGAGTGATTTAAGATTGATCCCTCAAAATTTCAAGTCATTGTGAATTCGCCTAAGCCTAATAATGTAACAAAGGTTAGGATGTTTTTGGGAGAAATCCAATATTGGAGAAAATTTATTGCTAAATTCTCATCTATTTGAGCTCAAATACATGCTTTGACAAGTGTGAAATAAGTCTTTCAGTGGGGAGGAAAGAAATAGAGAGTCTTTGACACTTTGAAAGAGAAAATTAGTACAACACCAGTTCTTACACTTCCAAATCTTAAGCAGCCATTTGAGATTCAAACTGACACAAGTGATTATGCCATGGGAGTAGTTTTGATGTGACATCGTAAGCATATTTATTATCATTTAGAAGCCTTTACCAATGCAGTAATTAGCTACCCAACTTATGATAAATATTTGTATTCTTTGGTACAAAGCGTGAAGATATGGAAGCATTATTTGATGGGTAAGGAAACGATTATTCATATTGACCATCAACCTTTGCAATATTTATAATCACAAACCAAGCTAGACATTTTAGGTGGATGGGATTTATACAACAGTTCCATTTGGTAATCATGTATAATAAAGGTTTATACAACAAATTTGTTGATATGTTGTCAAGGCCTATTGTTAATGCATCTGTCATTCTTAAGCATAATTCTATCATGCATTAAAGATATCTTGAAAAATATGCTCAATATTACGATTTTAAATATGTTTATGAAACTTTGATTCAATGAAATCATGTTGAAGAGTTGAATTATCATGTCCACAATAATTGTTTGTATCTTGCAAGTTATGTGTTCCACAAGGTGAAAGAGTCAATGCCATAAAGAAATCCTACACTTCTCTTATTGTTGGTCACTTTGGTGTAGGAAAAACAGTTTCACAATTACATAGGTATTGTTAGTATTGGCATCACATGAATGAAATTGTTTCAAAATATGTAAAAGGATGTTCTATGTGTGCTACTAGAAAACCAAGAAACATAAATATGGGTTTGTATACTCCACTTCCTATTCCTTCTCATCCTTGGGAAAGTATTTCTATGGATTTTGTAGGAGGAAAACCAATGTCAAAGAAATGCCATGATTATGTTTATGTTGTTGTGGATCGTTTCAACAAAATGTGTGTGTTGATTTGTTATGAAACCAGTTCCAAAAATAGAAGAAAAAGGAGATCAATGCCTTACAAATCAACCACTTCGAGGGGGGAAACTACTTTATGTTGAGAATGCAGCAAGATGATGGAGCTTAGTGAAATGAAGTCGCCTTCACTAAGTGGGCCCGCAGGCAAATTCTGGCGCAAAGTCTATTTTTAGACTATGTCTATTTTTAGACATACGGAGCATAATTTGGGAATTCTACTTGGAGATTCCTAAAGTATGCGACATGTCAGTAAAAATAGATGAGACCCTTATTTTTAGGACCCGTGCTATTTTTAGACTGATCTCCTAAAAATATGGAAGTCAAATATTATTTACCCTTAATAATATTTTGACTATAAACAGCAGTTTACTCTCTTGGCGCACTTCAGTTTGAGTCATGGAGGTGACTCATGCAACCGACACAAGGAATCACGTGGTTCCTAGGGTTTGATGGCATCTTGCATGGTTGGCTTCAGTTAGACTTCAGTGGCAGGATTTTTGGAGGAGTTAACGGGACAAGTAGTGGAGTTGTGTTTTGTTTGTTTTAGTTGAACTAGTTGGGATTAGTTAACTAACTAATCAACTAGATATGAGTGGAGTAAATTAAATAATATTTAATTTACTAAATATTAACTCATTAGTCAACTCAAGAACACTTCAATTCACTACAGTGCATGATCAGTTCAGTGGAGACCAGTGGAAGAGGTAGATGAAAGGGTGAGTAAAGCTATCAGTTGGTAGATTGGTTTTGCATGAGATTTGCATTACACTTGGAGGAATTGTCCATGAAAATTACGCAATCAAGGGAAGGGGATTCGAACCTTGAACCTCTTCATATACAGGCCATGATTGCGCAATAGAGGCAAGGCAACTGGCGGGGAGTTTTGAACCTCAGACTTGTTCAAAACTGAGTCAGATTGTGAGTAACTTCATGAGAGAGTACTGAGTACTTGTGAGGAGTATTGTACTTGTTTGGTTACTTGATTTCTCCATTATAATATACACAATAGCTGCGGGGTGTTCAGCTATAGGCTTTCCCCATACATACTGAGTTAATGTGTGATTGATTTGATGTGAGATTGCTTCTGTTATTTCCGCATGTGACAATTAATTGTAGAAGAAGGTTATGTGTTATGTATGCAATTCGAAATTGATATATGACCAGGTTAATCTTCAATGAATAAGTGATTTATTCAGCTAATTTCTACATGGTATCAGAGCGAGATTAATTGTCGAAGTCTATTACGGTGATTGCAAACTTATTTCCTCGGACAGAGTCTGCATGCGGGCCAGGTAGCCTCCGGAATATTCATCCTTCTTTGTAAGGTGAAAGATCTGGTGAATGCCCTTTGCAGTCAATCTCTGATTTGGAAATAATTTGTTTTCAAGTATAGATCGGAAGCGATAGAGCTTGGAGTTTGGAATTCGAATTTTGCAGAAGGTTGTTCTTCTTGGTGCCAGTGTTGAAAGATGTCTTCTTTCAATGGATTGCGACTCGAATATGCTCTTGAAGGCAGTTCGAACTATGTTGCATGGAAGGATCGAATGGAAGCAGTGTTAGAAGATAATGGTCTCAAGGAGTTCGTGGATGCGGATGTCCCAAAGCCCACTGATGCAGCTTTGGTCGATGCATGGCAAAAGAAGATCGCGAAATGTCGAAGGATCCTGTTGGAGGGCGTCAAGGATCATATTGTATCCAGCCTGCATGGGAAGGCTACTCCATATTTAATGTGGAAAGCTTTGACGGATCTATTCCAGAGTAAGAGTGACCAAAGGAAGCTGGCGCTCAAAGATAAGCTCAGGAACATCAAGATGGAGAAAGGCGACAGTATCGCCAAATACTTCACGAAGTTCACTCAATGCAGAGATGAGCTGGGAAGTGTGGGGGTGACTGTCGAAGATGAGGACATGGTCGACCTGGCTCTCCTTGGTCTTCCGAAGGCTTGGAACTCATATCAAGATAGTGTCAATGGTCGGGAGAAGCTGCCAGGATGGGAGCGCCTTTGGGCGGATCTCATGCAGGAGGAGATAAGGAGGACTACTCGAGATGGATCTTCATCAAAGGGAGTTGATGAAGAAAACTGCGCTTTGGTGTCCAAAGCTAAGAAAGGGAAGGGTAAGAAAACCTCTCATTCTGGAGCTAAGGGCAAGAAGCAGGATATGGCGAAAGTGAAATGTTTTCACTGCCATGATCACGGACATTATGCTACAAATTGTCCAAAGAAGAAGAACAAGCAAGCGGGAAGATCTGCAGATGGAGAAGCTTTGACTTCACAGTTCGAGCTTGACTTTTCACTGATTGCATGCTTGGTTTCAAGTGTGATGGGATCGGTGTGGTTCTTGGACAGCGGTGCGTCATTTCATATGACGGGAGATCGGGAGTTGTTCTCAGATCTGGAGGACAAGGATTTGGGTATGCACATCGAGATGGGCGAGGACGGTAGATACAGTGCGACTGGTATCGGTACCGTATCCTTTCAGAGGGAGTCTGGTAAACCCTTTGTCTTAAAGGATGTCATGCATGTACCTGGATTGAAGAAGAACCTGATTTCAGTAGCGATGTTGGAGGATAAGGGTTATGATGTGGTCTTCAGCGAAGGAAAAGCTTTCCTGCGCAGCAAGACTACTGGAGAGACCCGGAAGATAGGGGTTCGAACTCAGAACCTTTATCAGTTGCAGGTAGATGACTGCGCAGCTATGGCATGCAAGGCTGGAGATGTGGTGAGCCGGGATGATGAGGGCGAACTATGGCACAGGAGATTGGGCCATCTTCAACATGGAGCTTTGAAGATTCTGCAGCAGATTTCTACTGGACTTCCTAAGGGCACTCTTGCGCAGTCAGATCAGTGCAAGGGGTGTACTTTAGGGAAGTATGTGAAAGCCACCTTTCACGATAAGGATAGTCGCGCCACGACGATCCTTGAGAGAGTTCACACAGACGTGTGTGGTCCTTTCTCAGTTGCTTCGACAACAAAGCACATGTATTATGTGATCTTTGTTGATGATTTCTCTCGAAAGTGCTGGATCTTCTTCATGCAGAAGAAGAGCGATACATTTGCGAAGTTCTGTGAGTTTAAAGCATTGGTCGAGAAGGAGTCGGGGAAGAAGGTGATTGCTCTAAGGAGTGATAATGGTGGTGAATTCATCTCGGCTGAATTCAAGGAGTTCTGCAGCGCAGAAGGGATTCGGAGAGAGCTCATCGCACCCCATAACCCACAGCAGAACGGGGTGGCTGAGCGGAAGAACAGAACGATCGTGGGTGCTGCACCGGCGATGTTGCATGATCAGGGCCTACCCCTTCACTTGTGGGCTGAGGCATGCAATACAGCAGTGTATGTGCAGAACCGTTGTCCTCACAAGGTTCTTGGCATGAGTACACCAGAGGAGGCTTATTCTGGCAAGAGGCCCGATATTTCCCATTTGCGGATTTTCGGATCTCCTGTCTACATGCATGTGACGAAGGATGCAAGAAGGAAGCTGGATCCAACTGCTGAAGTTGGAATATTTGTGGGGTACACTGATACACCTCACAACTATCGGGTGTATGTGCCAGACAGTCGCAAGACCGTTGTGCGACGGGATATAAAATTCCAGGAGGAGAAAGCCATGCAGTGTTCGCTTGAGAGGGAGCTACACTTGCATGCAGATGAGGAGCTGTTAGTTCCTAAGGAGGAGCTCCCGGATGTGGATCAGCCACAAGAGGAGGTTCAGGAGGTGGAAGAAACCACCCAGGCAGCGCCAACCATCAGAGGGCGCATGCGCACTACAGAAGCTGAGCGACTGGCTCGGGATGCAGAAAAGGTTGTAGGACCACCTACAGCACAGCGCAGACAGAGACAGTCACCGGATCGGTACACTGGATACATGGCTCTTATGAGTCAATGTGTTGTGACAGAGCCATCCTCTTTTGAGGAAGCTGTGGAGGAACCCGCATGTGTTGATGCCATGATCGAAGAATATGATTCGATCATCAGGAACAGTGCATGGGAGATTGTCCCAAGACCGGTTGGGAAATCAGTTGTAGGTTCGCGATGGATCTACAAGGTGAAGCAGGCGGCTGACGTGAGTGTGGAGAAGTACAAGGCGAGATTTGTCGCCCGTGGCTTCTCACAGATCGAGGGGATTGACTATGAGGAGACTTTTGCACCTGTCGCAAGGTACTCTTCCATACGGACGATCCTTGCTCTCTCAGCGCAGATGGGGTGGCACATTCATCAGATGGATGTGAAGACTGCGTTCCTCAATGGAGTTATCGAGGAAGAGGTGTACATAGAGCAGCCTGAAGGTTTTGAGATCTTCAGCAGTGAGTCGCATGTGTGCCGACTCAAGAGAGCACTGTATGGGCTGAAGCAAGCACCTCGTGCTTGGTACACTCGGATAGACAGCTACTTCACCGGGCTTGGATTCTCCAAGAGTGAGGCGGATCCAAACCCGTACCAGATTGTGGTGGAGGGGAAGCTGTTGATC
The DNA here is from genome assembly GCA_034641835.2 of Pinus albicaulis. Classification (NCBI taxonomy): domain Eukaryota; kingdom Viridiplantae; phylum Streptophyta; class Pinopsida; order Pinales; family Pinaceae; genus Pinus; species Pinus albicaulis. The sequence goes on from CM076584.1 coordinate 38,293,626, forward strand.
ATCGTACTGTATGTAGATGATCTGATTTTGACTGGCGACGAGCAGTTGATACTTTCATGCAAGGAGGATCTTGCACGAGAGTTTGAGATGAAGGACCTGGGCATCCTTCATTATTTCCCGGGATTGGAGATTTGGCAGCGCAGTGGAGGACTGTTTGTTTCTCAGGGCAAGTATGCCCGGGAGATTCTGGAGAGGTTCAACATGCAAGGCTGCAAGCCTGTTGATACCCCTCTTCCTGGTGGATGGAGGAAGGGAGATGCCACTTCGGAGGAGGTAGTGGATGCCACTGTCTATCGACAGTTGGTGGGGTCGTTGATGTATCTGGTCAATACTCGACCCGATATATGCTATGCAGTTAACCAGCTTTCGCAAGCTATGGTTAAGCCTACCAAGCTCTTTTGGAAGGAGGGCAAGCATGTATTGCGCTATATCAGAGGCACATCGGGATATGGTCTATGGTACAGACAGGAGGATGGAGCGAAGCTTTCTGGCTTCACTGATGCAGATTGGGCAGGGAGTCCAACGGACCGGAAGAGCACTTCTGGAGGAGTTTCCAGCATTGGGTCGACAGCAGTTTCCTGGTACAGCAGGAAGCAGAGATCCGTGGCACTCAGTTCAGCAGAGGCCGAATACATGGCAGCAAGCTTGGCTGCATGTGAGGCTATTTGGATGAGGAAGATCCTCGCAGGCTTGTTCAGGTTGCATTTGGAGCCTACAGTGATCTACTGTGATAACCAGAGCTGCATCAAGCTCTCGGCTAATCCAGTATTTCATGATAGGTCCAAACATATCGACATCAGGTACCATCACATCAGAGATTGTGTTCAGCGGAGGATCATGATGCTTTCATATGTTCCCACGGAGGATCAGGATGCCGACATCCCGACGAAGGCGCTCACCAGGAGCAAGTTCGAATTCCACAGAGGCAGGATAGGGATTGCAGATAATCCATATCTTGCTGAGAGGGAGTGTTGAGAATGCAGTAAGATGATGGAGCTTAGTGAAATGAAGTCGCCTTCACTAAGTGGGCCCGCAGGCAAATTCTGGCGCAAAGTCTATTTTTAGACTATGTCTATTTTTAGACATACGGAGCATAATTTGGGAATTCTACTTGGAGATTCTTAAAGTATGCGACATGTCGGTAAAAATAGATGAGACTCTTATTTTTAGGACCCAGGCTATTTTTAGACTGATCTCCTAAAAATATGGAAGTCAAATATTATTTACCCTTAATAATAGTTTGACTATAAACAGCAGTTTACTCTCTTGGCGCACTTCAGGTTGAGTCATGGAGGTGACTCATGCAACTGACACAAGGAATCACGTGGTTCCTAGGGTTTGATGGCATCTTGCATGGTTGGCTTCAGTTAGACTTCAGTGGCAGGAGTTTTGGAGGAGTTAACGGGACAGATAGTGGAGTTGTGTTCTCTTTGTTTTAGTTGAACTAGTTGGGATTAGTTAACTAACTAATCAACTAGATATGAGTGGAGTAAATTAAATAATATTTAATTTACTAAATATTAACTCATTAGTCAACTCAAGAACACTTCAGTTCACTACAGTGCATGATCAGTTCAGTGGAGACCAGTGGAGGAGGTAGATGAAAGGGTGAGTAAAGCTATCAGTTGGAGATTTGTTTTGCATGAGATTTGCATTACACTTGGAGGAATTGTCCATGAAAATTGCGCAGTCAAGGCAAGGGGATTCGAACCTTGAACCTCTTCATATACAAGCCATGATTGCGCAATAGAGGCAAGGCAGTTAGTGGTGTGTTTTGAACCCGAGACTTGTTCAAAACCAAGCTAGATTGTGAGTAACTTCATGAGAGAGTACTGAGTACTTGTGAGGAGTATTGTACTTGTTTGGTTACTTGATTTCTCCATTATAATATACACAATAGATGCGGGGTTTTCAGCTATAGGCTTTCCCCATACATACTGAGTTAATGTGTGATTGAATTGATGTGAGATTGCTTCTGTTATTTCCGCATGTGACAATTAATTGTAGAAGAAGGTTATGTGTTATGTATGCAATTCGAAATTGATATATGACCGGGTTAATCTTCAGTGAATAAGTGATTTATTCAGCTAATTTCTACACTTTACATTACACAAATGAACAATTCTTGGAATATTCAAATGAAAAAACATCCTTTCTATATATAGGAGTCCATGGGGTGACAATATAATCCTATCTGACCTAACAATAATAATGGAAGGGCACAACAATAACAATAGTGGGGTTTTATGGAGCACAATAATAACAATATGGGGACTATAGGGGTATAACAGTAACAATAAGGGGGCTACACTAACAAAAATAAGGGACTACACTAGTAATAAAGGGACCTAACATTCCCCTCTCCTTCAACAAAGTGTTGTCCTCAACACTTGAGTAGCTCTCGATGCTTCTGTATAAAATTCTCATCCTCCCATGTGGAATATTCAGTAGGTAAGTTCTTCCACTTGATGAGATACTCTGAAATTGATTGATTTCATAGCTGTAAAGTTCTTGTTTCTATGACTACTTCAAGTTCCAATGTGATTTTTCCTTCCTCATCAAATTCTACAATATTTTTTGAACTGGAAGTTTGTCACCAATAACCTTCTTTAAGCATGAAACATGGAAAATTGGGTGCACTGGAGAAGAAGTAGGAAGCTCCAATTTGTATGCCATAGTACCGATATTTTGCAACACCTTGTAAGGACCATAATACTTTGGTGATAATTTATTATCCTGGTTAGCTAGCTTGAGGGAATTTTTTTGTATGGTTGTAGCCGTAAAAATACCCAGTCTCCTACATAAAAAAATCTCTCACTGCGATGTTGATATGCATGTTGTTTCATTTGATTTTGTGCCAAATTTAGGTTATCAATTAAGAGTTGGAGAACTTGTTTTTGATGCTCGATATGATCTTCCACTGCTTGAAAATTAGAATTTTCTCTTAAAGATTATGTGATGGACGGTAGATGATATCCATAAAGTACCATAAATGGGTTATTTTTTTCCACAGTATGGAAGGAAGTTTTATACCACCATTCAGCCAGAGGTAACGACTTGACCCATTGTGTTTTTTTGTCAGATATCGAACAATGAAGATATCCTCCCAAAAATTTGTTCACTATCTTAGTTTTCCCATCAGATTGAGGATGTTAAGATGAGCTGTGGGCTAGTTGAGTAACCAAAAAAGAAAATAATTCCGTCCAAAAATTTCTAGTGAAATGGTATCTTTGTCGCTTACAATAATCTTTGGGTTTCCATGCAGCTTTTGAATTGTTTCCATAAATGCAATATCAACTGTACTTGCTTTAAATGCATGAGATAATGCACAAAAGTGTGCATGCTTGGTAATTCTATCAACTACCACCATGATGACATTCTTTCCTTTTGAATTAGGTAAACTTGTGATAAAATCCATTGAAACCTCCTCCCAATGTTGATTTGGAATAGGTAAAGGTTGTAGTAGACTCAGGGTCTTAATTGTCTCAACTTTATTTTATTGGAAAACCAAACATTCTGCCATAAACGTTTGAATATCAGATTTAAGGCCATCACAAAAAAATTATTTCTTCACCCTGTGGTAAGTTTTTAAAAGTCCCGAGTGGCCTCCTACCTGAGAGGTGTGCAATTCTAAAATAATCTTTTGTTTTCGTTGGGAATTAATACAAAGATATAAGCGATATTTGTACCCTAAGGAATAATTTTTCCAACTAAATTTACCAGATGTACTGGGACCTTGATGCAACTTTTGATTGAGTGTCCACACTTCTTCATCATTCTTCCATTCCTCCCTTGCATCAGTTATCCAATCTGGTTGGACAATAGAAATGGCACAAAGCAATGCTTCCACCTCCTCATCCTTTCTTGAGAGTGCATCTGCAACGACATTTAGCTTCCTTTTTTTGTAGATTATTTCAAAGTCATAACAAAACATCTATGTTCCCATTTTTTATCCTCTTCTAAAGATAGTCTTTGTTACAAAAAGTATTTAAGACTATCATGATCAATTTTTAACTTGAAGTGTCTTCCCATTAGGTAAGGTCGCCATTTCTTTAGTGCATGAAGTATTGCCAACATTTCCTTCTCATACATAGCTTTCTATAAATAATTTCCTTTTATTGGAGGACTTTAAAAGAAATGGGTCTTCCTTCTTGCATTAAAATGTCACCAATTCCATTTCCTAAGGAATCACATTCCACAATAAAGGTTTTTGTGAAGTATGGCGTAGCTAAGACCAGTGCTAGGCACATTGCCTCTTTAATATGTTCAAAGGCTTTAGTTGCTTCAGGAGTCCATGAAAATGCATATTTCTTCAATAATGTTGTTAGAGGTGTTGCTATTCTCCCATAATTCTTAACAAACTTGCGATGATACCCTGTTAACCCGAGAAATCATCGCAACTGCTTTATGGTTGTGGGGACTTTCCATTCCTTAATGGAATTAATTTTGTTAGGGTCTACCTTGTATAAATTTTCTGAATAATGATTAATTATCCACCGAGACTATCCTGATCACATACAATTCAAATTTATATGCAACACATAATCTCTTCCACTCAGATCATCAAACATGCGGAAATAAAATCAAGCGATAACACATCAAATCATCATACACATTAACACAGTATGTATGGGGAAAGCTTATAGCTGAAAACCCCGCAGCTATTGTGTATATTATAATGGAGAAATCATGTAACAAACTCAGTACAATACTCCTCACAAGTACTCTATACTTTCTCATGAAGTTACACACAATCTAGCTCAGTTTTGAACAGGTTACTGGTTCAAAACTCACCGCCAATTGCCTTGCTTCTATTGCGCAATCCAGGCCTGTCTATATATAGATCCAAGGTTTGAATCTCCTTGGCTTGACAGCGCAATCATCATGGGAAATTCCTCCAAGTGTGGTGCAAATCTCATGCACAACTGATGTCGCCACTGATAGCTAACTCCACCCTTTCATCTACCTCTTTCACTGGTCTCCACTGAACCGATCATGCACTGTAGTGAACTGATGTGTTCTTGAGTTGAATAATGAGTTACTAATTAATGAATTAAATAATATTTAATTCACTCCACTCATAACTAATTGATTAGCTAGTTAAACTAATCTCAATCAGTTCAACTAAAATAAACAGAACACAACTCCACTAGCTGTCTCATTAACTCCACCAAACTTCTGCCACTGAAGTCCTAACTGAAGTCAACCATGCATGATGCCATCAAACCCTAGGAATAGCGTAATTCCTCTGTCAGATGCATGAGCCACTTCCAAGGCTTGAACTGAAGTGCTCCAAGAGAGTAAACTGAAGTTTATAGTCCAAATATTATTAAGGGTAAATAATATTTGACTTCCCTATTTTAAGGAAAGGCAGTCTAAAAATAGACTTCGACCTATAGGTCCAAAAAATAGAGTCCCATCTATTTTTACCAACATGACCAATACTACAAGAATAACATACTGCAATCCCCGGACCATGCTCCATATGTCTAAAAATAGACATAGTCTAAAAATAGACTTTGCGCCAGAATTTGCCTGCGGGCCCACTTAGTGAAGGCGACTTCATTTCACTAAGCTCTATCATCTTGCTGCATTTTCAACACTCCCTCTCAGCAAGATATGGATTATCTGCAACCCCTATCCTGCCTCTGTGGAATTCGAACTTGCTCCTGGTGAGCGCCTTCGTCAGGATGTCGGCATCCTGATCCTCCGTGGGAACATATGAAAGCATCATGATTCTCCGCCGAACACAATATCTGATATGATGGTACTAACTGCGTGAAGCCATGCCTAGCCTCAATCGATCCTCCCCGTCCGTACCATGATCTATATCCCGATGTGCCTATGATATAACGAAATACATGCTTGCCCGCCTTCCAAAAGAGCTTGGTAGGCTTAACCATAGCTTGCGAAAGTCGTGTTTTCAACCGTATTAGCATATATCGACGGTCGTGTATTGACCAGATACATAAGCGACCCCACCAACTGTTGATAGACAGTGGCATCCACTACCTCCGCTGAAGTAGCATCCTCCTTCCTCCAACCACCAGGAAGAGGAGTGTCAACAGGCTTGCAACCTTGCATGTTGAACCTCTCCCGAATCTCCCGATCATACTTTCCCTGAGAAACAAACAGTCCTCCGTTGTGCTGCCAAATCTCCAATCCCAGGAAATAATGAAGGATGCCCAAGTCCTTCATCTAAAACTCTCGTGCAAGATCCTCCTTGCACGAAAGTATCAACTGCTCATCACCAGTCAAAATCAGATCATCTACATACAGTACGATGATCAACAGCTTCCCCTCCACCATAATCTGGTACAGGTTAGGATCTGCCTCACTCTTGGAGAATCCAAGCCCGGTGAAGTAGCTATCTATCCGAGTGTACCAAGCACGAGGTGCGTGCTTCAGCCCGTACAGTGCTCTCTTGAGTCGACACACATGCGACTCACTGCTGAAGATCTCAAAACCTTCAGGCTGCTCTATGTACACCTCCTCCTCAATGACTCCGTTGAGGAACGTAGTCTTCACATCCATCTGATGAATGTGCCATCCCATCTGCGCTGAGAGAGCAAGGATCGTCCGTATGGAAGAGTACCTTGCGACAGGTGCAAAAGTCTCCTCATAATCAATCCCCTCGATCTGTGAGAAGCCACAGGCGACAAATCTTGCCTTGTACTTCTCCACACTCTCGTCAGCTGCCTGCTTCACTTTGTAGATCCATCACGAACCCACCACTGATTTCCTCTCCGGTCTTGGGACAATCTCCCATGCACTGTTTCTGACGATCGAATCATATTCTTCGATCATGGCATCTACCCATGCGGGTTCCTCCACAGCTTCCTCAAAAGAGGATGGCTTGCCACAAATATTCACCACAAGAGCCACGCATCCAAGGTACCGATCCTATGGGACCGCCCGTTCGCGCTGTGCTGTAGGTGGTCCTACAACCTTCTCTGCATCTCGAGCCAGTCGCTCAGCTTCTATAGTGTGCATGCGCCCTCTGATGGTTGGCGCTGCATGGGTGTTTTCTTCCACCTCCCGAACTTCCTCTTGTGGCTGATCCACATCCGGAAGCTCCTCCTTAGGAACTAACAGCTCCTCATCTGCATGCAAGTGTAGCTCCCTCTCAAGCGAACACTGCATGGCTTTCTCCTCCTGAAATTTTATATCCCGCCGCACAACAGTCTTGCGACTGTCTGACAAATACACCCGGTAATTGTGAGGTGTATCAGTGTACCCCACAAATATTCCAACCTCAGCAGTTGGATCCAGCTTCCTTCTCGCATCCTTCGTCACATGCATGTAGACAAGAGAACCAAAGATCCACAAATGGGAAATATCAGGCCTCTTGCCAGAATAAGCCTCCTCCGGTGTACTCATGCCAAGAACCTTGTGAGGACAACGGTTCTGCACATACACTGTTGTATTGCATGCCTCAGCCCACAAGTGAAGGGGTAGGCCCCGATCATGCAACATCGCCCGTGCAGCACCCACGATCGTTCTGTTCTTCCGCTCAGCCACCCCGTTCTGCTGTGGGTTATGGGGTGCGATGAGCTCTCTCCGAATCCCTTCTGCGCTGCAGAACTCCTTGAATCCAGCCGAGATGAATTCACCACCGTTATCACTCCTTAGAGCAATCACCTTCTTCCCCGACTCCTTCTCGACCAATGCTTTAAACTCACAGAACTTCGCGAATGTATCGCTCTTCTTCTGCATGAAGAAGATCCAGCACTTTCGAGAGAAATCATCAACAAAGATCACATAATACTCGTGCTTTTCTGTCGAAGCAACTGAGAAAGGACCACACACGTCTGTGTGAACTCTCTCAAGGATCGTCGTGGCGCGACTATCCTTCTCGTGAAAGGTGGCTTTCACATACTTCCCTAAGGTACACCCCTTGCACTGATCTGACTGCGCAAGGGTGCCCTTAGGAAGCCCAGTAGAAATCTGCTGCAGAATCTTCAAAGCTCCATGGTGAAGGTGGCCCAATCTCCTGTGCCACAGTTCGCCCTCATCATCCCGGCTCACCACTTCTCCCTCCTTGCATGCCATAGCTGCGTAGCCATCTACCTGCAACTGATAAAGGTTCTTGGTTTGAACCCCTATCTTCCGGGTCTCTCCAGTAGTCTTACTGCGCAGGAAGGCTTTTCCTTCGTTGAAGACCACATCATACCCCTTATCCTCCAACATCGCCATAGAGATCAAGTTCTTCTTCAATCCAGGTACATGCATGACATCCTTCAATACAAAGGGTTTACCAGACTCCCTCTAAAAGGATATGGTACCGATACCAGTCGCACTGTATCTACCATCATCGCCCATCTCGATGTGCACACCCAAATCTTTTTCCTCCAGATCTGAGAACAAATCCCGATCTCCCGTCATATGAAATGACGCACCGTTGTCCAAGAACCACACCAATCCCAACACACTTGAAACCAAGCATGCAATCAGTGAAAAGTCAAGCTCGAACTGTGAAGCCAAAGCTTCTCCATCTGCAGATCTTCTCGCTTGCTTGTTTTTCTTCTTCTTTGGACAATTAGTAGCATAATGTCCGTGATCATGGCAGTGAAAACACTTCACTTTTGCCATATCCTGCTTCTTTCCCTTTGCACCAGACTGAGAGGTTTTCTTACCCTTCCCCTTCTTTTATTTGGCAACCAAAGCGCAGTTTTCTTCATCAGCTCCCTTTGATGAAGATCCATCTCGAGTAGTCCTCCTTATCTCCTCCTGCATGAGATCCGCCCAAAGGCGCTCCCATCCCGACAGCTTCTCCCGACCATTGACACTATCTTGTTATGAGTGCCAAGCCTTCGGAAGACCAAGGAGAGCAGGATCAGTGGGCTTTTGGAAATCCGTATCTACGAACTCCTTCAGACCATTATCTTCTAATACTTCCTCCATGCGATCCTTCCATGCAACATAATTCGAACTGCCTTCAAGAGCATATTCGAGTCGCAAACCATTGAAAGACATTTTCAACACTGGCACCAAGAAAACAAAACTGCTGCAAAATTTCAAATTCCACCTCAAAGCTCAACCGCTCTAGATCTGTGAGAAAAAATTATTTCTAGCACAGAGATTGACTGCAAGGGGCATTTACCAGACCTTTCACTTTCCGAAGAAAGATGAATCCGGAGGCTACCTGGCCCGCATGCAGACTTTGTCTACCGAAATAAGTTTGTAATCACTGTGATGATCAATCTCCGCTTCAATAGCTCCGATACCATGTAGAAATTTGCTGAATAATGATTAATTATCCACCGAGACTATCCCGATCACATACAATTCGAATTTATATGCAACACATAATCTCTTCCACTCAGATCATCAAACATGCGGAAATAAAATCAAGCGATAACACATCAAATCATCATACACATTAACACAGTATGTATGGGGAAAGCTTATAGCTGAAAACCCCGCAGCTATTGTGTATATTATAATGGAGATCATGTAACAAACTCAGTACAATACTCCTCACAAGTACTCAATACTTTCTCATGAAGTTACACACAATCTAGCTCAGTTTTGAACAGGTTACTGGTTCAAAACTCACCGCCAATTGCCTTGCCTCTATTGCGCAATCCAGGCCTGTCTATATAGAGATCCAAGGTTCGAATCTCCTTGGCTTGACTGCGCAATTGTCATGGACAAATCCTCCAAGTGTGGTGCAAATCTCATGCACAACCGATGTCGCCACTGATAGCTAACTCCACCCTTTCATCTACCTCTTTCACTGGTCTCCACTGAACTGATCATGCACTGTAGTGAACTGATGTGTTCTCGAGTTGAATAATGAGTTACTAATTAATGAATTAAATAATATTTAATTCACTCCACTCATAACTAATTGATTAGCTAGTTAAACTAATCTCAACCAGTTCAACTAAAATAAACAGAACACAACTCCACTAGCTGTCTCATTAACTCCACCAAAATTCTGCCACTGAAGTCCTAACTGAAGTCAACCATGCATGATGCCATCAAACCCTTGGGAATAGCGTAATTCCTCTGTCAGATGCATGAGCCATTTCCAAGGCTCGAACTGAAGTGCTCCAAGAGAGTAAACTGAAGTTTATAGTCCAAATATTATTAAGGGTAAATAATATTTGACTTCCCTATTTTTAGGATAGGCAGTCTAAAAATAGACATCGACCTATAGGTCAAAAAATAGAGGTCCATCTATTTTTACCAACATGACCAATACTCCAAGAATAACATACTGCAACCCCTGGACCATGCTCCATATGTCTAAAAATAGACTTTGCGCCAGAATTTGCCTGCGGGCCCACTTAGTGAAGGCGACTTCATTTCACTAAGCTCCATCATCTTGCTGCATTCTCAACATACCTTAACACCCTCCTAAGATACAATATGACCTAGATATTCCACCTCTTGTACTCTGAAGAAACATTTGGAGGTTTTTGCATATAATTGTTTCTCCTCCAATAGTTTGAGCACCCTGTCAACATGTTGAACATGATCCTTCCAAGATCTACTGTACATTAGCATGTGATCAAAAAATACTAACACAAATTTTATAAGGAAAGGTTTAAAAATGGAATTCATCAACCCTTGAAATGTAGAAGGTGCATTGGTAAGGAAAAAAGGCATCACCAAAAATTCATAATGACCCTCATGAGTTCGAAATGTTGTTTTCGGAATATCTTCAGTATTCATTCTAATTTGATGATATCATGAATGAAGATCCAACTTGGTAAAATAAGTTGCTCCATGTAATTAATCCAATAATTCATCAATCAAAATAATGGGAAATTTATCTTTAATAGTGAGCTTATTGAGCTCCCTATAATCTGGACACATGCACCATGATCCATCCTTCTTGTGCACCAATACTACTAGAGCAGAGAAAGAAATTTGACTAGGTTGAATTATACAAGCCTCTAACATTTCTACAATCATACATTCAATTTCAATCTTTTGGACATAAGGATATCTGTAAGGCCTGATGTTTGGAGAAACATTTCCTGGAATCAAATGAATAGCATGATCATGATCACGAATAGGTGGGATTCATTTGGTAGTTTCAAACACCTTAGAATTATTTTCCAAGAATTTTTGGAGATATGGAGAAACAGATGATTTTAATTTTGGAACTTATAGTGAGAATAATTGTGCAATTACACCTCATCGTTATTTATTCAAAAGATTTGTCATGATGTTAGAGCTTATTATCTTTTCTGGCTTCCCTGTGATACCCAGTAATTCAACTTTCTTTCCTTCTGAAAAAAATTTCAAGAAAATTTCTTGAAAAGTTAAAAGCTACTGTCCCCAAAGATTGTAACCATTATACTCCTAGTACAACATCATCACCTCCCATTGGAATGGAAAGAGTTGGACTATTCAATATATTCCCCATTGGTTAGCTTGATATTATTGCATTCTCCAGAGAAATTTATAGTCCCTCCATTTGAAAAAATCACTTGACACTCTAGTGTTGGGTATAGGAAGAAATTTAATTCCTTGGCTACCTTACAATGAATAGAATTATGGGTACTACCTGAATCAATCATCCTATTACATTTCTCTTCTTGATATGTCCTTCTATCTTTAGAGTTTGAGGAGTAGTAATTCCTACCAATGTATTACAAGATATGGTCAGACTCATTTCTTCTTTCTCTAGGGTTGGTTCCTGGTGTATATTCTCTTCTTTTGAAGTTTCTTGTTTATTTTCTTCCTCCTCTTTAGAATCTATGTAAAATAATTTCTTCTCAGCACATTTATGACCTTTAGTGTAGTTGCTATCACAATTGTTGCAAAGCCCTTTTGCTCTTTTTTCTTGCAATTTTTGCAGTGTCAACCTTGTAGGTTGTAGAAGTCTAGGGGTAGCAACACTTCCATATTTATATATGTGAGTGGTAGGCTTCCTTGTCGCCATAATTTGACTTTCAATTTTTCTTGCCAACCTGAATGCCTTCTCCAATGAATCAGGTTCCCAAAGGCAAACCTCATGTTGGATGTTATCCTTTAAAGTCCCTATGACGACATCAATCTTGTGTTCCTCTAGAATATCAGTTACCCTTATATTCAATTTTTGGAAGTCCTCAATGTGCTCCACCATTGAACTCTTTTGTTTGAGATTTATCAATTGGATAAAGGTTTTGCTCTTTGTATCCTCATAATGTGTTATCATTTCCTCCGTAAAAATTGATCAAGTGACAATTTTTTTACGAGAGAAAAGCCATCGATACCATAAAATGTATATTGTTTTAAATGTAAAGTTGCAATGCATACCTTTTGTGTGTTTTGCACATTATGGAGATCAAAAAATTGCTCCATATGTAGTATCCATGTTACGGGACCCTTGCCATCAGACTTCCTCATCTCAATCTTTGGAATCTGGTGGGTCTTCAATCCAACATTACAATTTATGAAATCACGATTAACATTTATTTTGTTCTCATCATGAGTTTCTTGTACTACCTTTTCACCATTAGGAATCCTTTCTTGTATAAACTTTGTAAAACCTTCCTTCAACCTTCCAGTCTTCTTTTAGATCATTCTTCATGTCTTCCGTGTTGTCTTTCATTTTTCCATCTATCTTAGCTTCCATGTCATCCATCTTAGCTTCCATGCCATCCATCTTAGTTTCCATGTCATTCTTCAAACCATCCATCTTAGCTTCCACGCCTTTCTTCAAACCATCCATATTAGCTTCCACACCTTTCTTCAAACCATCCATATTAGCTTCCATTCCTTTCTTAGAAACATCCATCTTAGCTTCCACACCTTTCTTCAAAACTTCTATTTCATTTTTTGTTGCTCTTTGCGAGAGTGAAATTTGGTGCACTTGGTCTTGTAATTTTGATATATCATGTTGCAATTCTTCCTCTTCATGAGTCATAGTAGAGCCTTTTGAGGGCTTAATGGGTGTTGAATTCTTTTTAGGGGCCATTTTAGAACCCAATACTGATATTTATGCTTCATTATGCCCTTGGAATCACTTCAAACTAATTTTTCAAACAAGACTTATGCAACTTGAAAAAACATACACACCTTTTTCTTGCTTTTGAGGAGCTCGATATTGAAACTGATGTATCTCTCGAATTTTGGATCTCCAAGATTTTATCTTTAGTTATTTATTATCCCTACAAGATTTTATCTTTCCAATGCCATAGGTCTGACCTGATTTGGATTCATCAAGGAAAATTTATGCCTAATCTCCCACAATGACCTAATTATGGACTCGATCAGTAGAAAGAACTTGTACGACATGCCACGTGTCATTTTTTCCTCCTTTGGCTCTAAATTAGATACAAAATAAACTATAGTTTGTTCACTTTCAACCACTTTTAACATAATTCCAATCTAATGCTCAAAGAGACAGTTATAACAATTTTCCGAAGGTAACCTCTTTGAGATGAAATTCAGAAGCCTGCAAAACCCCTAAATTCCACATATCATATCTCTGAAAATATTGTGAACCAAGATCTAAAATTTTTACACGACGTTCATCAGGATTGCTACGCAAATGGGATTTTTTTTAGCTTCTTAACCTTCATATAAAAAATGTTATAATGAAACTGCCACAATGACCTGTTTGAAGCAGTGAAACCCTAGAATCCAAAGCTCTGATACCAAATGTTATGAAACCAACTCCAAAAATAGAAGAAAAGAGAGATCAACACCTTACATATCAGCCACTTTGAGGGGGAAACCTCCTTTACATTACATAAATGAACAATTCTTGGATGATTCAAATGAAAAAACCTCCTTTCTATATATGGGAGTCCATGGGGTCACAATATAATCCTAGCCGACCTAACAATAGTAATGTAAGGGTACAACAATAACAATAGTGGGGTTTTATGGGGCATAATAATAAAAATATGGGGACTACGTAGGTACAACAATAACAATAACGGGGCTACACTAACAACAATAAGGGACTACACTAGTAAAATAGGGACCTAACATGATTCCATGTAAGAAATAGGTTACAGCTGAAAAAACCGCAAATATGTTCTTCCAAAATGTATGGGTATACTTTGGGTTGCCCACTTCTCTTATTTTTTATTGATATTCTCAATTTTTTGGGAAGTTTTGGTTAAGTTTATGGGAACTCGTGGACACTAAGTTGGGGAAGATCACAACACTTCATCCACAAACTAATGGCCAGACAAAAGTGGTAAATAGAACAATAGTACATCTCCATGGATACTGCAGCAAGCATCCTAAGATTTGGGATGAACACTTACATTACATCCAACATGCCTACAATAGAGTTAAGCATTCTTCAACTTATACATCTCCATTCAAAGCATGTTTGGGATATTTACCAAAATCTCCCTTAAATTTTATCTTCGGTAAATATGTTGCGATGGATGGACACGGTGATATAGACAAAGCCAAGTGCTTCATTGAACATATTCAGTTGGTGCATCAAATGATACATGAATAATTGGATAAGATTCAAGTCAAGTACAAAGGAAGACATGACAAACATCGTGTTGACCACAACTTCTAGATGGGAGATCAAGTTTGGATATATAACATCAAGGAAAGACTTCAAGCTGAACGTAAAATGCTCAATCCAACCATATATGGTCCTTTCAAAATCTTGGAGAAGATTGATAATAATGATTTCTTATTAGATTTTCCACCATACATGCAAATCTATGTTGTTGTGAATGTGGAAAACTTGAGATTATATGAGCCTCCTATGATTGAATATCAAGGAGAGAATGTGTCAGGTCCCTATATTACTACTGCAGTCCCTTATTGTTGTTAGTTTAGCCCCCTTGTTGTTATTTTTGTACCCCTGTAACCCTAATATTTTTATTATTGTGCCCTTAAATTATTATTGTTAGGCCGGTTAGGATTATATTATGACCCCATGGACTCCTATATATAGAAAGAGGTTTTTTCATTTGTATCATCCAAGAATTTTTCATTTATGTAATGTAAAGGAGGTTCCCCCCTCGAAGTGGCTTATTTATAAGGCATTGATCTCACTTTTCTTCAATTTTTGGAGTTGGTTTCATAACATTTGGTATCAGATCTTTGGATTCTAGGGTTTTTCTGCTCCAAACAGGTCATCGTGGAATTTTTGCTATAATATTTTTCCTTAAAAGTCTTAGAAGCTGAAATTTTTATGACACGAAGCTGAAATCTTGAGGAACGCCATGTAAAAATTTCAGATCTTGGTTCACAATATTTTCGGATATATGATCTGCGGAAGTCAGGATTTTTTCAGGCTCCCGAATTTCATATAAACGAGGTGACCTTGGGAAAATCTTCATAACTCTCTCTGTTTGAGCATCGGATTGGAATTTCGTAAAAGTGGACAAAATGACACATAATTTAGTTTCCTTTGTATCAATTTTAGAGCTGAAGGGGGAAATAATGACACGTGGCATGTCGTACAAGTTCGCTCTACTGAACCAGTCCATAATTAGGTCATTATGGGAGATTGGGCATAACTTTGTCTTGAAGAACCCAAATCAGGTCAGACCTGTGGCATTTGAAAGAAGATTTAGAGGGATGCTACAATACTGAATTTTAGATATTGAATATCTAAAATCACAGAGATAATCTAGCTTCAATATCGAGCTCCTCAAAATCTAGAAAAACTTGTATATTGTTTCAAATTACATAACTCTTGTTTGAAAAATCAGTTTGAAGTGATTCCAAGGGCATATTGAATCATAGATATCAATATTGGGTTCTAAAATGCCCCATAAAAAGAATTCAACACCCATTAAGCCCTCAAAATACTCTACTATGACTCATGAAGATGAAGAAGTGCAACATGATATATCAAAATTACAAGAGCAAGTGCACCAAATTTTTCTCTCGCAAAGAGAAACAAAAAATGAAATGGAAGTTTTGAATAAAGGTGTGGAAGCTAAGAGGGATGGTTTGAAGAAGGGCATGGAATATAATATGGATGGCTTGAAGAAAGGCATGGAAGCTAAGATGTATGGTTTGAAGAATGGCATGGAAGACATGGAAGCTAAGATGGATGGTATAGAAGACATGAATAATGATGTAAAATTAGACATGGAAGGTTTGAAAAAGTTGATACAATAATTGTTTCCTAATGGCAAAAATATAGTAGAGGAAACTCATGATGAGAACAAAATAAATGTTAATCGTGATTTCATAACCTCTAATGTTGGATTGAAGACCCACCATATTCCAAAGATCGATATGAGGAAGTTTGATGGCAAGGATCCCGTAACATGGATACTATAAATGGAGCAGTATTTTGATCTCAATAACATGAAAAACACACAAAAGGTACGCATTGCAACTTTATATTTAGAACAAAATACATTTGCATGGTATCAATGGTTTTTCTCCCATAATTTTTTTTTCACTTGGTCAATTTTTACAGAGGAAATGATAGCACATTATGAGGATACAAAGAGCAAAACCTTCTTTAGCCAATTGATAAACCCCAAACAAAAGGGTTAGTGGTGGAGCACATTGAGGACTTCCAAAAATTGAATATAAGGGTAAATGATATTCCAGAGGAACACGGGATTGATGTCTTCACAGGGATTTTAAAAGATAACATTCAACATGAGGTTAGCGTTTGGGAACCTAATTCATTGGAGAAGACATTCAGGTTGGCAAGTAAAATTGAATGTAAAATTATGGTGACAAGGAAGCCTACCATGCAAATCTATAAAGATGGAAGTGTTGCTTCTCCTAGACTTCAAAAACCTACAAGGTTGACACCACAACAATTGGAAGAAAAAATAAAAAAATGGATTTGCTATAGTTGTGATAGAAAATACACTAAAGGTCATAAGTGTGCTGAGAATAAATTATTTTACATAGATTGTGAAGAGGAGGAAGAAAATGAACAAGAAACTTCAAAAGAAGAGGATATAATATAGGAACCAACCCTAGAAGAAGAAGAAATGAGTCTGACCATATCCTGTAATGCATTGGCAAGAATTACCACTCCTCAAAATCTCAATATAGAAGGGCATATCAAGAAGAAAAAGGTAATAGTGTTGATTGATTCAGGTAGTAGCCACAATTTTATTCATTATAAGGTAGCCAAGGAATTGAATTGTTTCATATACCCAACACCAGAATGTCAAGTGATGGTTGCAAATGGAGGAACTATAAATTGCTATAGAAAATTCCATAATATCAAGCTAACCATGGGGAAATATGTATTGAATAGTACAATGCTTTCCATTCCAATGGGAGGTGTTGATGTTGTACTAGGAGTACAATGGTTACAATCTTTGGGGACGGTAGGTTTTAACTTTCAAGAACTTTTCTTGAATTTTTTTTCAGAAGGAAAGGAATTTGAATTACGGGGTATCACAAGGAAGCTAGGAAAGATAATAAGCTCTAATGTTATGACAAAGCTTCTGAAGAAATAACAATGAGGGGTAATTGCACAACTATTCTCACTAGAAGTTCTAACATCAAAATCATCTATTTCTCCATATCTCCAAAAATTATTGGACAATCATTCCAAGGTGTTTGATTTTCCCAAAGGACTCCCACCTATTCGTGATCATGATCATGCTATTCATTTGATTCCAGGAAGTTTTCCTCCAAACATCAGGCCTTACAGATATCCTTATGTCTAAAAGAGCGAAATTGAACATATGCTTGCAGAAATGTAGAGGCTGGTATAATTCAACCTAGCCAAAGTTCTTTCTCTGCTCTAGTAGTATTGGTTCACAAGAAGGATGGATCATGGAACATGTGTCCATATTATAGGAAGCTCAATAAGCTCACTATTAAAGATAAATTTCCCATTCCTACGATTGATGAATTACATGGAGCAATTTATTTTACCAAGTTAGATCTCCGTTCAGGATATCATCAAATTAGAATGAAGAATGAAAATATTCCGAAAACATCATTTCAAACTCATGAGGGCCATTATGAATTTTTGGTCATGCATTTTGGCCTTACCAATGCACTTTCTACATTTCAAGGGTTGATGAATTACATTTTCAAACCCTTCCTTAGAAAATTTGTGCTAGTATTTTTGGATGATAAACTAATCTACAACAAGTCTTGGAAGGATCATGTTCAACATGTTGGCAGGGTGCTCAAACTTGTAGGTTTTAACCCTAAACAAAAATTATCTACACATGAATATTATAACAGAAAATAAATAATAGCGAGAGCATAAAACATAAAATAGATAAACACAGAGATTTTCCCCTGGATCCCAAATCGGGACGACTAGCTTGATTTTTCATTATATTCCTTTTAGTGTTACAACACACATATATACATGCCGAAGCATACATGAACCCTAATCCATTAACCCTGGATTATAACATAACCATAGTTCCCTTGACCAAATCTACAAAAATACTAGGGGCTGAAAACCATTATAGCCCAAAACCATGTGCAAAACCATGCACAAAATCATGGGTGCGGGCTACCCACCGAAAATTAAGGACCAAAAATTTTCGCCAGGGCGCTGCCCCGGACCCCGATAGGGGGGGCTACCGCCCGCCCTGTGAACCCCCCATTGCGCCCAGTGCAAAGGGGAGGCTATCGCCCCCCCTCTTAACCCCCCCCGTGCGTGCTTAGTTGTGGAAAGAATATAACACATACCCAACATCCTCCCACTTGTTGTTTTCTTTATGCAGGGGGCCACAGGAGAGTTGAGTCATTAGCCCAGCTTTGCGACACCCATTTTTTCTCTACACCAAGAGGACTTCTAAGTGCTCACAAACTTCGTTAATGCATCTGCAACATTCTTCAAGGTGTCCACCTTTACCAGCAACACCCTTTTAGCCTCAACCATATCTCTAACAAAGTGATATTGAACATCAATATTATTTGTCTTTGAATGATAAGCAGGGTTCTTAGCCAAGAAAATTGCACTTTGGCTATCACAGTCTATCCTTATAGCTTGTTGTACCAACCCCATACTTGAACACAATCTCTGCAACCAAACTATTTCCTTGCTTACACGAGTGGCTGCTATGTATTTTGCCTCTGTAGTTGAAAGAGCCACTACAGACTGTCTTTTACTCATCTAACTGACTGCGCCTCCAAATAGGCTAAAAACATACCCACTTGTAGATATTCTTTGGTCCAGATCTCCAGCCCAATCTGCATCAACAAAACCACGAATTTCCAACATTCTTTCCAATCCTGGTCTTCCCTAGTAGCACAAGCCATAATCACTAGTGCCACGTAAATATCTGAAAACCCGCTTCACTGCTGTCCAATGCTCCTTCCCTGGGTTTGACATAAAACTGCTCAATACTCCCACTGCATGTGCAATTTCTGGTCTAGTACAGACCATTGCATACATCAGGCTACCCACTGCACTTGCATATGGAACACGAGAGATATCCTCCTCTTCTTCTTGTGTCTTGGGACACTGTTTAGCAGATAGCTTTACACCTACATGAATAGGAACATTCACTTGTTTACTATCCTGCATATTGAACCTCTTCAATATAGTCTCGACATACTTCCTCTGGTTTAACCAGAGCTTCCTCTTTGCCCGATCTCTCTTAATTTCCATGCCCATAATATAGTTTGTAGCACCAAGATCCTTCATGTCAAATTTGGAGAACAGTTGGATCTTCAAATCTTGGATAATTTCTTTGTCATTTCCAATCAACAACATATCATCCACATACAAGACCAAATAAATAACATGGTCACCAATTAATTTAAAATAAACACAGTGATCCTCCTTGCTTCTGGTGAAGCCAAGTCCCCGTATATAGGTATCAAATTTCTGATACCACATCCTTGGTGACTGTTTTAACCCATACAGAGACTTCTTCAACCTGCATACCAGTTATTTCTTACCCTTCACCATAAAGCCTTCAGGTTTCTTCATGTAGATCTCCTCTTCTAGATCCCCATGAAGAAATTTTGTCTTCACATCCATCTGTTCTATCTCAAAATCAAATGCAGCAGCAATAGATAAAAGTAATCTAATAGAAGTAACTTTGGAAACAGGAGAAAAAATATCACCAAAATCAATTCCCGGCACCTGGGAATAACCTTTTGCTACCAACCGAGCTTTGTATTTCTCCAACTTGCCTTCTACATTCATCTTCTTTTTAAACACCCATTTGCTCCCAATGGGCTTCCTTCCACCCGGCAACTCCACCAGATCCCATGCCTCATTTTTGTGCAAGGATGCCATTTCATCAACCATGGCCTCCTTCCAGAGTTTTCCATCCTCTGAATCTACTGCCTTCCTGACAGTTCTGGGTTCATCATCAGTTATAGTTAAGGCAAAACCTGAATAGAAAGTAGATGGACTATACCTTTCTGGTTGCCTTCTTTCCCGAACTGATCTTCTCAAAGTTGGAGTTTGTGGCTCTTCATCTTCTGAGTCTTCTTCTGTTGTAGAGTCTGATTCATCCTCCTTTAGCTCAAACTCTATCTTCTCAGGTTCCTTTGGTATGAATTCATGTTTAACAACATCTTTCACCTCTCTAAACACCACATCTCGGCTGTACACAACCTTCCTTGTTTCCGAGTTCCAAAGCTTGTAACCTTTTAAACCATCCTTATACCCAATAAAGATGCACCTTTCAGATTTATTATCCAACTTGGTCCTTTTCTCCTTTGGAACATGTACATATGCATCACGTCCAAATACCCTTAGATGTGAAATAGAGGGTTTCTTACCAGTCCATACCTCATGTGGGGTCTTATCCTCCAACGCTGATGAAGGTGATCTGTTAACTAAGTAACATGCAGTCTCCACTGCCTCTGCCCATAATTCTTGTCCTAACCCGGTACCACTGAGCATGCTTCTTTCCTTTTCCATCAGTGTTCTATTCATTCTTTCTGCAACTCCATTTTGCTGAGGTGTGTATGGAGTAGTCTTATGTCGTGCTATACCACACTTCTTACAGAAATCTTCAAATTCCTTCTTGCAGAACTCCCCACCATTATCTGTCCTCAGCGCCTTTATCTTCTTTTCTGTCTGGTTTTCCACCAGAGCCTTAAATTCTTTAAATCTGTCAAAAGCTTCAGATTTCTTCCTCAATAAATATATCTATGTATTCCTTGAGAAGTCATCTATGAATGAAACATAGTACACAGACTTTCCCAGTGATGGAACTGACACAGGTCCAAACACATCACTGTGCACAAGTTCTAATATCTTGTTCGCCCTCTTAGCACCAGAAGGAAAACTCACCCGATTCTGCTTCCCATATACACAATGTTCACATAAATCGAAATCCAGAGAGCAATTAGACATACCTTCTACCATACCATTTCTATGTAGTATCTGAAGGCCCTTCTCTCCAATATGTCCAAGCCTTTGATGCCATAGCATGGTATTTTCTCTAGAGACAGCTAGGCTTTCCGCTCCACTTTCAGGAACCATAGAACTGTTACACCCATCAATAACAGTGCTACCTTGTAGCTTGTACAGAGTTCCAGTCCGAACTCCCCGCATTAATACCAGTGCTCCTCGAACCATCTTGCAGGCATCTTTCTCGAACACTATTTTTACACCTGCATCATCCATCTTGCTTACAGAAATCAGATTTCTGGCCAATGCAGGAATATGCAGAACACCAGGAAGTGTTCTAATCCTTCCACCTTGTAGCTTTAGATTGACTTTCCCATGTTCGACGATTTTGGGCTTCCTATCATCCCCTAGGAATACATCGTCGCCATCATATTTCTCATATTCGCAGAACCACTCCCTATGGGGAGTGAAGTGAAAATATGCACCCGAGTCAATCAACCATGACTCATGATCTACATGTGTATTTGAGGAAGAGGAAAAATACACATCCCCACCTTCATCCAAGGTGGTTTTTGCCTCTGCAGAAGGAGAATCATCATATCCCTTTCCTTTCTCGGGAGCTTTAGATCTGCAGTCCTTTTTGTAGTGTCCTTCCTTTCTGCATTTCCAGCACACCTTTATAAACTTTCTAGGAGATTTAGATCTCCCTCTATATTTAGAGCTCCCACTCGAAACTTTATTCTTGTTTCTGTTTTGGGACCTTCCTCGTATAGATAAGGCATCTCCTTTTTGACCCTCCATATTTCTCCGTCTCATTTCCTCTGACATCAAGGTTGAGACAATGTCATCAAAATTCAAGGTAGTTATATTGCTACCTATTGCAATAACCAAACCGTCCCACAAGTCTGGTAGAGAACACAACACACTGATGCACTTATCTTCATCTGAGATTTTAATATCAATAGATGACAGCTGACTTACCACAGTATTGAAGGCATTCAGATGCTCTGTCACCAAGTCTCCATCCTTCATCCTCAGATTATAAAGCTTTTTCTGCAGGAACAACTTATTCACCATAGACTTAGATTGGTACAAAGTCCCAAGTTTTTCCCACAAATTCTTCGCTGTAGCTTCCCCAGATACATTCAACAATACTGAATCTGAGACACACAACCGTATTGTTCTCTTAGCCTTCCGATCCAGTTTCTTCCAGTCTTCATCTGACATTTCCGTTGGTTTAGTACCTGGATCTACCATGATCCATTGATATTTATCCACCAGCAGATCCTCCATATTGAGCTTCCATAACTGAAAATTATGACTATTAAATTTCTCAATCTCTATCTTCCCGCCGCTTGCCATCTTCTTTCACCACAAGAATTGATCCCGCAAATCTCCCACTGAACAGGGTCTACATCAGGCCCGAGCAAAAAACCCCTCAACAGCAAAGGCGTCCCCTTGAAGCCGAAACTGCTTTGATACCAAATGTAGGTTTTAACCCTGGAAAAAAATTATCTGCACACGAATCTTATAACATAAAATAAACAATAGCGAGAGAATAAAACATAAAACAGATAAACACAGAGATTTTCCCCTGGATCCCAAATCGGGATGACCAACTTGATTTTTCATTATATTCATTTTAGTGTTACAACACATATATATACATGCCGAAGCATACATGAACCCTAATCAATTAACCCCGGATTAGAACATAACCGTAGTTCCCTTGAACGGATCTACAAAAATACCAGGGGCCAAAAACCATCGTACCCCAAAACCATGTGCAAAACCATGCACAAAATCATGGGCGCGGGCTACCCACTGGAAATTAAGGACCAATTTTTTTTTTCCGAGGTGCTGCCCCGGACCCCGAAAGGGGGGGCTACCACCCCCCCTGTGACCCCCCGTTGCGCCCAGTGAAAAGTGGGGGCTATCGCCCCCCCTCTTACTCCCCTGCGCGTGCTTAGTCATGGAAATAATATAACACATACCCAACAAAACTATTGGAGGAGAAACAATTATATGCAAAAACATCCAAATGTTTCTTTGGAGTACAAGAGGTGGAATATCTACGTGATATTGTATCTCACGAGGGTGTTAAGGTAGACCCTAAAAAAATTAAAGATATTAAGGAATGGGAAGTCCCCACAACCATAAAGCAGTTGCGAGGATTTCTTGAGTTAACAGGGTATTATCGCAAGTTTTTTAAGAATTATGGGAGAATAGTAGCACCTCTAACAACATTATTGAAAAAATATGCATTTTCATAGACTCCTGAAGAACCTAAGGCCTTTGAACATCTTAAAGAGGCAATGTACCTAGCACTGGTCTTAGATATGCTAGACTTCACAAAATCCTTTATTGTGGAATGTGATGCCTCAAGAAATGGAATTGGTGATGTTTTAATGCAAGAAGGAAGACCCATTTATTTTGAAAGTCGTCCAATCAAACGAAAGTATTTATAGAAAGATATTTATCAGAAGGAAATGTTGGTAATACTGCACACACTAAAGATATGGCGACCTTACCTAAGGGGAAGACACTTCAAGGTAAAAAATGATCATGATAGTCTTAAACACTTTTTGGAGCAAAGACTATCTTCAGAAGAGCAGCAAAAATGGGTCACAAAGATGTTGGGTTATGACTTTGAAATCATCTACAAAAAAGGGAAGCTAAATGTTGTTGCAGATGCACTCTCAACAAAGGATGAAGAGGTGGAAGTATTTCTCTATTCCATTTCTATTATCCAACCAGTTTTGGATAACTGAAGCTAGGGATGAATGGAAGAAGGATGAAGAAGTGTGGACATTCATTCAAAATTTGCAGCAATATCCTAGTACATCTGATACATTTTGTTGGAAAAATGATTCCTTATGGTACAAATATCGCTTATATATTTGTAAGAATTCCCAACTAAAAAAAAAGATTCCTTTTGAATTTCACACTTCTCCTTTAAGAGGACACTCATGATTTTTAAAAACTTACCACAGGGTGAAGAAATAATGTTTTTGGGATGGCCTTAAATCTTATATTCAAAAGTTTGTGGTGGAATGATTGGTTTTCTAGCAAAATAAAGTTGAGACAATTAAGATCCCGGGTCTTATACAACCTTTATCCATTCCAAGTCAACATTGGGAGGAGATTTCAATGGATTTTACCACAAGTTTACCTAAGTTAGATGGAAAGAGTGTCATCATGGTGGTAGTTGATAGAATTAAAAAGTATGCACACTTTTGTGGATTATCTCATCCATTTAAAGCGAGTATAGTTGCTACTACATTTATGGAAACAATTCAAAAGCTACATGGAAACCCAAAGATTATTGTAAGCAACAAATATCCCATTATTACAGGAAATTTTTGGATGAAATTATTTTCTTGTTTGGGTAATCAACTAGCTTGTAGCTCATGTTATCATCCAAAATCCGATGGTCAAACTGAGATAGTGAATAAATGTTTGGAAAGATATCTTCTTTGTTTTATATCTGATAAGAAAACACAATGGGTCAAGTGGTTACCTCTCGCTGAATGGTGGTATAACACTTCCTTCCATACTACAGCAAAATGACCCCATTTATGGAACTTTATGGATATCGTCCATCACATCATATTTAAGAGAAAATTCTAAGGTTCAAGCAGTCGAATATAACATCGAGCATCAAAAAGAAGTTCTCCAACTCTTAAATGATAACCTAAATTTGGCACAAAATCGAATGAAACAAGAGGCAAATCGACATCACAACGAGAGAAGTTTTGATGTAGGAGAATGGGTATTTTTACGGCTACAACCACACAAACAAATGTCTCTCAAGCAAGCTAAGAGGGATAATAAATTATCGCCAAAATACTATGGTCTTTACAAGGTGTTGCAAAAGATTGGTACTATGGAATACAAATTGGAGCTTCCTGCTTCTTCACGAGTGCATCTAGTTTTCCATGTTTCATGCTTAAAGAAAGTTATAGGTGACAAAATTCCAGTTAAAACAATATTGCTAGAACTTGATGAGGAAGGAAAAATCATATTGGAACCTGAAGTAGTCACGAAAATAAGAACTTGGCAACTGCCAAATCGATCAATTTTAGAGTATCTCACCAAGTGGAAGAACTTACCCACTGAAGATTCTACATGGGAGGATGATAATTTTATACAGAAGCATCCAAAACTACTCAAGCGTTGAGGACAACACTTTTTTGAAAGAAAGGGGCATGTTAGGTCCCTATATTACTAGTGTAGTCCCTTATTGTTGTTATTTTGGCCCCCTTATTGTTATTTTTGTACCCTGTAACTGTTGGGTATGTGTTATATTCTTTCCACGACTAGTCACGCGCTGGGTAAAAGACCACACTGTTGACCATGTAATTTTTAAGGAAGTCAATGCGCTAACATGACTATACGCTTCAAGGCGTATATTTTAGTCAGCGCACCGCTCTTCTGACACCATATATAGTCAATGGTGCTTGAAACAATTTCAGGTGCACCACATACGGTGCGTTTTATGTCATCTTAGGTACTGTCTCCGGTGCTCTACAAATAAAAGCCACGCCGAAACTGGTGCATGACTATTTTTGTGGCGCACCGACTAGTCTGTTTTTTTTTTCAAAAAAAAATATATATGTATATTCCTAACTACATGTCTGATTTAATAAAAAAAATTATTTAATATGTTAATGATTCGGAGAGAAGAGGAGGAACAACAACAACAACAGGCGAAGCAATATGACATACTTCGCTAGTGGGAGGCACGACAAAGGGAGAGAGATGCGTACCCTCGCCCTATTACAACAAATACCCAGGGGCTCCTATGGCAGGTAGGCCTCCTCAAGTTCTATGAGGAAGCTACTTCCCTAAAGGCCCATAGTGTTTTTTTGAGACATCTTATCCGTAGGTGGAATGCCCACGAACAGGCTTTCCAGGTTGGTCCTGACCAGTGGTACACACCCACTGAGGAGGACATTTATTTAATTACAGGGCTATCTAGGAGAGGGGTGGATTTTCCCTCATTCCCAGAGGTTCCAGCTGGTTGTGTAGCAGGGAGTTTGTTAGTTTACTCCCAGAGATATATTGGAGCAGATGTACTATCTCCTTTATAGTTTCAGGTCCCTGGAGGTCAGCTATGTATTGGTGCATTTGGTAGACAGGATGTGCAGTGCCTCTCACTTCTCATTTCGACCATTTCATACAACACCATTGACGGGCAACACATTAGTTTCCTGCTTCTATATTATGTTGATTCTTTAGTACAGGAGCCACGACTTGTCAGGTGGTCTGCCATTTTTTTGTGGCAGTTTTGTACGGCCTTAGATATATGTCGTGCTCATGCACATGGGAGGGTCAAATTCCCTTTTGCTTCAGAGCTTTTTTTTTATTTTTTGAGAGGCTTCCAGAGATGAGGCCTGCTTTTGTTCGGCAGCCTTGTAGGCCGATGTTGGAGGCTCGGATGCACATGTGGGGGCAGATGATGCCCAAGAGGGGAGAGACTATGTTTCCAGCCAGGATATTGCATGATACACTGGTCTTACTAGCCAGTTTTGACAAGCTGCATCCCTTCATTATGGTCCCCTGTCCGTATGCTGGATTATATTGGCGAGGGTATGCCAACATCCTCTTCACATCTAATGAACTTCTACATGATAGAGGTAATATTATTGTTTTATATATTTAAATTTATTCTAGCATGTTCTTTAACTTGTTTTTATTAAATTGTGTAATGAAATTGTCTAATTATTGTTGTGTACCTGTATATATTTTACAGACATTAGCTCTTTTGATGGCGAGGAGATGACGAAACCACCACATGATCCAAGTGTGGATTCTGATGACAATCATGACATGGAAGATGCCGAGGATCATGATCAGGAGGTCGGTGCAGAGAGACATGCTCCTGTTGGTGCACCAGTACCGCCTTTTGCTAGGCGCGGTTGACTTGATACTAGATACAGGATGGAGTTGGGCGACCAACTCAAAGCATTGATTGTTGAGGCAAGCATCAGGTCCGCTCATTACAGAGACATATAGGTCGATGATAGGCTATTACGGATGTGGATAGGCATGTCGCGTGACATGTACAACCTGATGTGGCATGCCGTAGGAGCTACGACAGCTGTTACGCGACTGAGGAGGACTGTTGCATGTTATAGGTGTGGTCGAGCCGCAACACGTGATGGACAGTCCACGAGTAGCGACTCATCATCTCATGATCGTTCACATCACGCCGCGCCTGGAGAATGAGGCCTCACTAGCATCTAGTGCTCATCATGGAGATGAGGCTGACCATCGCCCACGCCTAGTCAATAGCCCGCAACATCCACGCACTAGTCGTTGATCATGAGCAGTGCTAAACCATCGACCGTCGAGGATGCACCATTGAATGAGAAGGCCTCCACTACTACTACTTATATTGATGTTGTACTACCACCAGATGATGCATCCATCAGTACTACACATGATCATGAGTAGGCTCGATCATCGACCATCGAGGCTGCACCATTTATTGAGCAGGCCTCCACTTGTAATTCTATTTATGTTGTACTACCACCAACTGATCCATGACATTTATATTACAGTTGTATATTTTTAACATTATTCATTAATATATATATATATATATATATATATATATATATATATATATATGGTCCATGTATTTTATGTTCATGTTGTAGTTGTACTTAATTTACATGTTGGTGATTATCATGATGTATATATTGTTAGGTCATGTTAGATATGTTCATTCAATGTGCAACTTGCAGATATATGTGTATGTGATAGCATGAGTTATTTGACATATTGAGATGTATATTTGATGTTTGTGTTGTGATGATCTTAATATATAATGTTAATTTGATGTTTGAATGTGTTTATTAGTCGAATATAATGTTTGTACGATGGTTATCATGACCGTGATGATGTTTATTAATTAATTTAATATTAAATGACCATGATATTTATTAAATATTATGTTGTGATTGTAATTGTAATTTAAATTTAAATTTTAATTGTA
Source organism: Pinus albicaulis (assembly GCA_034641835.2). Classification (NCBI taxonomy): domain Eukaryota; kingdom Viridiplantae; phylum Streptophyta; class Pinopsida; order Pinales; family Pinaceae; genus Pinus; species Pinus albicaulis. Next base: position 38,321,831 of record CM076584.1, read on the forward strand.
TGTAAAATTGTAAAATTGTATTTGTCTTTGTACTTATTGTATTTTAAACTGTAATTGTATGTAAAATATTTATTAATGTAAAATTTTAATTGTAATTGTAATATTTAATTTATCTTGAAATGATTGTAATTGTATATATGAAAATTTGTAAAATTGTATTTCTAATTCTAATTGTATGTAAATTTCACAAATTGTAATTGTATTTGTAATTGTAATTTTAATTGACTTGTATGTAAAATATTTGTAAAATTGTAATCAGAATTTCAGAATGTAATTCTGATTCTAATTCTAATTGTATGTAAAATATTTGTAAAATTTTAATTGTATTATTGTGAAATGATTGTAATTGTAATATTTTAATAGTAAATGTAATTGTATGTAAAATTAAAATTGTAATTGTAATTCTAATCGTAATTGTATGTGAAATAGTAAAATTGTAATTGTAATTGTATGTAAAATATTTGTAAAATTGTAATTGTAATTGTAAATGTAATTATAATTATAATTCTAATTGTATGTAAAATATTTGTAAATTTTAATTGTATTACTATGAAATGATTGTAATTGTATGTAAAATTGTAATTGTAATTGTAATTTTAATCGTAATTGTATGTGAAATTGTAAAATTGTAATTCTAATTCTAATTGCATGTAAAATATTTGTAAAATTTTAATTGTATTAATGTGAAATTATTTTATTAAAATATTTAAATTTGTAAATTTGTAAATAATTGTAAAATAATAACTCTAGAATAATATGAATTTTTGTAACATAATAAAGTTTAGAAAATAATGCAAATAAATTCATGTACTTTAGAATTATCATTATTTTATTATGATCTTACATACAAAAAAAAAAGAACTTTATATAGTCTAGTGCGCTTATCATCATAACACACACCGGTGCGTCTTATTACTCAGACGCATTGGTGCTTCACAACTCTTCCGCACTGGTGCGTCATAAAACACCGCGCCAAAACAAAAACTTCGATCTTACAAACTGCCCCAGTGCGCCTATAAAAAATCGCACACTGGAACAAGGTTATTATGTAAAGTGCAGTATTGGAGCAGTGGAGGGTTCGAATCGCGGACAAGAATTTTTATGAGGAGATGAGGGTTTGAAAAGATGAGAGTTCGAATTTCGGCTGAGAAATTTTTAGCAGAGAAAATGAGTGATTCAAACAGAAAGACGGACAAAAGCGGTTATAGGGATGTAGACGGCTACAAAGCTGGACAAAGTACAAAAGGAGAAAAGGAGTATAGGTTGAGACCGGCAGAGAGCATTCAGTTGAGGCTAGCGATAGGGTTAAGAGGTTCCATGATGGAGAAATCGAGAGCAGAGTTGATGGCAGAGAAAGATCAATTGAGGCAGTTGATAAAGCCAAGAGGCACCATGAAGGGAAGGATTATCATTCCCTTAAGGACAACAGAGAAATATCGATTGACGTTGTTGATCGGGCTAGTAGGTCCCATGAAGGGAAAGATTCTCTAGAATGCGTTTAAAAGTAGTTAGGAGTATTGTCCGAGCTTCAGTTGGCTTACATAAACTTTTACCGGAAAATCTGACGTCACATAAAATCACGTATTCGGCTTTCAATTGAACCTGAATGGTATCTCTAATATGTCTGACTTGTGGTCCTGTTGATGAAACCAGTAAAAAGTCTACTTGTATTATAAATGGAAATCCAGTGACCATTTCTGTGGGAAGAAAAGAATAGATACCTGCAGCTACCATATTTCCACCTGCAAATTGGTTTCCTATTGGAAAAGCTAATGTAATAACCTATTTTGCAATGTCTTTCCTCTGCTCAACCCTATACTCATTTTCTATGGGAAACCATTGCCTCCACATGTAATAACTGCATCGTCTAGTCGAAAATCGGTCTTCTTCTGCTAACAATGCAAAATGAAGACTCATTGTCATTGCTCCCAAAACATTACCCTTCTGCAGATTATATGTACTAATTTCTAGCAGACCATCCGTCTATCTGCAGATTATATTCTAAAACATATTGGTTGCAAATAGTTAAGTGCCAATTATAACAGGTTCACATGCCACAATTGCCCACTTGGGCCCTGTAGTATTGCATCTTCACATGCCCCACATTGCATTCCCTCCACATAATCAGTGGGGATCTCCTGCAATAAACAAAATGCATTGGAAGAATATTTATTTCCATCAAGAATTTATCTAATTCAAATTCTAATTCTCAATTTCTATGGTTGGAGTTCACTAAATTTTGGTGTACACACCTAAAAGTAATTTCGGCGCCTTAATCGCAAATTGGTGTTACTGTACATATAACACACTGGTGCCGGTGTTACAAAATGACGTACCGGTGTGGTGCTATTAAGTGACACACTGGTGACGAATAAACACAAATAAAAAAAGTGCAACTCTATTTTCAAAAGCGACAAATTGAAAAATGGGCGGAAAAATATTTTCAAAAATCTAATTTCATAAAATAATTCTTTAAATACTAAACACTTTTCATTATTTCACTATTTTTGCTAAAATTTTCAGCCAGATATTTGCAGGAGACATACCTGGAGCAAGAGAGCACGAGGGCATTGTGGAGCAGCGAAATACGTTCCAACAAAAGTATTTAGACAATCAGAAACCAAACATCTGGTGATTCAAACCCCGTATCATATAATTTCAAACCATCTCGTGATTAAATTTGATTATTTTTTTTACTTTTTTTCTGTAGTTTTTTAATTTTTTCTGCAGTTTTATCCATTTTTACCCTAAACCCTTCATTTTTTTGTTTTTTCCCTTTCTTCTCCCTGTTTTTGTGATTTAAAAATTAGGGCTTTTCATTTTAGATTGACATCCAACCCACGGGATGACTTGCATAGTTAGATCCCAATCCATTCAACCATTGCATGATTTTTTGGAAAAAATGGAAATTTTATTTTATTTTATTATTATTATTTTTTTTTTTAAATCGGTGCGCCCTACGTAACCTAGTGCACTGGTGTGTTGTATTATAAAGCACACCGTGCAAATACTGTGTAATAAAAATTTTGAAAACAATTTTTTAAATCAGTGCACCATATTTGAAATAGGGCACCAGTGCTCCATATTACGAGGATAGCACCGTACGGTCTATTACACCGTTTGTGCAGTGCGTTTATAATACCCCACGCACTGTACGATCAATTATACTATTTTGCGGTGCGTTTTTAATATCCCCACGCACTAGCGGTGGTGCGTACATCATGAAAGGCGCACCGATGTCTTGAGATTTATTTTTTACCTGAAAAGTTGACAATTTATTTATAAATATATTAATGAATGATATGGTACAGGTTTCAGATTGATAAAGAAATGACTGACAAGAGATCAAGTAACAAAAATACTGATAACACATCAAGAAAAGCAAAAAAGGCAAGTTCTTTGTAAATTATTTATAAAAAATATTATTTTTGAACTATATGTAAGTTTAACTAATATGTATTGTTTACTGTGTATCATGCAGAGCCACAAAATGACGAAGCTCGATAAGATTATTTATGATCTAGGACCAGAAGAGCGTAAAATCTTGATGGAAAAATTGCAAAAGGATGAATCAGGTGAATGAAAAAATACTATCGATCCAATATGAGTTTCTTTTTTTAATTATCATTAATAATATACTTAAAATTTTTAGATAACATGTGTCAAACACTCTTTTAATTCACACATTTTAATGTTCTACAAGAACCAACAACTCAGAAAAGGAATGTTGTTCTAAGAAAAGAAAAAAAAAAATAGAACATGAAAATGAAAATGAATTGCTCCTTAGCTCATCTAGAGTGGTGTTGGAAGTTAGCAAATGGGGAAAAAACTTTTACAAAAGTTTGAGGGATCTAGTGGAACGAATGTATAGACGTTCTTTCCACTTACAATACAAAAATCAATCAAATGATTCCAAGAACCAAATTTTATCTAAACTACAGGAAGAGTTTCCAGAGAATTGGTCAATGAGACATGTCAGAATTTTAATAGCAAAAACGTACAACAACAAAAAGAAGGAATGAAAAAGTAATATTCCTTTAAATGTTTGTCTAGAATTATTTATAAATATCACTTTTGTTATATTTACTTTTCATATATCAATATAAAAATTAAATATTTTATTTTCATGTTACATTTTTAGGAAGATTATGAAAATATCAAAAGATGAATGAGGTGATATCATAAATATGCCAGTAGAAATGTCGGAAAAGGTGTACAAGGAGATGGTCCAAGAAATGGAAAAAAATTCATCGCAAGAGGAGCCATCTCAACAACAACGTGCTTCAAATGTAATATGTAATCATTGAATTTTTCGATCATTAGGTATAATAAATAAACAATTTAGCATTAAATATTAATTTTCAAGAATTTTCTTGGAAAAAAGAAAATAAAATGGAACCCATTTAGCACATAAAACAGGACGACAAGGAAGAAAAGGGTTGATATCTAAGTTTGTGAGTAATTGTTACTTCCTTATAACAACTTAACTAGATTTCATTTTTGTATTTTTTAAGTTGTTTTACAAAAATCATCATTGAATGTCTTCAAACATGTGCTAACATACAAAGAAGAACCATTAGATGAATTGATTGAAATTGGGTTAAATATGGGTTGTGAGTATATGTTGACATATGAGAAATTAATTGTGGAATTTGTAAGCATCTATTGATCTTGTTTTACTTAGCTTCGTCTATAATTAATAGAACAAAAACATCTTTTATAGTAAATATATGATTTGTTATGGGGTATAAAACTTGCAGGAAACAAACTATGGAACTGCGCCAACAGATGAAATTTTGAAAGATGGCATGGTACATCGTTTTCAAAGAATGTGTATAGTTTATGAGTCAATTGTTGCTATGGTATGTCATTTTTCTTTTCGATTTACATTGATGTATATTATTTAATATTGCAATTTTCATTATTCTCACCAATGTATATACACTCATTTCAGTTTATTTTTATGTTTGTAGGTGGAAGGTGAAGAAGAAAAAAACAATCAACACCGTGAACAAAACATTCCTGAAAATAACCCAAGTCATGGAAGTAGCTCTAACAGTGACAGAAGTTCAAGCAAAGAATGATGATCACTATGTTTGTATATCAAAGAAAGGCATTGTATTTTTTGAAATATGCCTGTGAAATCAGAAATTTGTTTAATTTAATGGACATAGTGTCCCAATTGAAAGACAAAGGGATAACAATAACTGCCCCATTTTTTATTATAAAGATTGTCTTTTTTTCTTTTTCTTTTTACAGTAATGGTTATGGAATATTATTTCAAACTTGGCCTAAATGCCAAAATTCTGGTTACATTGAGAAGGACTATATATTGATGCACCTCACCACTAAGGATGAGTGTGGAGCTACTGCTTGGAATTTTCCTCCTTAGAGATGTTTCTATAGCTTCAATTTCAGAGATTTTTCCCAATTTGAAGATACATACAAATTGACTTAATAGTAGACAGTAAAACATGACAGCAATTTAGCTTATGGGATGGGTTCCCACGATTCTTCTTCGTCTTTCATCGTGATCCCAGTAGAGAGGAGGGTAGATTTATTGGCTTCAATGTCCACCTCTTTATTATTAGTTCTTAGCACATGGTAGAAATTCAACTTCTGAAAAGTGTTTTCCAAGCCCTTAATTCTGACTATCAGCCTTGCGAGTTTAAGGTCCAAAGCTGGAGATTTGGACACAATTGCCTTGATGATGATATGAGAATCTCCAAACACATTTTCTTCACTTATGTTTAAATCTTTGAGCATATTGAGACCTTGAAAGAGAGCCAAAGCCTTAGCTTGAATGCTGGTTGAGTGGCCTAGCCGCCATGCAAAAGAATGAATTTTTTTCCCATCTGGATTTAGAATAACGCCACCTGCACCAGCTTTGCTCGGATTGCCGTTTGCTGCCCCATCAAAAAAGAGGGAGTGTCTTGGTTGTGTTGTAAGCCAGTATTGAAAGTTTGTTTTAGATTCTCTTATTTTCCAGGCTTTGGAAGGATGGACTTTCCTTACTTCTTTTTGAAAATTCAGATCAAGAAAAGAACCCCAAGAAATGTCCTGTTGACTGAGATTAGAATCATATTTTAAATCAATCAAGCACTCTTTTATATTGCATTTGATCTTGATTTCTATTGCCTTATGGTTTTGTTCAATATTTCTGAAGATTCTTCTATTCCGCTCTAGCCAAATCTGCCAACATATTTCCTTTGGGAGGACAGACCAGGCAGCTTTGATTATTTGATTTTTTGGGGGAGGACTAGGATACCTGTTCGCCCATTTAGAGAATAATTCAACAGTGGATCTTGGGAGCGTAATGTTGGAATTCAGCTTGTGAAGGAATGTGAACCAAATCTGCAGAGAAAATCTGCATTCTAGCATTAAATGGGCAACACTCTCTGAATTTTCGTTGCATAGTGAACATTTGGAGGGACCATGAAATCCTTTCCTCTGCAAATTTTCATGCATGAGGATTTTGAAATGGCAAAGAAAAGTGAAGAAATCCACTTTAGGCCACAAGGGGCAATGCCAGACTCCTTGCCATGGTGTTGGGTCAGGGGGAACAAATGGCCTCTCCCTCAACTTAACGTAACCCAAGGAGACAACGTACCCTCTAACATTTTTTCCCCAGCCTCTCGTGTCTCTTTTGCTGATGTGAGAAGGTGCCATACCGTGGAGGAGGTCAAGCAGCATAATCCATTCTTGATGCAGGTGTGCCGACACAGCAATGCGTTTCCAGCCTGCCCAGTCTGATTCGTTCCACAATGAAATATCCCACAGCGTGTGCAACCCTTATCCTTGCATCCAACAGTGCAATGCTCTAATGGAACCTCTGTCTTCAATTGGGTCCACATTCATAATTTTATTATTCCATATATTTATCTTTCTCCCATTTCCTGGGATCCAGAAGGAATGTGATTTGATAAGAGGAGCAGCTTTAGCATAAAGCTTGAGAAAAGACGAGTTGGGCAGATGGATCGAATTGTCTAAATCGCTGATGCGTGGACCTTTGAAATATGTTTTCCAGAGAGCCAGTTGAGCCCAGCCTGGCTTGGGCGCAATAATCTTCCATATTAACTTCGCTCCCATAGCAATGTTCTGATGATAGAGATTTTTGAAGTTCAATCCGCCCTCCCACAAAGGCTTGGAGATGGTCTCCCAACTGACAAGAGGCAGTTTGTTTTCATTCTGTTTGCCTCCCTTCCAAAAGAACCTCCGAATGTACTCCATTTTTTTTTAAATACTTGCCGGAGCCAGAAGAACAACAAAATGAAATAGAGGGAGACTGGTGAGCACAAATTTTATTAGAACAGTTTTACCAGCAATGTTGAGCCAGGAGTAACCCCAGGCTTGGATCTTTCTCTTAAATTTTTCCAGATGTGGAAGCCAATCTTTACTTATGGATATTTTGTGGAAAACAGGAAGGCCCAAATATTTGAAAGAGGTCCATGAAGAGGAGGCCGCAAAGCCCAGACATCTAGCAATAGCACAGAGCAATCTGGGCGATGTGTTCCAGCTGTAGATATGACATTTGTTCTTATTTAAGACACTGCCTAAGGCCTCACAAAAATCATCCAACACTGCTTTGAATTTGATGGCTGAGGGAAGAGTGGAAACCCCCAATAACAAGGTATCATCCGCGAAGAGGGCATGGTTTATGTTTTTGACCCCTCTTGCTATATAAATCCCATTAATATCTTGGTCTTGCATCTTTTTATCTAACAAAAAGCTGAGAACTGAGGCTTGGATAACAAAGAGCAGGGGGGAGAGTGGGCACCCCTGCCTAAGATCTCTCGAAGCTTTGAAAAAATCTGTGGCTCTGCCATTCACTGGAGGTGCAATCCAGGGCTCCATGATGCAAGCCCAGATCCACTTTATGAAATTTACACCAAAACCAAACTTGCTCAAGACATTTAACATAAAGCTATGTCTTACTCGATCAAAAGAATTTTCTAAGTCGAGTTTGATAACAATACCTTGTTCATTTCGATGTAGGCTGAGTGAATTGCCTCATGGACTAAGGTGAAATTGTCCACAATTTGCCTGCCTTGAATGGAGCCTCCTTGATTCTCCGGAATGATTTTGGGGAGAATGAGCTTCAGTCTATTTGAAATCAATTTGGTAATAAGCTTGTACCCTATATTGCACAAGGAGATCAGGCGAAATCTGTTAAAGTTGTTGGCGCCTTTCTCCTTAGGAATGAGGGCTAAAAAAGCTGAATTTGTGATGCCCCCTATTTTCTGAAAATCTTGGGATTTTTGGACCATTTTGAAGAGGTCCTTTTCAATTATCAGCCAACAGACTTGGAGGAATTTGGTAGAGAAGCCATCTAGTCCAGGGGCCTTATCCAGATCCATGGAAAAAAGGGCATTTTTAATCTCATTTTTGGAGACATTGGCCTCGAGAAGCGCATTCATTCGAGAGGAGACTGAAGATGGAACAATATGTAACAGATTTGAATATTGATCCGAATCCATGTCCTCACTATACAAGTTTTGAAAGTGAGAGAACGTAGCTTTCTTGATGTCCTCAAAGTCCTTGTGGGTGAAATTATCCTCCTTGATCTCGGCTATAGTGTTGAAGCATTGCCTGGCCTGGGCTTGTTTGTGGAAGAAAGAAGAGTTCCTGTCCCCTGCTTTGAGAAAAAGATTTCTATATTTTAATCTCTAGTATTCTTCTTCAGCTAAACAGGCCTTATGAAAACTCTGCTGAAGGTGATTCTCTTTATCTAATAGCTCCTCTGTAATGACGACATCCTCCACTTGCAGTTAATGAGAGGCTAGAGAAATTTTAATGATTTTTATTTCTGTAGCTGGGTTGGGAAAAGTTTTGGCCCATCGTTTTAAAGCCCCTTTCACCCTTCGAAGTTTTTCCTTCCAGACAAAGAAGGGGGATCCTTTGACTGGCTGTCTCCAACAATCCTTGAATAATTGCATGAAATATGGCTCCTTGACCCAGAGAGGGCTAAATCTGAAAGGAATAGGGCCCAGATCTAGATGGGACAGGAGTTCTAGCTTGATGGGCTTATGATCCGAGATGCTTTTAGTGAGAATATGCATTCTAGGTTCTAAGCCTAGTAACAGGAAAGAGCTTTGAATGAAAAATCTATCTAATCTGGCAGCGATATGGCTAGGGCCAGTTCTTTTGTTAGACCAAGAGTACTTACCAGAGGAAGGTTTGATGTCTAGCAGATCCCAGTCCTGCATAAGATCCTCTGCCCATTCCCTTGCCGGATCTCAGACTACGCAACCTCCTCTTTTTTAGGACGATTGAAGGGTGAGATTGAGATCTCCAGCAATAATTATGTTTCCCAGGTTTGCTAGATCTTCTTGGTGCCTTATAGAGTCCCAACAATCCTTTTTTCCCCAACAATTACTGGGGAGTATACATTGAAAAGATAGAAAATTTCTTTGGTGACTAGATTCTGCATTTTAAGCAGCAACCAATGAATGTTGCTAGCTTCATAGATAAATGAAAATTTGCTGGCATTCCATATAGTGCCTAGTCCTCCTGAGGCTCCCCACGCAGAGATTTCTCTTGCTTCGCTTTTGTTCCAAAGTTTCTTACTCGCACGCAGAAAGACTACGTCTTCCAGCTTGGTCTCCTGGACTAGAAGTATGTCTGGAGTTTCTATTCTTATTAAACTGCTCATGGCTTCTTCCTTAGTTTTACTCCCCATACCTCTGCAGTTGCAGGATCTGACCTTCATTATTTATGTTTCTGATGGGCTCCCTTGGAGCCTTGGGGCTGATTTTTCATCGTCCTTGGCTTTGAGGCTAGCAGCTTTTCCAGAGTTGGCTGGCTTCCCTGAAGCTTGTCTTTGTGTGTTTCCTGCTCTCTTTTTTCCCTGTCAGTTTTGCGGCCTCTTGTAGATCTCCTTATCGAGGTTTGAGACTCTCCTATTTCTCCTTCCTCCTCTGACTCATCCGATTCCTATTCTTATTCCTCAACTTCTATAGGCATGCCTTTGTTTGCAACACTTGTTCCTTTAAGAGAGGAAGAGGGGGTGCCTTTGCTTGGTGAAACTGGCTTTTGGATCTCAATCTCCTGAGTTGCTTTTGTTTGCTGGCTTAGAGGGTCGAATTTATTTTCTTGTGCCTTTTTGGGAGGGGGTCACTGGGCATTGGCCTGAAGAGGGCCTTTTCCATTGGGGCCTCCAGGTTTTTGACCTTTGTGATAGGTATTTGGATGCTTAACTTGGTTCCAAACCTCTTCATTTCCTTTCTCTGGCTCAGCGTTGGATGGAAAAATTCTAACAAAGTGGCCGTGAACATGACATTTCCTGCATTTAAATGGCAGCTGCTCATAGTCTAGTATCTGCACATGAGACCAACTGCCGACGTTGATTTTTATTGCCTTTGGGAGACCCACCTCTAGATATACTTCTACGCAGATTCTAGCACAGTCATACTGGTCCTTGTTGTTTGCCCGATCTATGAATTTCCCAAGGGCATTGCCGATGTGCTTCAAGGAGTCCCAGTTCCAGCAATGGACTGGGAGCTTCGGAAGCCGAACCCACACCAGAACAACCGTAGGAACATCAACTGCCGGATCAAAATCCGATGTCCATTTATTCAGATAGAGGCCCTAAGGGCCCATGAAATAGGGCCCATTTTGGAAGATCAGGTCTTTATCCTCTTTGGATGAGAATTCAAAGAGGAAGAACCCTCGCCCAAGAAAATAAGATGTGACACTTTGCTTGACAGAGGAGCCCAGTTCCTATTAACCCATTGCTCAATAGTTTTCGGAGATGGCCAAAGTCCCATAAATTGGCCAATAAGACCAGGATCAGCCAGAGAAAAAGCTACTTGGATGGGGGTCTCAGGAGGCAAAGAGATCTCCGGAATATCTTCTAGCTTATTTATGAATTTAGCTGCTTCATTCTTTTTCTTCTGGGGAAATCGAGCTAGAAGTTGATTGAACGCATCAACAGTAGGGGAAGAGGGCAGCGGAGGAGGCTCCTTGGGTGAGCCCTGCGCCTCCATGGAAGCAGGCCTTAGGTAGGCTACCACAGGGAATAACCACGCTGCTCAGAATCGCAGATGACCTAGCAGCGCAGCGCTGTTCGCAGAGAATCTTATTTAATTTTAAAGTTATTGCTAAGTGAATAAAGACTGTCTTATTCATATATATATATATATATCATAAAATATGTTTTAATTTATTCTATTGCGTTCTCCATTGTCATTCTCAAATTCACTAATAAAAATTTAATTCATATGAATATTGTTATAAGATATATATATATGTGTCGAGTTTTGATGAATAATGAATTGAAAACAATCACAATAATTGCATTTTCACAGGTTGATGTTTCTAAAAAATAAAAAATGAAAACCAGTGCGTGTCAGTAACTGTACACTGGTGCATTTGTATTATGAAGCGTGCCGGTGCGTTTCTACGACCTATGGGCACTGAAAAAGTACCAAAACCAATTAAAAATATCGGTGCCTTTGTGCTGTACAACGCACCAGAGTGTTTATGTGTCTATACACACCGGTTGTTGTTGTATGATCTATGGGCACCACATGAATACCGATACCAATTATAAATCTCGGTGCATTTATGTGATATTGCGCACCGGGGCATTTATGTGTCTATAAGAACAGGTGCATTTGTACGACCTATGGGCACCACACGAAAACCGATATCAATTATAAATATTGGTGCCTTTCTGTGATACTACGCATCGGTGCATTTCTATAAGTCTACGCACCAGTGCGTTGATACGACCTATGGGCACCACACAAATCCCAATACCAATTAGAATGGCCCCATGCGTTGTATCACCAACACTATGCCAGGTGCGGTTTTATACCTTAACGACCTGTTGCATTCTCCTTCGACTGCCCCGGGGTGCCTTCTACATGTACACACTGGTGCGTTAAAGCCAGAGTAGTGCACCGATGAAAAGAAATATCCGTAATAAGCTTCGGCCGCCCATTTTTTTTTAGTTGTGTTGAATTTTCGTTAAAAGCTCCTCCAAACCCCCATAACCATAAACAAATGTTGTAGCAAATGTTTTTTTGACAATTTTGGCCAATTTTATCACTAAAAACCTCTTTGGAGTGGCACTTGCATCATATGGCAGCAATGAGTTTGGGTGTATGTGGGTGATGTGAAATCTTTCATGTCGACCATCATGTTGTTCCTCCATAGTTTATATGATGATGGTGTGGGGAGGCCACAAGAGTTGTTGTTGCTTTGGAAGTTCTTGGGAGAGTATGGGTTGATTTTCTTCCATACTTTACATGATGTTGCAGGAGTAGGTGATGGCACTATCATGGTGCAAAGGGGCTACTCCTTAGCCTTGGAGGATTAGAAGATACTTCCACCTTGGAAGGAATCTCCCGTATATAGCAGCATTATGGTAAATGACTTTGACATGTGGTATGTCAAAAGATGGAGCTATGAGATGAAAAGAGCCTTATTACAAAGGCCAACAATGTTGTCACTTGGGAGCTTGGGGTTGTTGATGGAGTGTTCCCAAGATCACTTCACATATGATGCACTTGATGGGAAAGTAAGAGATGAGAGTGATGGAGTAGTGGATGGAGACATCTATTACCATGATATGATCTTCTTGACTTGGATTTCCAAGAATAAGAAGAAATATCTTCATACAACACATAGTACATTCCTCTTCAAAGGAGTATATCATACCACTATGCAGGGCTCATTTATGGATCTTATAATCAGCCTACTCTCAGTACATGGTAAGAATTGTGTTTTTGCACTTATTGATTATCTAACACAATATTTGCATTCTCTTACCATCTCTATACAGTGCATTGCTCCACAAGAGGGCAAGCCTCTATTTGGGCTTCATAGTCATTTTGGACCAACATCTATGATGGAGAGAGTCATTTCTTGTATGGATTTGGGAAACTGTTGTACTATTTCCTGTATGCTCAGTTGATATACAATGCCATTTACTATTTACTAGTAGAAGTGATGACATGCACAACTAGCAATTTGTTAGGAGACAACTTGCCATGTTATTTTCTGAAACAATAGTTAGAAAAACTGCATTGTGACTACTTGAGAGACTGTAGGTACCTTCTAGCACTATGTAAAACCTTCAGTACCTCTCTCATTAGGATTCCATATGATGAAAATGTCATATTAATTTTATATGGGATGATCTGGGCAAGATCCAAAGAGTGGATCTTTGAGGATCCAATTGCCTTTTTGCTTCATGAAGGCAACATTATTGCAACCCACATTCAACAGTAGCTCTACACTTATCATAAGTGGAGAGAGAGACAACGTGGGATGGGCAGTTTGATCCATCATGTTTAGCTATGCAGCCCACCTACTTTGCAGGAGCTTGAGGTGGAGGAGATCTTTCATGAGTTTCCATGTTGGAGGGTGACTCACTTTTTGTGGATGATAGCCTGGGGATGGAGGCTTCACATGGGAATGATAGTTACCAATATATTTCAGATTCCATGCCTTAAGAAGGCCTCAAGATCACATATAGTTGCTTCCATGGATATCCCACTTGTTCATGATGAGAGCCATTTGGATTTTTCACCACATGCATACTTATACACTTGACAGACCTATTGATGAGACAACATCTTGTTCATTGGAGGGCCTTATCATATGAGGATGCTACAGGAGGAAGAGGAGAGGCTCTTCAGTTCTATCGTTATAGTTGCTTGAGGACAAGCAACATTTGGGAGGGGAGGACTGTAATATTCCTAAATTAGCACACAGCTAATTAGAATATTAAATTTTGATTTTTCTCTTCGATAGAGGAATAAGAGGGTATGGAGACCCATAAATCTCCTTAGTATGAATAAAAGACACTCCTAGTGTGAATGGAGGTCATATAAAAGCTGGATTGAAGACCCTTAGGTGTGAAAAGGGACTGGATCATGAAGACTGGGTCAACTTTGACCAAATCAAACAACGCTTTTATGGAGAAGTGGCATTAATGGTGGGACAACGTAGTTTTGGAGGGAGATTGATTGCATGATGGTGGAAACCCTAATGAGTGGGACCCAAGGTGAGAAGTATTACATTTTTTATAAGGAGGGCAAGGCAGCCATAGTGGGGTATGTTATTGGTTATTGATTTTTTGGTATGCATGACTTCTTGCATTCTTCAACTGTTTAGTTGAGCTTGCAGCGTTGTTTAGCACAGGGTGTTCCCGAGCGGGGATCCCACCTCTTCTCTTGAGGTAGCCTCTAGGAAGAGTATTGTACTATCATTTCCACACATCTGGCATTCTGTCCAAGCTTCAGTCTTTAGCTACATCGTATTTTCTGTTCAGGTTTGTGCTATGTTTCAGGGTGTTGCAGTGGAGGGTTGAGAAACCCACTTTCTGAGCTAGTTTTTCAGAGGAGAAAGCATTATTTCCTTTGGGAGATCAGTAAGGAAGGTCTATGAGCATATTTCAGACCTTTGGCATCAGGAAAATATATTACATCCAGTGACAATGTAGTTTCAGTCAGGAATTATGTTATTTTGGTGGGCAGTTTCAGAGGAGGATCTATTGACGCTTTTAGAGTGTTTTCTTCTAGGTGAAGGGTTTAGCCTTTCATTGGAGGATATCTTCTGAGGATATCTCAATCAGATCCATATTATTTCAGCCTTCTATTTCATGAGCTTCAGTTATGGTGACTCTTATTTGAGGGTATTTCCGGAAACCCTTCCCGGGTTCTCTTGGAAAGGTATCTAGGAGGCTAGATCTTCACTCTTAGCATTATTTGAGCTATATAATAGTAGATATACATTGATCCATATTTATGAAATATTTTATGCCCTAAAACTGTGGTTTCTTAGCTCAGGGAATTTTTATGGCAACTATTTCTCATGTATTGACATATTTTGCTTGTGGAGGCTTGTTTTGTATTGCTTGAGTGTAATATCCCAAAACAGGGATTCAACAAGACATGAGCTGTATAACGGTCTTGAAATGATGAATAATCTTTAAAATAGGTGCAATAGACACAAATAAATCATTTGGAACTACATCAACAACTTATATTCTGATTTATGATTCGAAAGATGAGGAAAAGCAACCATTTAAGCCCTAAAAACGTCATTTTTAGATATTTGCATAAATACAGGGGAAAATAATGGTGGTATCCTTTATATTAGGTCATGTGGGACTCACATACCAAATTTCAGAAAAAAAAAATGACTCTAGCTGAGTTAAACAGATCTCCCAACCCCGATATGGCTTAAAAACACTGAATTCCCATGACTTAACTTATGTAGAAATTTCTGAAGCTTACACAACGTGATTTTCTGAGGGTTTTTTCATTAATATGGTATGAATAAAATATCTGGAGTTTATTACATCATTATACATGAATTAGAAGAGAATACAGGAAGAAATCCTCAACTATGAGGGGCTGCAACCATAAAAGATGACTGAACAAGCTTGACAACGTTTTATTATGGAGAAAACATAAGCTGGTGATTAAAAATTAGATCTAGGAAAAGATAATGCATGAACAGTTAGATCTATAACAGATCCATACACTATAATGTCTCTATTTTATATACCCCATGGGGTTTTCAACAAAACATGAAAGCACAAGAGCAGATCTGAGATCTACTGCAGCAGATCTGCAGAATGATTCAGAAACTCTGAAATAGATACATCAATGAATAAATCATATCTGAAGCATACATGGATTGGTTGGCCAATCCATGGATCACCACAGTGCAAGGATGCTTCCTTTACACCAAAGATCTCTCCTCCAAATAGTTGCCAAAAGCCCCTGCAACTTATCATTTGAAAATAGTGTAGTCCAGGGACATAAAATGCACTGTAGACTTTCTGTAGATTTTGGCCTGATGCCAAGATGTATATCTGAAGCTCCAATCATCTAATACACTCTTACCAGGAGGATAAAAGACTCTCTCACTGGAAAGAGGCACTAGTATGACCTAGATTTGAATAGATCTAGCCTCCACTTGCTGCTACTTACAAAGAAAACCAAACCCTCAACAGGATCTGTGTTGTAGTTGGAATAAGAGCTTGGCCAAATTCCTGATAGTGGACAAGAAATGCAAGGCTCCTCCAAGAGCTACTTAATGGAAGAGGTGGGATTCCCGCCCGGGAACACCCAGTACTAAACAACACTATTCTCTGCTAAACAACCAAGAGAATAAGAAATTTCTAAACAGAAAAATTCTTCAGAAATCATATGGTCATCAACGACCTTCTCTTGTTGTCCTTCCCTTCCTTTTATAAGATTGAGTCCTTGCACAAGCCTAAACCATCTCAATGATTTAGCTCTATTCACATGAACATTCTCCAACTTTATCTGCGTTGTGCATCTAGGAGGTTCAATGAATCTAGACAACACTGTGATTTGGTCATGTTGACCCAGTCAAATAGTTCAATCCCCTTCACACATAAGGGTGTTTTTATGTAGATAGCCCAGATTTGTCTTTTTTCACATGTGGCATTGATTTATTCATTTCTTTAGGAGTTTTTATGATCCTCCCTTACATATTTATTCAATAAACAAGAAAGTAAAGCAAAATTGAATATTCCTATTAGCTTGGGCTAATTAGGAATATTACAGTCCTCCCCTCCCAAATGTTGCTTGTCCTCAAGCAACTGTAAGGATAGAACTGAAGAGCCTCCCCTCTTCTTCTTGTAGCATCTTTCAAGTGATATGCTCCTCCAAAGAAAAAGATGCCTTCTCAACAATATGCCCTCAAGTTTTTCCTCCCATGTGTATAAGCGTGGCTTTGGTAGAATTCCCAAATGGCTTTCATCATGAAAAGTTAGGACATACATGGAAACAAAAATATGTGATCTAGAGGCCTTCTTGAGGCATGGAATCATAACTGTATTGGGAATCATCATCCCCATGTGGAGTCTCCATCCCCAAGCTATCATCCACAAAAAGTGTGTCACCCTCCAACTTAGTAACTCATGAATCATCTCCTCCTCCTTAAGCTCCTGCAAAGAAGGTGGGCTGCATGGCTGAATTTGAGGGATCAAAATGACTATCCCACTCTGCTTCTCCCTCCACTTATGATATGTGTGGAGCTGCTGCTGACCTTGGGCTAAAATATAATGGTCCCCATGAATGACCCAAGTTACTCCACCCTCCAAAACATCCATGAGGTGCCTCCTCAAAGAGCTCAAGCTCTCCAAATGGTTCCTCCCACATGAAGACAAGAGGTGTAGTATGGCAATAATGGTTTGCCCATTGTTTCTCCTGAAACATGAAACATATGAAGTATAGAGAATCATACTCCCAATGGGCACTCTCAACTCTTGTGCCACTCCTCCAATAGAGCTTCCCATAATCATAAGAACATCATCAAAATATGGAAGCATAAACAAATGAAAGAAAGTTGCCATGTGACAACCAGGAGGTGGAATATAGTTCCAGATATGGAACCAGCGCAGTGCATCCCTTGCCTGCCTTATATCATAGTGCAACAAGTGTCCTTTCAACCACTTTTTTGATGCCACATTCATCCTACAAGATGAGATCATGAAAGTACAACTTGGTGCCAATGGTGCACACCAAAAATCATGTGGCCTTCCCCCACAAACCACAAATAAAATGGCCAACATCAATGCTGAAAATGGCCTCAAGTCCATCATAATACAAGATACAAGAAGGAAATATCCTCCTTGGTACAATATGCTGCTCAAAACGACAAAGGAGTACAAGTCATAAAGCAAAAATATACATCCTCCATCATGTACTTTAGTCATTGAGCTGAAATGGCTCACTTGCAAGTTTTCCCTCACTTCAAATGAGTAGGGAAGTGGTTGTGCCAACCTCTTCATCATATTTTGGGCTATGCATATCTCCATATGCTGATATACATCCAGTTGGATTCCCTCCCAAGTGAACTACTCCAGTAAGGAATGGTATGCATTAGAATGCATAGGAAGAAAGCTCACCAATGCTGCATGTGGATCTCTCTTCTTATGCTTGAAAACCCAAGTTAGGGAAATCATAGCAAAGAAGATCATAGCAATGTAATAGATGTTTCCATCCATTACTCCATCATACTCCTCTCCTACATGCCTCCATAGTGCATCATCCATGAAGTAATCCTGGGAACACTCCATCAAACAGTCCAAGCTCCCAAGTGAAAACGTTATTGACCTTTGAACTAGTGCATCTGTCATCTCATAGCTCCTCCCTTTGACATCCCATATGCCAAAGTCATCATCAAACATAATGCTGCTATATGTGAGAGATTCCTCGCAAAGTGGAAGTACCTCCTCATCCTCCAAGTTCAAAGAGTAGCCCCCTTGCACCATGATAGTGCCATCTCCTACTCTTGCAACATCATGCAAAGTATGGAATAAGATCAGTCCATACTCTCTCAATAAAAACCAAAGAAATAATAGCTCTAGTTGCCTCCTCGCACCATCATCATATAGATCATGGAGCAACATCATAGAAGTAGATATGAAAGAGATCACATCACTCCAATATACCCAAACTCCTTGCTGCCATATGATGTAAGTGTCCTGCCACATACCCTTAGAAAGAGAATGATGACCAAACTCCTTCAAGAATAACCAACACAGTCTTGCATCCTGTTGTCCAGTATCATAGATCTGCAAGTGGTTTCCCAACCTCTTGCTCATCAGCTTCACCCATCCAACCCATGGTGAGTGTCTATAATCATGCCCAAAAGTGGCACTCCTCCAATGGAGAATATCAACCTCCCAAATCAGATTTCTGTCTTTGCACTTCATGGGATGTTGAACTGCAATCTTTTGAAGATCTCCAAATGAAGACCACTCATCAATGACCAAGTTGACCCCATAAGGATCCAAATAGGTGGTAGGAAAAAACCTCCCATCATGATGTATAGGGCTTATCAAGAAGTATCCAACACAAACGTGAGAGATGTTATCCATCCTAAGATGTCCTCCATCATCTATCTACTCCTCCTTTGTCATGCATATGGGAAGGTCATTGGAATGTTCCACAATGGTTGGGCCCCCAACTCATCATTGCTACAGATTGACAACGCTGTTGATCTCCATGATGGTGCAACTGCTACCTCAAATCAGATCCAAAGCTGAACACAGAGTTTTTCAATGTATTGCTCAAGAAAATACTCACCCAATCCTCCAAGAAACTACAATCCAACCTCAAGGGTTGTGTGCAGCTCATCAATGATACATTGGGATGAATATTTTCCTCTTCCTTGAATGAATCAAGGCTGCTTAGAGTAGTTAAATTTTGCTGCTCCAAATCAGCAATATGTTTTGACCCTTGGTCATGCAATGGTACATTCCCATCATCCTCTTCATGTTGCATTGAAATAGCAGGAAATAAAAACATGTGCATACCTTGGTACAACTTGGGAACATCTTGTATTTCTACAAGGATTCCTCCTTCCGGTGTGATGGCTTCCCCAACTTCTGAAGATGATAGATGTTATTCTATGGCTTCATCATCGCTAGTACAAGTCTCTTCTCCTTCATGCATCTCCAGAATGGTGCATGGGACTCTAGAGATCAATAGATCAAGATCATCTTGCAAAGGTGCAAGTGGTATTCCTCCTAAAACAAGTGCTTCTGCAATAGATAGTGGTGAAGGCTTCTTCCCTTCTAATTTCTTCTTGTCAAACTTCTTGATCAACCTTTGAGTAAAGTCTGCATATGCGGTCACTTTAGCATGACTCAAATGGCTGAACCACCACATTTGTGCTTCACCTTGAAGGTGCAGCACAACAATATCAACAAATAGGAAAAACTCATCCAAATTCCTCCCCCAAGCCTTTGCTGTGCATGAGAGGGACCCATCAAAAGTAGATAATAGAAACCTATTGCCCTTCATTCTTCTATCGTTGCATGGTCTCCTTTCTTCTTTGAGCTCAATAAACTCTGGAAGAGTTATATTCTTCTTGATAGATCTAGGTTGAGACTTATATTCTGCAAGATATTCACTTATAATCTCATGATCTAATTTTCCTTCATCTCTATGCCTCTTATCTTGAAAGAAAAAGGACATAGCATGCTTCCTCGGAGCTCTATGCAATACCAGATATTATTTTTGCTAATAGGAAGTACATGGAGCTTCCTCATCTTGAAACCCTAATGTGGTTTCACTCTTCAGCTTATGCATAGTGTGGAATAGAGTTTTTGAGAACTCTTTCCCTTTATTTCTTCCAGATGAAGGGATTTCACCCTTGTTTTCTTGGTCTTCTGTGTAATCACATTTCTTCTCTACTCTTCTTTGCTTGACCTCCTTGGGGAGATCCTTATTAGATATGAAAAGAGATGAGATGAAAATCATTCCTTCCATCATTTTTCTCTCTTTCTACATCTTATATCATCTTGGCTTGAAGGCAAAAGGCTGAGCCAAAGATCATGCTCTGATACCACTGTAATATCCCAAAACAGGGATTCAGCAAGACATGAGCTGTATGACGGTCTTGAAATGATGAATAAGCTTTAAAATAGGTGCAATAGACACAAATACATCATTTGGAACTACATCAGCAACTTATATTTCGATATATGATTCGAAACATGAGGAAAAGCATCCATTTAAGCCCTAAAAACGTCATTTTTAGATATTTGCGTACATAAAGAAGAAAATAATGGTGGGATCCTTTAGCTTAGGTCATGTGGGACTCACATACCAAATTTCAGCAAAAAAAATGACTCTAGCTAAGTTAAATAGATCTCCCATCCCCGATATGGCTTAAAAACACTGAATTCCCATGACTTAACTTATGCAGAAATTTCTGAGGCTTACACAACATGATTTTTTGAGGGTTTCAGATGTAATATGGTATGAATAACAGATCTGGAGTTTATTACATTATTATACAAGAAGTAGAAGAGAATACAGGAAGAAATCCTCAACTATGAGGGGCTGCAACCATAGAAGAT
This sequence comes from Pinus albicaulis, assembly GCA_034641835.2. NCBI lineage: Eukaryota > Viridiplantae > Streptophyta > Pinopsida > Pinales > Pinaceae > Pinus > Pinus albicaulis. The sequence goes on from CM076584.1 coordinate 38,342,694, forward strand.
GACTGAACAAGCTTAACAGTGTTTTATTATGGAGAAAAAAGTAGCTGGTGATTAAAACTTAGATCTAGGAAAATATAATGCATGAAAATTCAGATCTATAATAGATCCATACACTATAATGTCTCTAGTTTACATACCCCTTGGGGTTTTCAGCAAAACATGAAAGCACAAGAGTAGATCTGAGATCTACTGCAGCAGATCTGTAGAATGATTCAGAAATTCTGAAGCATATACCACAATGAATAAATTATATCTGAAACATATAAGGATTGGTTGGCCAATCCATGAATCACCATAGTGCAAGGAAGGCTCCTTTACACCAGAGATCTCTCCTCCAAATAATTTCCAAAAGCCCCTGCAACTTATCACTTGAAAATAACGCAATCCAGGGACATAAAATGCATTGTAGACTTTCTGTAGAGTTTGGCCTGATGCCAAGATGTAGATCTGAAGCTCCAATCATCTAATACACTCTTACCAGGAGGATAAAAGACTCTCACTGGAAAGAGGCACTAGTATGGCCTAGATCTGAATAGATCTAGCCTCCACTTGCTACTGCTTACAAAGACAACCAAACCCTCAATAGGATCTGCGTTGTAGTTGGAAGAAGAGCTTGGCCAAATGCCTAATAATGGACAAAAACTGCAAGGCTCCTCCAAGAGCTACTCAATGGAAGAGGTGGGATTCCTGCTCGGGAACACGCAGTGCTAAACAACACTATTCTCTGCTAAACAGCCAAGATAATAAGAAATTTCTAAACAGACAAATTCTTCAAAAATCATATGGTCATCAACGACCTTCTCTTGTTGTCCTTCCCTTCCTTTTATAAGATTGGGGACTTGCACAACCCTAAACCATCTCAATGATTTAGCTCTATTCACATGAACAGTCTCCAACTTGATCTGCGCTGTGCATCTAGGAGGTTCAATGAAACTAGACAGCGCTGTGATTTGGTCATGTTGACCCAGTCAAATAGTTCAATCCCCTTCACACATAAGGGTGTTTTTATGTAGATAGCCCAGATTTGTCTTTGTTCACATGTGGCATTGATTTATTCATTGCTTTAGGAGTTTTTATGATCCTCCCTTACATATTTATTCAATAAACAGGAAAGTAAAGAAAAATTGAATATTCCTATTAGCTTGGGATAATTAGGAATATTACATTGAGTGACTTGATCCTCAAAATCTTGTGCCTATTATTTGCTGATACGTTTAATAAGATGGCTGTACATTTGTCTCATATCATGGTGTGTTGATTTATTCACTGTTATTTCCATTATTGTGTTAATATATTGCTGCTTCCCCATTTGGGGATATTATAGATGTATTCTCAAGAAAGGAGAAAATGTAATGTGTGGAAGTCCAAGAGTCATATGTGGAACATGAAGAGTCACATAGTCTTGTATGGACAAAGATTGTATAAAAGTCCAAAAGTCATTAAAAGTTCAAGAGTTTGTTAGAAGTCCAAAGGACACATTGGGAATCCAGGAGTCATGAGGGTAATTCAAGAGTCACGGGGATATGAAAGGTCATTCCCCTAATTATAAAAGCAACCCCATAACTCAAGAAAGGGGATTTTAGAGGCTTAAAATTTGGAGAGCTATTTTTTCCTTCTCTACTTGGCATAGGAGAGAAAACTATTCTTTGGAGAAGCAAGAAGTGACTTAATGTTCCACTATTGGAACTGATGTCTCATCATTGTAATTGTGTACATGGATCTTTCACCTTATAATGGAAGCTTAATGAGCCAACACATTTTCAAGCATGTTTTGTGAATCTCTTAGGGAATCTCTTAGGAATATTCTTTAGATGTTTGCAATATATGTTTTGTTCACATGTACGAAGGAAATTCAACTATTTCGGTGGCCTTAGTACTTATCTTGTTGATGGTGTTTTGTATGTGCTTTAATGATCTTTGTGTCTATGTGAAATATTTCGCTAAATAACTAACAAATATTTATTTTCTTGCGTGTCTCTCTTAAGCAAGTACTATTAATTCCTTCTAGAGGCTCACTTTTTATCTCCCCCTCGTGAAAGTCTCCTTTTATACATTACAGTCAATGTTGCAAATGTCAACTTGCTTTTTCAAGGTTTATGTAGTTAATCTCTTATGCTATCCATTGAAACCAAGATGAGCCTTTGTTTTATGGTGGCCAGGCCAATACTTTGTATGGGGCTTCTACTCCAAACGATGTGAGGTCTAATTGGGACTTCACATTGGGGAGACCCCCTATATTTTGGCGGTATATAGCACCATCAATAGGACCCCATGGACCTCCTAATCCTTGGGTGGTGTCACCTAATTTTATAGAAGTTTATCAAGCTAGTGAGTCGCCACCTGTTGCGGAAGAGATTGCCTCTCCGAAATTCCTATCAGTACCTCGTGATGTGTTAGTCAGAAAATCCATCCCAATATGGAACATGACCAAGATACTTTTCCCACATCATTCATCACTGTGCTTGTTTCATGTGACTCTTTTGACGAGAGTGCGGGGGGGCCCCCCCCCCTCGACTAGTCAACTTGAAGGTCATGGATTTACCCATTGATAATCCTAGGGATATCATGCTTCTTTTTTCCCCTAGTCTCCCCAATTCGAAACAAGTAGAGATTGGAAACATGAATGATTCATGGGGAACCTACTCAACCTTCCTTGGAAGTTCCACCCCTAGACCGAGCGAAGTCTTGGGCTTCTACTACTAAACTTGCCAACGAATTTCCCACTTCCCTACCACATGTTGATGAGCATCTTGTACCCCTTTGATGTCTTGATCCTCCCTTAGGTCCTCAGGTTAATTTTGAGAGCATGACTGTGTTAGAATGTCTTTGGCATGGTCAACTTTTCAGGATTGGGTAGTTTGACTTCCTTTGGCATGGCCCCACATAGCTGAGCCCTATGGTTCCCTTACCCTCCATGAGTTCGCATATATAAACCCTTGGCATTTGCCCGACGATGGGTACACTTTAGTGTGACATATTGGATTGTGTTGTGCTTGTACATATTTTACATAGAAGTGTGATGCTTTATCTCTTTTGGCTTGGTGTGTGATGCAAGTATTTGTCATGCCTTATTTATGCCAAAAATCCCCAAAAATTATAAAATTCAATTTTTTTTTTAAAATATGGTTATGTTTTTACCAGATTTTTATTTTAACCCTATATAGAAATTAACCGCAAAAAAATTCTTAAAACATAAAAATATACAATAGTAAGAACATAAAAATATACGCAGATTTTCTCCTGGAACCCAAAACGGGGAAAACCAGATTGCTTTTTCATTAATTCCTTTCAATGTTACAATACATTATATACATACTGAAGCATTCATAAACCCCGATCCATTAACCCCGAATTAGAACATGACCATAGTTCCCTTGAATGGATCTACAAAATACTATGGGAAAATCCATCATGCCCAAAACCATGCACAAAACCATGGGTAGGTCTTCCTACCATCATTGGGTCTGCATAAAAAAAATTACTGGGGCAGCCCACGTAGGGGGGCTACTGCCCTTCACTACAACCTTTGCAACATAACAACACATGGGTCTAATTGTGGAAAGAATACAACACATACCCAATAGGAAGTAGAACAAAATAAGAAAAAACTAAAGCACTAAAAAGTCAGTAAGGAATGTCAGAAGGTGATACTGCACAAAACACAATGATAGACATTGATCCTACTTTGTGAATGCTATATTTCATGGCACTAGGAAAAACGATCCAAAACAACATCTCTTTTTTTGTGAAGCGTTATGGACTGTCAAGAACGTCTAGGGAAAACCAACAAATGTTGCGTAATTAAAGACCACCTTTAGAGATTACACACTTAATTGGTACATGCAATATAAGCCTATTTTTCCAAGAAAACAAGCTATATCCTTGGGAGACATAAGGAGAGTGTTGCTGAAATATTTTTAGAGGCCCAAATTAAATCCTAGTGTATTACCAAGATCTAAGAGATCAAGTTGAATGCTAATGAATTACTATGGAACTTCGATCATACGTTTAAGGTATTGATGAACCAATTGACCTTTCAAATTCCATATGTGCAACACAAGGAATGGTTGATCACGGGATTGCTACCTCATATACACATCCCAATGACTCACTATCTCTTGCAGGAAGTGAAAATAACGTAGGGATGGCTCATTTTCAATCACAATGAGCAACCTTAGCAGTACAATTACAAAATCTAGTGAAAGGTAAGGAAAAGGGTGAGGAAGTGTGGTGTACGATCCACATAAAATAAGGCCACCATAGGAATGAATGCCAAACTGTGACAGAGTGCATGGCAACAGGGGCTACAAACCATTTGGAACAAGGCAGGGGACTATGGTGTTAAATTTGAATATTTTAGGGTTATCTACCAATGGCCTATCCTTTGATGTTGAAATAACAAAGCTCAAAACTTTGTTCTGCTACTTTTGGAGGTCAATAAGACGTAACATCCACACCTGTTGCACATTGGAATTCACGAGAGAATGCACTTTCAATGCATACAAGTTACGTGAAGCCAAAGGAAGTGAAGCAAGAGTAGGTAGAGGTCAAGGGATATAGGGAAGAGGACAACGATTCCTAGGTAGAGGAAGGGGAGGATTTGGAAGAGGCAGGGGTCCAATAATTTGTTATAATTATGGGCTATCAGGACACATTGCACAAGATTTCCCTAACCCTTGCACAATTTATACAAATTGCAAACAATTGGATCATGCTACAAAGGATTGCCCTCAACTCATTGTGAAGTGGTAGGAAAAAAGAGGTCAAATGTACAAATGATAGCCACCGAAGCACAAAAGAATTGTCCACAACTAGGAGCAGTTACATGTAGAGGAACAAGGACCAGATCAGACACAATTGGATACAAAAGCCATCAACACCATTGAGTTAGAAAAGTCATAGAACCAATTACAAGATATGATCCAATAAAAGAGAAATATTGCATGTATAAGACATGACATCAGTGTAAAAAATACTTACAATTCATCTTATCTTATGTCATTCTACTATACTCTCTAATTTATTTTTTAAACATTTATTGTTATTTATTTGCTTTATATTCATTTATATAATAAGCTTCAAATTCTTAAATAAAACTCATGTTGCAACATTTTTAATATGTTTAAATGTAATTTTTTTTATAAATATTTATTATATCAATATCCTCATAAAACTGCTTGAACACTGCTTGAACAAATACTTCCTAATTCCAATGTATAAAAAGTCATACTTGAATCAAACACATTATAGAATTCAGAATTCATTTTAACATATACTTCCAAATCCTTGCGTCAAGCACATATAGAATTAATTTGAACATGTACTTCCAAATCCAACTTTCAAAGAAGTTAAAAACGCTCTGGTTAATTTCCTTACATCAACTATATATATATAAAAATCCTATACTATCAATTAACTTAAACGTAATGATTTCTCAATTAAACTTTATGAGATTTCTCTTTTGATGCTTCATATATCAAATTAAAACATAATGATTTCTGAATTATCTTTATGAAATTTCTCTATGATCAAATTATCTATTGAGAGTTCGCCTTTTGGCCCCGGTGGCCTTACCAAATGCATTGTCAATCATCTTTATGTTTCAATTTTCTTAATCTCCTAAAGTATTAAACAGTCTCTACTTTTAGATGCTTGTTGTTCCTATAACGAGCAACTAGTGGGGAGTTTGAAAATATAATGCTTAAAAAATGACTCAAAAGGCCGCTGACATAAATCAACATTATAATGAATGTTTGAATTTCACTCACAAAATGAAGGCAGAACATTTTGAAGGTTGCAGTGAGCCAAAAAAGAATTTGAGAAAGCAAGAGTCGCTCAGAGGTCATTGTTAGATGGAATGCCCAAGTACTAGGAGTAGGAGCGAAGAACCACTATTAGAAGAAGAGAAAGACTGAGAAGGTGGAGAAGTGGAAGGTATATGCACAACCCAAGATTCTGATTTAGATGAATGGGTTGAAGCAGCCCCAGATGATGAGACATTTGAAGACATTAAAGGAGATAAAGATAGAAGAGGTGCCTGCTCTGATGCTTGGGGCTCTTGCATACTAGTCTTCACATCAAGTTTACACACAGGACAGAAGGTCCTCCACTTTGTAAGCCAAGACTCTATGCAGACTGCATGGAATCCTGCAATCAAAATAAGAACTAGGCAAATGAGCATGTATAGCAACGACTGTAGGAATTTGTCTTAAAAAACAGCACCATTATATCGAAGAACTAATCAAATTACAAACAAGATCTTCCCTGCACATTTCAGTACCATTCAGCTTACCTTGAAACTAGATAAAGATATTACAAGTTCAACTTAACTGCTCGATTGGTTCTAAATTCAATAAAATATTTGGGAATTTTGATGGATAAGAGTGAATTCAAATAGTTTACTTCACTTATCTTAATCCAATTCTCAAATATTCCAAAATCTGCAATCGAAATAAAAAAGACTAATATTACCAAATCAACTTACTATGATGACATGGTAGAATGCACAATTTATCCCCTTCTCTATAGTCCTCATAGCATACAACGCAGGTCTCCGAGGTGCCCTTGTCATCTGCAGGTGAAGTGAATAGGAGACTTGGTAATTCCTTGATCTGTTGAGAACTCATCATATTGCGGCTGTGATGTATTCTACGTGAAATTTGATCAACGCCATAAATAATACCATACACAATGACCATGGCAAACAAATAGAGCAACCACCATGGCCATTCAGATAATATATCATAGGGTGGGGATGGAGTGATCTGACATTCAAGATTTTGATCTTTACTATGCTTGTGGAGCAATTCCCCTGCTGCCCTTGAAATAAACACTGCGTATGTTGTGATACCTTCAGAGTTCCCAGACACTTCAAATAAAAGGAAATTACATGTGTTATAAAAGAGTTCCAAGTTAAACAAAGCCATAAAAGTACAGTGATGAATTATAATGAATATTTCAGCAGCTACTTTTAACTTACTTTCTAACAATTCGATGTCGTAGTCATTGTTGTAGATAATGGCTGCAGAGAAGCCAGCAGCTTGTGCATTTCGAACTTTTGACTCAAATCTACATCTTCCTCTCTTTATAAGTGCAAATGGCAGGTTTGTACCTTCCTCCGACTTTGGTTTGTTCATAAGAGGTGAGCACGCATCTAAAGGCTTGGCCACTTGTATTGCTCCATGAATCCCTGAACTTTCCAAAGCTGGAGCTGAAATGCAAAACAGCAATGTAACATGCATTCGAAATTCAAACAAATTTATCCAAGAACATTCTCGAATGCGTTAAATCTTGCATAACAGTTTATGAAAGAGGCATTGACTGACATAAGATTTAAACTGAATGAATGGAAACAACAGATTTGTTCTGAATCAGGGAGCAGAATTAGCCTCTTTTTCCATGTTTTTGCTGGGGTGGAATTTGACATTTTTAAACAAGATTAAATTATTGTAGCAAGTTTCTTAGTAGTGATCTTTGCTGCTTCAAAACCCTCCTTAACCTGCAGGAACTGGTCATGAGAGGTTCAAGCAAAAGATTTTTATTCAAAAATTCTGTTTGGTCTAATTTTTTATTATCAATTTCCCTAAAGCTTTTCAACCAACTTTATCAGTTTCTGTTGGGTAGTTTCTGTTTGGTTATTGATAATTAAAAAAAATAAAATGGTTATAGAGTCCAAAATGATTATAAGTTTAATTGTTTTATATTTTGAAGTTTATTTAGATATATAATTAAGTTAAATTTATTTAGAATTGGATAAAGATTTGTTGGAATCAGAAGTTTGAACTTTAAAGCATACTGAGATTATCTTGAGATTATCCCATTCCAGTGTCTCATAAAAATTCAACACTGAATTGAATTCATTTATACATTTCACAATATAACCAAAATTGTTTCACCAAATTCTTACAAAATACTTTAAAATTTAGAATAATTAAATTATACAATAATTACTAGATTCTGATATTTTATGAGTTACAATAATTTTTTTAATTCGTAAGGACTAAATCTCTCATTCTTTATATATATATATATATATATATATATATATTGATTGTTGGACATTGGATTCAATGCTCCCCGTGTGTTTCGCGACATGGACTAACCGCCTCTCACGGATCCTAGCTCTGGCGATTGTAACAAAGACTAATGCCTGAGAGTTTTGGTCTAATGGCAATCGTGTTTCCAACAAGTGGTATCAGAGCGACAGGGCTCGAGTTCGACACTCACCATGCTAGCATTGGGAGAAGATTGTTGGACATTGGGTTCAACGCTCTCCTCATGTTTCGTGACATGGACTAACCACCTCTCGTGGATCCTAATTCTAGTGATTGTAACGGAGACTAATGCCTGCGAATTTTGGTCTAACGACAATCATGTTTTTAATATATATATATATATATATATATATATATATAATTAATAATACATTACCTATATTTTTCACCCAAAAAAAATTTAAACCAAAAACTTGGAGGACTAAACCCTCACTCACAAGATCATCACCAGTGGAAATGTCTGGCGTAAACATATGTATTCCACATCTCATAAGACCATCATCAATCGAAATGCCTCACCTAAACAAATTCCAAATCTCAAGACCATCACAAGTCGAAATGCCACACCTAGGCAAATCTATTCCACATATAGGTTCACTCTTTTATAACACCCTGTAATAATGATTTCTCCTTTTTTTAAAATCTACGAAAGATGAAAAGAATTAGACTTACCGAAAGTTGCCTCGACGTCATCGAGTGAGAGAGTGAAGGACTTCGTGCTAAAAATAACAGTTGCAGAAGAATTCTCCGCAAACAGAAGCGCAAATATAATGGCAAGAGCGAAGAGCGGGATCCTTGTGAAATCCATGACTCCACCAGGGATTAAAATACAAATTTTATGAAACGTCGAGTGTTATTTCAGAAATCAATTTGGTTAAAAAAAACCATATCTGTTCCGTGGAAGTCTCAGAGAGATATATATATAGGGATTAAAATACAAATTTTATGAAACGTCGAGTGTTATTTCAGAAATCAATTTGGTTAAAAAAAAAACATATCTGTTCCGTGGAAGTCTCATATATATATATTTGAAGGATGAGATGGTGGCTCCGAATTTAGCGTATAACAGACAAACCAGACGAATTTGTTGCGAACAAAATGGTTCGCTGCGCTATAGTAATTTGAAATTGTCTTGTAAAATAGCACGTAAATATCACACCCATGGAAATATATAGTATAGTTAACACTGTGGTTTGATGGTTAATATGGGCTTTAGCTTGTGGCCCACTTTAGTGATTTTATGTATTCAAATTGGATTGTGTATTTAGTTTGGGCATCGGTGTAACTTTCCACATTCCAATGTTAGCTCAAACACTATTAAATATTTAAAAGATTTTCAATTTTGATATGATTTTATTTTCCGAAGGTTATTTATATTATTTGTAGAAAATATATTTATAGAGAAAGGGAAGAGGAGAGTAGATTGAATAGGTACAAAATATAACACAGTTCAAAATATTTTTATGTTATTTAAAAAATAGTTTTATTTGTATTTTTGTTTTTAGTAATTTTATGTTCAATGGTTTGATTGTTATTTATGCTTAATTTCTTGTTAAGAGTCAAAACATGTAATTGCCTCTTTACACTTTGTTCCACATTAGTTTTATAAATGAAAGAAATGTGTGCATAATTAGTTTTGTAGATATTTTAAAAGAAAAATGTGACTCTTTGAGTTAAGATTATTTAAATTTGGCATTTGTCTATGTAGTGATTTATTATAATATATTTATTTGCATGTGTGCAATTAATTATATAATTTACATATAATTATGCACCAACATCTTTATAAGATGGACTTGAGTTGAGGGGAAGGAATATGTATATATTATCTTTTTGTAAAAACATCTTCCTTCACTCCTAGTAAGGATTAAATATGAAGGAACTTGGCTCATGTGAGTTGTTTCATGAAATGAAAAAATTGCAAGTTAAGTATTTGGTCATGAAAGAGTTGTCAACTATAGTGCATATGGACCTCAATGTGTTTGGTACACTACCGCTCAATTGGATTGCAAGCAATTTGGATGGCAGCTTGACTGTCACACCAAAGAGTTGTAGGTTGATCCTAAGCAAAACCAAACTTTATGAGAAATTTTCAAATCTAAAAAACTTCTCAAGCAACATTAATGTCACCTTAGTACTCTACCTCTATAGAAGAAAGAGAAATTGTATGATGCTTTTTGTTGGACCAAGTGATAGAACTTGAACCAAGGATAAAAGTGTAACTAAAAATAGACTTTCAATCATCAACATCACCTACCCGATTTATATATGTAAAGCATGGAAGAGAAGAACCGTTATAATACCCTAGGTTGACCCCTTATGTGTGTGTGTGTCATGTTTAGGTTGGTGAGCAAGGAAGTGTTTTAGGACCTATGTGTTCATGTATATATGTGTTTAGGCCAGTGTGGCTATATTTTCATGTTTTGAGGCACAATTCCTATGTGATTTTTGGCTAGTGAGCCTATATGATAAAAGATCAGAGAGCCTAGCTTTGTAAATATTTAATTGTATGCATATTAATAAAATACATCATCATTGGAGACTAAATAAAACAACAAAGTCTAGGGCTCTTGGGCTCCATGAAATGGAAAAGGGGTAAGGGCTAAGTGATAAGGGGGCTAAGGCATTATTAGAATATGCCTAAAGTCAAAAGTAATTTGTTTTTATCCTAAATCCACAAAGTGACTTCAAGAAGTGCCACTTGTCAAAATGGGCACATGCACATAAAAGGGGAAATTTTAGTGGTGATTCATTCATTTATGATCATCCATTTCATTATTCTAACCAAGGTTGGTTACAAAACTTCTTGGAGGAGGAAGAAAGAGGGTGATCGTATGATGTTGTTACCATGTTGATCGTAGGTGGATTTTGGGTATGGAAATAGGTTTCCCTAATGAGATTCTGATAGGGTACTTGAAGACTCATGAGGGAATTTAGAACCCTTAAAAGCCACATGGCTTTGAGACTCCCTAGATGACCTGAGTTGGAAACTCTGGAAGGGTAATGATACAACATGATGGACTACTAGTACAAAGAAAGGGGTACACTACCTTGGGTTGTGTAGGTTGATGTGGGATGAGATATTGTGGGTTGGATGGTCCGAATTTTATGCAGGAACGCAACAGAATACAGATTTAACCATAGATACAGAGATGCAGCGGAAATAATGCTTCATTTTATTAATAAAATAATGACTGAAATAAGCTTACAAACATAATGGAAACAAGCTAGGGCGCTGGTAGCGTATCTCTGAGAAGAGATGTGGCATACGCAGGCCTCTGAACTGTGTTACATTGAGGCTCGCAGGCCTATTATAGACATAATGGAAATAAAAGAGCTATGGTACTGGCAGCGTATCCCTGAGAAGAGATGTGGCGGCTACCAGCCCTTGAACTGTGTTACAATGCGGACATGATGGAGATGTGGTGAGCTAGGGCACTGGTAGCGCTTATCTCTGAGAAGAGATGTATCGGCTCCCAGCCCCCTGAACTGTCTTACAATGAGGCTTGAGGGCCTATTTATTGTTGAGAAACAATGTAGCATCTGAAACGTCCAAAACCCTAACCGCAAGAGATGAAGCGCCAAAATTTTGTGGGCCTTGTTTGGGTAAATTGGTGGTTCAACTTCTGAGGGTGTATTTTTAGTGTCAGATCTCCGATCTCCGTTTTCCAAAAACGTCGTTTAGGGCCTCAAAACGGCCCGAAAGTTTAAGACCCGAAAAACTGCTAAAAATAGTAAGTTGTGCCAAAACTTACAAACTGAAATAACTGATGGTGGGGGTTCAAATGGACTCGATGGGTGGCCACCAATATCCACCTAGATTATTAATGCCCCAAAACGGCTCCGGGTGTGCAGGACCCGAAAACCTGCTATAAATAGTAAGTTGTGCTGAAGTTGAAAAACTGAAAGAATTGATGCTGCGGGTCCAAATGGAATAGGTGGTAGGCCACCAATATCCACCTGGATCATTCCTCCCTCCTTAGGAAGCAATGGTCTCCATTGCGTTAAGTTCCTGCATGGGGGGGGAAATTTTGCTGAACTTGGTGTTTGGATTTGTCCAGGATGTCGCGGACCTGTTGGCAGACGTGCTGGATGTAGATGTGCCACCGGTGGGCAGCCATTGAAGGATCTGAAAAAAAAATTGTCCATCATCGCGTTCCTCTGTTTCTCGAGGGCATCCTCGAGCAAGATTTTGACAGGATCTCCTGCTCCCTCGTCTTTCTTTCCTTCCGCCATGGGGGGTCTTCGGGGTTGCGAGGTTGAACTCCTTATACCCTGGCCGCATTGGGGACATGAAGAGAAAAACAGAGAAAGAGCAGACCCGCTCTGATACCACTGATCTGGATTTATGTAGGAACGCAACAGAATACAGATATAACCATAGATATAGAGATGCAGCAGAAATAATGCTTCATTTTATTAATAAAAGAATGACTGCAATAAGCTTACAAACATAATGGAAACAAGCTAGGGCGCTGGTAGCGTATCTCTGAGAAGAGATGTGGCGGCTACAGGCCTCTGAACTGTGTTACATTGAGGCTCGCGGGCCTATTACAGACATAATGGAAATAGATGAGCTAGGGTACTGGCAGCGTATCCCTGAGAAGAGATGTGGCGGCTACCAGCCCCTGAACTGTGTTACAATGCAGACATGATAGAGATGTGGCGAGCTAGGGCACTGGTCGCGCTTATCTCTGAGAAGAGATGTGTCGGCTCCCAGCCCCCTGAACTGTATTACAATGAGGCTCGAGGGCCTATTTATTGTTGAGAAACAATGTAGAATCCGAAACGTCCAAAACCCTAATCGTAGGAGATGAAGCGCCAAAACTGTGGGCCCCGTTTGGGTAAATTGGTGGTTCAACTTCCCGGGGACGTAACTTTGGCATCCGATCTCCGTTTGATGTGCTCAATAGCTCGTTAGAAAGATCTGTCCGAGGAGTACAACTTTTGAACTAGCAACATCGGTCCATGGACCCATGTTGCTCTCCGTTTTCCCAAAAAACGTCGTTTAGGGCCTCAAAACGGCTCCGGAAGTTTAAGACCCGAAAAACTGCTAAAAATAGTAAGTTGTGCTGAAACTTACAAACTGAAATAACTGATGGTGGGGGTTCAAATGGACTCGATGGGTGGCCACCAATATCCACCTGGATTATTAATGCCCCAAAACGGCTCCGGGTGTGCGAGACCCGAAAACCTGCTATAAATAGTAAGCTGTGCTGAAGTTGAAAAACTGAAAGAACTGATGCTGCGGGTCCAAATGGAATAGGTGGGAGGCCACCAATATCCACCTGGATCATTGGAGTGATCCATGTTGGATACTTATATTATTTTTCATCCATATTGATGCTTTTAGAGTGGAAAAAGAGCAGGAATCAATGGACAAGACCATTTTTTATTGGCGGTCCCAGTTTGGAAAATTTAGTGACAAAAAAACCATGAACCATTTTGAGGCCTTCAATGAAAAAATTGTATGGTCCTGGACTTTGTATATATCTATATTCAGTAATTTACACATCGATACCTTTCCAACGACACAAGAATTTCCCAAAACGGAACTCATATGAGAAAGTTATGCAGTCTCATATATTGACCTATCAAATTTGACCACCATAATTCAAGAGGATGCCACATTAACTCCTATTATTAGTGGAAAAGGGTCAGTCATGTGATCCTGATGAAGAATACTCCAAAAAAATCAATACTTTAACTCTAGTGAATGGTTGAAGGAGTTAAACCTAACCTCTAGTAGGCTATCATGTTGTGTTATAATCAGGCCACTAGGAGGAAAATGGGTTCCATTCTGTTTTAGTGCATTTTTCTCCATAGATGAGCAAAATAGATGAGAGGAAGAGGGAGAGAGTATACAGAGTGTATTTTTGAATTGTAGTAGCCCACATGCCATATGCATTACTTCTTTGTACTCGCAGCCATTTTCTATTCATAGAAAGATAACAGAGTGGCATTAGGGGAATTTTGAGGTCTAAAATGGGCCTCCTAAGAAAAATGTACAACCAAAATAAACTTTATAAGAACCAATAAGATTCAATATGATGATGTCAACCATGGGGGATGATTCACCATTTTTGGAGTAAAAAAGTAAAAATATTAAAAATAATAAAATAATAAAACTAATTTTTCACCTTATCTCCCTAATGTTTTACTCAAATTTCGATCGGGAGTACTCATTGGATGTAAAATTTAATTCCTCATCCAAGGAGTGCCCATTTTGCATACTTTTGATGGAACTTGCTACATGAAAAATGATAAATACATGAAAAAAAGTTATTACAATCGCGTTTTTCATGTATTTCTCATTTGTAATGTAGAAGGGTCCATTCCAATGAGTGTTCTCGCTCGAAATTTGAGTAAACCCCTAGGGAGATAAGTTGAAAATATGAATTAAAAAAGTAGTTTTTTATTTTTTCCCTCTAAAATTTGATGATGTAATGTAATATTATTTTATTATTTCCACTATTATTTTATAATTTCCTTAGGAGGCCCATTTTAGACCTCAAATTTCCCCTAATGCCTCACCTTCCAACTGGGTTTTCTTTTGAAAGTGTTTCCTAAGTTATATATTGCATCAATCGTGGTTTGTGAGTTTTTATCTGTCTATTCTTTAGTTTTTTCATAATTATAATTTACATGCATATGCAATAAACAGTAATTTATAGATCCAAAATCCTAAAGAGAAATAAACCCTCATAATGTAGTTTTTTATTTTTAAGTATAATTTTATCATATTTGTCGTGGCGGATTCTCTAGTGGGATATCCATGTCAGTATAGAAATCATAGAGGCTACTAGAATCAAGTACTTAGATTTGTCACTAGTTGGTGTTTTACTTCGACCTTAGTTACCTTTAGGTAGCCTTTTTCCCTAGTGGAGGCATATCACCAGCTCAAGGGTAATCGTTACCGAGAGACTATGAGTAGTATATAATATGACTGGGTGGAATGGCTAAGTTCTAAAACTAGTTGGTGCTTCATCTGAAAATTCGAGTGGTTATTATTATGGTTATGTGTTTTTTGCTATGTTATTTCATGTACTTGCACATTTTTCATGGTTAATGAGTGTAGTTATGACTATCATGCTTTTATGGATATGTATATGTACCCATCGCATAGTAGTATGCACTATTCATACATGACATAGTAAATAAATAATTCTTTAATTATCCATAGAGGTTACACATTTATAGTTATTGTATCCAAGTTGTAAGAATTAAATTTAAGGAAATTTTTCAAAGTAACGGTTTGCAGGGATAGTAATACACCAAGTGGGTCACTTGTTTGTAGAGACGATTGCGGAACCATTTTGTCCAACAATATTGCTACTCAAATTTTGGAATATAGGAAAAATCATTCTATTTCCTCCAAAAATTTTCCCACGTTTTATATGAGTGTTTATATCATAGACATTGTATGTTTCACTTCAGATTTTCCAGCCATGGGTTGGAAATGGACTACCCAGGACCCTCTCCCCATTCATGTATATCATGTTGGGTATGTGTTATATTCTTTCCCGCCCATGGTTTTGTGCATGGGTTTGCACATAGTTTTGGGGCATGATGGTTTTCGGCCCCTGGTATTTTGTAGATCCGGTCGAGGGAACTACGGTTATGTTCTAATCCAGGGTTAATGGATTGGGGTTTATGTATGCTTTGGCATGTATATATATGTGTTGTAACACTAAAAAGAATATAATGAAAAATCAAGCTGGTCGTCCCGATTTGGGATCCAGGGGAAAATCTCTGTGTTTATCTGTTTTATGTTTTATGCTCTCGCTATTATTTATTTTCTGTTATAAGATTCATGTGTAGATAATTTATGTTCAGGGTTAAAACCTACATTTGGTATCGGAGTTGTTTCGGCTTCAAGGGGACGCCTTTGCTGCTGAGGGTTTTTTGCTTGGGCCTGAGGTAGACCCTGTTCAGTGGGAGATCTGCAGGATCGATTCTTGCTGTGAAAGAAGATGGCAAGCGGCGGGAAGATAGAGATCGAGAAATTTAATGGTCAGAGTTTTGAGTTGTGGAAGCTCAAGATGGAGGATCTGCTGGTGGATAAAGATCAGTGGATCGCGGTAGATCCAGGTACTAAACCAACGGCAATGTCAGATGAAGACTGGAAGAAACTGGATTGGAAGGCTAAGAGCACAATGCGGTTGTGTGTGTCAGATTCAGTATTGTTGAATGTATCTGGGGAAGCTACGACGAAGAATTTGTGGGAAAAACTTGGGACTTTGTACCAATCTAAGTCTCTGGTGAATAAGTTGTTCCTGCGGAAAAAGATGTATAACCTGAGGATGAAGGATGGAGACTCGGTGACAGAGCATCTGAACGCCTTCAATACTGTGGTAAGTCAGCTGTCATCTGTTGATATTAAAATCTCAGATGAAGATAAGTGCATCAATTTTTTGTGTTCTCTACCAGACTCATGGGACAGTCTGGTTATTGCAATAGGTAGCAATACAACTACCTTGAATTTTGATGACATTGTCTCAGCCTTGCTGTCGGAGGAAATGAGACGGATAAATATGGAGGGTCAGAATGGAGATGCCTTATCTGTACGAGGAAGGTCCCAGAACAGAAACAAGAATAAGGTTTCGAGTGGGAGATCTAAATCTAGAGGGAGATCTAAATCTCCTGGAAAGTTTGTAAAGGTGTGCTGGAAATGCGGAAAGGAAGGGCACTACAAAAAGGAATGCAGATCTAAAGCTCCCGAGAAAGGAAAGGGATCTGATGAAGGTCCTTCTGCAGAGGCAAAAACCACCTCGGATGAAGGTGGGGATGTGTATTTGGCTTCTTCTTCAAATACACATGTAGATCATGAGTCATGGTTGATTGACTCAGGTGCATCCTTTCACTTCACTCCCCATAGGGAGTGGTTCTGCGAGTATGAGAAATATGATGGCCGTGATGTATTCTTAGGTGATGATAGGAAGGCTAGAATCATCGAATGTGGAAAATTCAAGCTGAAGTTGCAAGGTGGAAGGATTAGAACACTTCCTGGTGTTCTGTACATTCTTGCATTGGCCAGAAATCTTATTTCTGTAAGCAAGATGGATGATGCAGGTGTAAAAGAAATGTTCAAGAAAGATGCCTGTAAGATGGTTCGGGGAGCACTGGTATTAATGCGGGGAGTTTAGATTGGAACTCTATACAAGCTTCAGGGAAACACTATTATTGATGGGTGCAACAATTTTGTGGTTCCCGAAAGTGGAGCGGAAAGCCTAACGGTCTCTGGAGAAAAGACCATGCTATGGCATCAAAGGCCTGGACATATTGGAGAGAAGGGCCTTCAGATACTGCATGGAAATGGTATGGTAGAAGGTATGTCTAATAAATCTCTGGATTTCAATTTTTGTGAACATTGTGTATATGGGAAGCAGAATCGGGTGAGTTTTCCTTCTCGTGCTAAGAGGGCGAACAAGATATTAGAGCTTGTGCACAGTGATGTGTTTGGACCTGTGTCAGTTCCATCACTGGGTAAGTCTGTGTACTATGTTTTCATTCATAGATGACTTCTCAAGGAATACATGGATATATTTCTTGAGGAAGAAATCTGAAGTGTTTGACATATTTAAAGAATTTAAGGCTCAGGTGGAAAACCAGACAGAGAAGAAGATAAAGGTGCTAAGGATAGATAATGGTGGGGAGTTTTGCAAGAAGGAATTTGAAGAGTTCTGTAAGAAGTGTGGTATATCACAGTAGAATACTACTCCATACACACCTCAGCAAAACAGAGTTGTAGAAATAATGAAAAGAACGTTGATGGAAAATGCAAGAAGCATGCTCAGTGGTACCGGGTTAGGATAATAATTCTGGGAAGAGGCAGTGGAGATTGCATGTTACTCGGTTAACAGATCACCTTCATCAGCATTGGAGGATAAGACTCCACATGAGGTATGGACTGGTAAGAAACCCTCTCTTTCACATCTGAGGGTATTTGGATGTGATGCATATGTACATGTTCCAAAGGAGAAAAGGAGAAAGTTGGATAATAAATCTGAAAGGTGCATCTTTATTGGGTATAAGGATGGTTTAAAGGGTTACAAGCTTTGGAACCCGGAAACAAGGAAGGTTGTGTACAACCGAGATGTGGTGTTTAGAGAGGTGAAAGATGTTGTTAAACATGAATTCCTACCAAAGGAACTTGAAAAGATAGAGTTTGAGCTAAAGGAGGATGAATCAGACTCTACAACAGAAGAAGACTCAGAAGAGGAAGAGCCACTAACTCTAGTTGTGAGAAGATCAGTTCGAGAAAGAAGACAACCAAAAAGGTATAGTCCATCTACTTTCTGTTCAAATTTTGATTTAACTATAACTGATGATGATCCCAGAACCGTCATGGAGGAAGTAGATTCAAAGGATCGAAAACTATGGAAGGAGGCCATGGTTGATGAAATGTCATCCTTGCATAAAAATGAGGCATGGGATCTAGTGGAGTTGCTGGCTGGAAGGAAGCCCATCAGGGGAAAATGGGTGTTTGAGAAGAAGATTAATGTAGAAGGAAAGGTGGAGAAATAAAAAGATCGTTTGGTAGAAAAATTTTATTCCCAGGAGCCGGGAATTGATTTTGGTGATATTTTTTCTCATGTTTCCAAAGTTACTTCTATTAGATTACTTTTATCTGTTGCTGCTGCATTTGATTTTGAGGTAGAATAGATGGATGTGAAGACAACATTTTTTCACGGGGATCTAGAAGAGGAGATCTACATGAAACAACCTAAAGGATTTATGGTGAAGGGGAAGAAAGAGATGATATGCAGGTTAAAGAAGTCTATGTATGGGTTAAAACAGTCACCAAGGATGTGGTATCAGAAATTTGATACCTATATATGAGGACTTGGCTTCACCAAAAGCAAGGAGGATCACTGTGTTTATTTTAAATTAATTGGTGACCGTGTTATTTATTTGGTCTTGTATGTGGATGATATGTTGTTGATTGGAAATGACAAAGAAATTATCCAAGATTTGAAGACCCAACTATTCTCCAAATTCAACATGAAGGATCTTAGTGCTGCAAAATATATTTTGGGCATGGAAATTAAGAGAGATCGGGCAAAGAGGAAGCTCTGGTTAAACTAGAGGAAGTATGTCGAGATTATATTACAAAGGTTCAATATGTAGGATAGTAAACCGGTAAATGTTCCGATTCCTGTAGGTGTAAAGATGTCTGCTGAACAGTGTCCCAAGACACAAGAAGAAGAGGAGGATATGTCCCGTGTTCCATATGCAAGTGCAGTGGGTAGCTTGATGTATGCAATGGTCTATACTAGACCAGACATTGCACATGCAGTGGGAGTATTGAGCATGTTTATGTCAAACCCAGGGAAGGAGCATTGGACAACAGTGAAGCGGGTTTTTAGATATTTGCGTGGCAGTAGTTGTTACACTAAAATTGTCACCATGACGTTTTATTATTTGTATGGGTTCATCATTACTCATACAACACTCCCTTAGAAGTCCACAAACATCAAGTTCCTAAAACCAAGCCTTGAAATTGAGAGAAAAGCTTATAAAAGTCATAAAAATACTTGTACCGCACTTTCTCTTAGTATTACTTGCGGTGCCGCATCTGTTTGTTCTAGAACATGTGGAACCAACCGCACCTTTTCTTCATTAAAGGTGCAGATTCCTATAAAAGGTAAAATGAAGGCGGAAGTAAAATTTGGAAGCTTAGCTAGTTGAATCTGGAAGCTTCTGGAAGCAATTATTTGGTGGAAAGTTCGCTCCTTTCATGTACATTCATCCCTCCATTAAAGGATCCTACCACTTGGTATGTGGAACTTAATACCTTTGAAAGAGGATTATATCCCCTCTTATTTGGAGCTGCAACCTCTTCTCTTTTGCTATAAATTGAGGCCATAGTTCAGCCTCAAGGGGAGTTAGGCTTTGAGATTTTTTGAGGAGAATTGCTGGAGAAACTTAGACTCTCTTAACTGATTATCATATGGGAATGATTACACACTCATGTGTATGTTAGTCAAGAGAGCGCAAAGGCTTGTCAAAGTAGAGGAAACGCTTGTTCTGGACCCTAGAAGGACCTGTACGACTTCAAGGTGAACACGATTGTAAGGATCCTTTTTTCATTAAAGATAATACAAATGGATCCTGTTTTCTCAATGAGTTGTTTATTTAAATGGATTATTTCTTGAATTCCTTGATCATCAAGATAGATTTATGGTTTATGAATTAGTCTATATTATGCAGGTGCTTCTGATTCTTTCATGTTTTTGATTGCAGATCCCGAAAGGAAACGTATTCAAAGAAATAGGAAAGAAGACTACGATCAGCGCTGGACTACAGGTAAGTCCTAAATCCTTCATTATAGATAATTCTAGATCAAATATAATCTAGAAAAATTAATTTACATCTTTCTGTTTGTTGCTAGTTATTGTAGGATACTAGGGAGATCTGTCTTGTCCGCAAGAACGATTTATCCGTCCAACAAAATGGTGACTCCACTGGGGAATGGATCTTGAACTTAGTTTTCATTTTATTTTTGACTTGTGAAATTATTTTTCTGATTTTGATTGATTGATACTGGCTTGGGTAATTTATTCCTGTAGAATTCCTGAAAAGTGCTTTAGAATTTTTTTATTTTTCTTTAAGTTTTCTGGTCTTCGCACTTTGTCCTCAGGCACAGTGCGGTCATCTCCTCTGTTTTTCTGTATACATAGTGCGACACCGCACCTGTTTACACTAAAAACTGCGGACCCTGAGAAATTATTTGAAAAGCTCAAAATTCTCTTTTCTAGGATCAGCTTGCAAGATTCTCAGTATATACCCAGACTTGTATTTTTGTCAAAAAGCTTTGTGTGAGAGTTTCTTCCAGCTTTTTTAAGTTTTGAATGATTTTCTATAAGATCTGCATGTTATAAGTGATTTTTGCTTTGTCTTTGTGTCACTCAAAGATCAGAAACCTCTGTATACCTTAGATCACTAGTATTTCATTGTTTTCTTGCTGAGTCTGTGACTTCATAGCAGAAATTGTTTTATGAGAATTAGATCCCATTTTCTCATTTGTAAATCTTTAAAAAACTTTTTCATTAAGTTTTGAATTTCACTTAAAAAACCATAATTGGATGTTTTTGAGTTTTTTCTGATTTGAGCAAAGGATTTCTTAGTTAGATCACAAACTAAGCAAAACGTCCTCAAAATATTTAAAGTTTTGATTTTAGATTTAATTCTTAGAATTTTTAGATCTCGAAATTAGTGTTTTTAGTTTTGAGTGTTATTTCTAACAATTGTACTTTTCTTTTGGAGAATGTTTGATTGTAGTTGCAATCTTGAATAATAAAGGGATTTCTTTTTGAGCAATTGATCATTTTGAGTTCTCATGAGATAATATTTCTTTTCATATGTTCTTGTTTTGAAGGAAATAATTGTTTTAAAAGATTGCATTTCTCAACTCTTTCTTTTAGATAGAATTCATTGAAAGGAAATGAATTGTTTCTCATAATAGATGCATTTTTAGTGTGTTTTGAGTCGGGTCACTACATATCATCAAAGTTTCACTTTCGTACCTATTGTCCTAAGAAACAACCTATTAAAAGCAACGCTTAAATTAAAATCAATCTAGTAATTTTTATATTTCTGGGACTCTTTTCACCAACATAGCTTAGGCTAGTGTCTTGGAGTAGGGAGTAATTAACTCTCCGAGACAGTTAAAACAAACAAGTAGTTGATCTTGCGGTAGGAAGAATCCAATAGTAGCTTGTATGCTCTGGGAAGCTCCTCCTAAAGGAGTCAAGCACGAGATCATATCCGAACCAGTGAGGTGATCAATTCCATCTCATTGGGAACGATAGAAGATGTGCGCGTATTAACAACGGTAAACCTTGGATTGACCATTGTCGAGGAGCCTGGGGTCACTTGTCGGTATACCTTGGATTATGTCAAGGAGCCTTCAAGGGGATTGAGCTTTGTTACTCTGCCCTTGCGCATATATCGGATTGTAGAATATTCCCCCAGGTATATTTGTTCCTGTTGGTGACTTTAGTGGCCATAAACTTTAAGATTTTTTCCTAAGGTGACGGTGGAGGAAAGATCCCAATATACCTGGAGTAGACATCGACTAGACTCACTAGGACTCTTCAGAGGGTTATCTTCACTCAAGATAGTTTAAGTGGAGAAACTTGCATCGGTCTGTTTCATTAAGCAGGTTGTCGGGATAACTGTTCCAACCGCTATTTCTACATTAAAATACTACGATGGTGGATTTCATCACCAACTAGTGTTTTTAGTGTGGGAATCTACTGTTTGTGTGTGGTTTGATCTCCTAGATTTTATAAGCGTTTGATCATTTGATTGTCTCCTTAGTGACTTTAGAACTTTTGATTGGAATTTTCTTTGATTGCATGTGATTAATAATTTTTAATCGTGGCTGAATTAACAAGACAATCGCGTAGACTTCAGGGGAAACCCCTTGAGTATACACCAAGCCAACTTGAAGGACTGAAAGCTCTGGTACTGCATAGTATCAGCAGAATTAGATCAACGGAACCAAGAGAATCATCCATAATTACTCATCCTAATTATCATGAAATAAATCAATCAGAAACAGTAGAATATATTCAAGAGCCAATTTCAATTTCCGAAATCACTGACATTGCTTCTGCAACTAGTAACTTAGCTGAAGAACCTGAAATTTTTGAGCTAGAAACTGAACCTGCTGTGTTGGAATCATCTTCAGGATTTGTTACTCCGACTTCTAGTGATCCTGATTCACCTAGAGTAAGACATCACATTATTGAAAACCTCCCTTCTAATCTCATATGTATTGAAGAACTTGTTGGTCCAGAAAAAGACGTAGTTCTTCCCGAAACCCAAGAAACTTTAAATCTTAGAGAGCGTGAATCAATATTTTGTAGTCCTTTTAGAACTAACGCTTAGTATTTATCATTGACAGTTTTTTTACAAAACACAGGTCTTACATATTCACCACCCTGAATTCCTTTTTACCCTACACCGAGAGGTTATCGACCTTCATTAGCTATGTTGAGTGAGTCATCTATGTTTTCTGAATCTCCAAAAACATTTTTATACGGTGGTTCATCTGTTCCTTCGGGATACCAGTCGCTCTCTGGCACATTCTCAGGAGAAACTCCTCAACCAATTGAACAAATTTTATCATCTGGTAAAAATGGAACAAACACTAGCATGTTGAACATAGAAAAGATTTTTAAGATGTCTGGCAATATTCCAAATCCTCAACCTCAATGAAGTCAGTTATCGCCTAGGGGGCAACCTCAAGGAAGTTAGTTACCGCTTGGGGGGAAAACTCAAGGAAGTCAGTTACCGCCTGGGGGGAAACCTCAAGGTGGTCAATTACCGCCCGGAGGGCAACCTCAGGGTAATTTTTTACCACCTGGAGATCAAATTGTAGGACAATATTTCCTGCTTGGGGAGCAACCTCAAGGACAATACATACCTCAAGGTCAATATCAACCCCAGATTCAGTATATGCCTCAGAGTCAATATCAACCTCAAGGTCAGTACCCAGCTCAAGGTTTTCAACCTCCTTCAGGTCAACCATTATTACAAGGAGCTGGAAATTTTCCAGTTAATTATCAAACTTACGTTCAACCTGGTTATGGTCCTTCATATGCACAACCTTCTATGGGTCAATATCCTGGAATTAATATGGTGTGGGATCCATCTCAAATTCAACAGACTTTACAACCCAATGTGTAGTTACCTAATCAACTTGGAAAAACCATAGGTTCTGGTCCAATCCAGCAACCTGTCTAGCCTAGCATTCATGTCTCTACACCTAGTTCTGTTCAGCAGCCTGGGCCTAGTACACCTAGAACTCTGCCTCAAACTTCTGTTGCTTCTGCAACTTTTGTTCAACCAACCAAACCTATTTCTGGAGTATCTATAGCTCCTGTTTCTACTACCCCTGTATCAGTGAAAATTCCTCAAGTATCTGTGCCACAGTCAGGACCTACAATTCAGAATTCGACCCAGAAGCCTACAGGACAATCTGGTATGAGTACGATTCTCACTAGTCAACCACAATTTACTTATCAACCGTACCAGGGGCAGTATCAATTTGGACATGCTACACAAAAACCAATGTATCAGTATCATCCATATCCTGGGTATACTTATCAAGTACCTCAACAACCCCAGTTTGGTTCGGTTAATACTGGTTTCAAAATTCCCAATGCACATCCAATTCCAGGATATCCTGGATATCCTCCTCCTGGAACTAGTTTTATCACACAAGGTTATCAAGATCCTAGCCACCAGTTACCATTTATAGCAACTTTAGATTTACCTGATTTATCGCGCCTTATGAATGATCCAATATTTTATCTTCTGTATTGGCCGTTGATGCCTAATAAGCTGCCCAGTGATATTCCAAATTTTGAAGGTAAGTCAGGATAAGATCCATCTAATCATGTTATGGCTTATCACCTCTGGTGTGCATCCAATTCACTAATTGATGATTCGATTCGATTACGTCTTTTTCAGAGAACTCTCATTGGTCTAGCTGCCAAATAGTACATTGAGTTACCACGAGGCTCATTTAATAATTTTAATGCACTAGCTACTGCTTTCTTAACCCATTTTCAGTTACCTGTCAGATATGAAAATGGTACGGAATTTTTGACCTCATTAAAACAATCTACATCTACGTACATATCTGATCACATTCATGAATGGAGATGTAGGAGACGTTTAGTGAAAGTATTTATTCCAGATCAAATTTTGGCTGAATGGTTTATCAAATCATTATTGCCCAAAATTACTGAAGATGTGGCCAAATGAGGCGTTGTTACAGAAGAGTAAGTCATTGCTCAAGCTCAGTACCTTGACCTTGTATATACACAGTCAGGTACTCTTTATGACAAAATCCCCGATTTACCAAGAAATGGTCAATTAAATACAACTCCTTCAGGCTCTCATGCTGCTGATGGTATAATTGGTTCTGTTAACACTGGAAGGGTAAGAAGAAATCTTCCAAGACGACTTCTCCTATTATAACTTTACCCGATTCACCAAAAGGAGATTTTTCCGTTGATATTCATGTTGTAGAATCATCTACAGCCAAACGTAAAATTGGTGGTAAGAAGAAAGGTAAGAATAAAAGAAAAAAAATCATCTTAAAAAGATAAAAACGATAAAACTGAACCAACTGACGATAAACGAAAAACCTCGTTATCCTTGTCTGATCTGTGACGAGGATCATTTTACTAAAGAGTGCCTGCATAGAGCCGAGGTATCGAAATTCGTTAAGGGTTCAACCACACCTTCTATCTTGAAGGATCCCTTTCCTGCTCAAGATAGTAATATGATTGGATTTTCCTCGAATACGCTAGAAGATATCTTCATGGTTGCGACACAATCACAAGATTATGGTAGTAAAAATCCTGTTGGTGGTAAAGAAGTAGAAAATTCTAATTCCGCATCAACTACATCTCCCTCAGTTTCTGATCTGCTACAGATCGAGAAACCAAATCCTGACTTAGTAATCAAACCGCTTGCTAAAGGTGTACTTCGTAAATAAACTTTCAATCCACATGCGAGAGCTTCTCAGAACTACAATATTGTTGAAGACTTGGAAATTTCCCCTTCAACAATGTCAACTTTGGAAGTGCTGCAATCATGTCCAGCCCAAAGAAAATTACTATTGTCAACTATAGGAGCCGTAGAACTTTAGGTTTCGAACCTAATGATCTTTGATTTAGAGAATTTTACACCCTGCCTACCCCATCAAATGGATTTTCAGATTCTAGTAATAGTAAAAAACAAACGTTGCTTTCGTACTGTTGTTGATGAAGGGGCTTCTACGTGTATCATGTCCTTAAAATGTTGGAAATCACTTGGTTCTCCGAAAATTAACCAATCGCCGACTATCCTCAAATATTTTGATGGAAGAGGATTCCATCCATATGGTATTTTATAGGATCTACCAATAGAGGTCGAAGGAAAAACCATTAATCTAGATGTGGAAGTGGTTGATGCCCCTCTGGATTACAACCTTCTCCTGGGTCGCAGTTGGTATTATGCCATGATTGTTGTTGTATCATCGGTCTTTCATCTCATCATGTTTCCTCATAAAGGAAAGATCGTTAAAATAGATTAGCTCTCATATTATTCATTTGACCCAGCCGCTACTGATAGCATCCAACATGTCGGAAAAATGACTATCCCTTATAAAGATGTTGGAGTAGGTTTAATTAAAGATTCTGCTTTACTGGGAGCTTTTTCCCTGCCTGATCCCAACGTACAACCTCCTATTGCTAATATCAATATGATTACATCAAGTACTATTTCCTTTGATGATCCTTGGATAGTACCTTCAGATTCAGAACTGGATTCTTTCGATGGCGTGATGCCATTTATTCCTTTTGAATTAGCATATCAAGTAGTGCAGTAATTTTCTGATAATCCTTCAACTACACCTGTACTAGTGAATGTGATCAATGAGGAATCACTTTCTATATCAAGCTCAGATTCTCCATCAATTCCAGATCCTGTTCAACAAGTATTAAATACTGATGAGCATATTCGTGAATTTTTGTCTATAGAAGAATTACCATGGGAATATCTACATCATCGATCTTTGTTTTTACCCGATCTCAATCATTTTGAAATTGATTTTTCCTCCATTTTTACCGCTGATTATGTCAAAGAACCTTGGAATCCTCTCACGAATTCTGATTCTAAATTGAACTTAGCAAACATCTCTACGACAGTTCCCATTGACATCTCAGTGAAACCAAGAATTGTTGAACACATTCATATAGGTGCTTCTTGTATGCCAGATGAAATCCAAGCATATAAAGCCCTATTTAAGGAATTCCGTGACATTTTTTCTTGGTCATATGAAGAAATGCCAGGAATCGAACCATCAATTGTTGTTCATGAAATTAAAACATACCTGGATGCTAAATCTGTTTGACAAAGATTACGTCAAATACATTCGTGAAAAGCTGCCTCTATTAAAACAGAAGTTGAGAAATTACTTCGTGCAGGTTTTATTTATCCCATTCCTTTAACGGATTGGGTATCTAATATTGTTCCTGTTAATAAAAAACAAGGTATGATATGAGTATGTATCGATTATAGGGATATAAATCAATCTTGTCCAAAATACAATTATCCAACCCCTTATATCGATCAAATTATTGACGATTGTGCCGGAAGTGAAATGTTTTCGTTTATGGATGGATTTTTAGGCTACAATAAAATCAACATACTCCCTGCTGATCAACCCAAAACAACTTTCATTTTTCCGTGGGGGAATTTTTCTTACTGCAAATTACCTTTTGGACTTAAGAACGCTGGCGCAAATTTTCAGAGGGCCATGTCGTATGCATTTCATGACATTAAACACATTGTGAAACCCTATATTGATGATTTACCTGC
The DNA here is from genome assembly GCA_034641835.2 of Pinus albicaulis. Taxonomy (NCBI): domain Eukaryota; kingdom Viridiplantae; phylum Streptophyta; class Pinopsida; order Pinales; family Pinaceae; genus Pinus; species Pinus albicaulis. The sequence goes on from CM076584.1 coordinate 38,370,134, forward strand.
TCATTCATCGTGCAGAGCAGATCATCTTACTCATCTACGAGCTATCTTTATGAGATGTAGGTATTATAGGATTTGTGTGAATCCTCATAAATGTGTCTTTTGTGTTGAATCTGGATGATTGTTGGGATTTGTTGTCTCAAAGGAAGGCATTCGTGTCAACCCATCGAAGGTTGAGGCTATCATCAATTTACCTCCTCCTTCTACTCTTCGCCAACTCCAAATTTTGCAAGGGAAAGCAAAATTTTTAGATCGATTCATTCCTAACTATGCTGAGTTAACCAAAGGTTTTACTAGGTTGTTAAAGTAGAATATTCCTTTCTTTTGGGACGAGATCACTGATCGATCTTTTGATGCCCTTAAACACGCGTTGACCCATGCACCGTTATTGCATCCTCCCAATTACAACCAGGATTAATTTTTATACCTAGCAGCCTCCAATTCTATGATTGGCATGGTCTTAGTTTAGAAAGATGAATTCCACAACGAACATGTGATTTATTATCTCAGTCGGATGCAGATTATGACAGATTATCTCAGTCGGATTCATATTATGATTTATTATCTCACTCAGCCAAGGGGCATGGGTATATTATTCTCGCAGTAGATTATTTTACCAAGTGGGCCGAGGTGATGCCTACATTTGTGGCAGATGGAAAAACTAAAGCTACTTTCATGTTAAATCATGTGATTACTCGTTTTGGTGTACCCCAAGTGATAATTACTGACCATGGGAGTCATTTTCGAAACATCATGATGACCAAACTAACTGATCAACTTGGCCTGCGCCATGACAGTTCTACACCATATTATCTGTAGACTAATGGTCTAGTTGAAGCTATCAATAAATTTTTAGTCATTATGATTAAACGAATCATCGGAATTCATAAATTGAATTGGCATACCATGCTTTTTTCAGCACTTTGGGCATATCGAACCTCAGCAAAAACATCAACAGGTTTTACCCCTTTTCAACTGGTTTATGGTTTAGAAGCGGTATTACCGATTGAATGCGAGATACTGTCACTCCAGCTAGCCATAGAGTTACTACCAGCCACTTCTGAAGAGGAGAAACGCTTTTTGTACTTAGCTCAATTAGATGAGAATTGGCACACTGCTACATTAGCTACCGAAACTCATGCGAAACGAATGAAAGCTCAGTATGATAGAAGTGTTACACCTCATATTTTCTCAGAAGGAGACCTAGTCTTGGTTTATGGTCAAGCTAACGATAAGCTAGGGGCTGGAAAATTTGAACCCATGTGGCATGGTCCTTATATTGTCAAGCGACAGCTTGTAAAAGGGGCCTATGAACTGATTGCCTTTGACGGGCTCTCTTTAGGCAAACCCAGAAATGGGCTTCATTTGAAGAGATATTATGCTTGATTCTTGTGTGTAGATCTTCCCTGTATATTAGTTATTTTCATAAGCTAGCGTGTTATAGATTAGAAGAGCGTGCCTAATTTAAGTGTACCTTTACTACTATCCCTGCTTATCTGGATCACTCTTGATTTTGCAGATGTTGACATCCCTTCAAACATACTTTGGTTTTGCTGATGGTGCTTGTCGTAGTACACAGAACATTTCTTCCACAGATTGGGTTATTTATTCACCCACTGATGAGTTAGTATCTATGCATGGGGTAAGCCTCGGTCAAACGACGAACAATATTGCAGAGTATAGCGCAGTTATTGAGTTATTGTCTGAATCCATTTCAATTGGAATTTGAAGTTTGATCGTCAAGTTAGATTCAGAACTCGTTGTATTACAATTAAATAGAGTATATGCAATTAAAAACCCAGTGTTGTTAAGATTATTTTTGAAAGTTCGTCTCTTGGAACGAGAATTTGATTATATTGAGTATCAACATATTCCGAGAAATTTAAACATATTAGCTGATGCAGTAGCTTCTAGTGTTATAAACAGACATTTGCAATAATTAAATCAATAGATCAAAATAACATTCGATAACATGTTAAGACAGATAACTGGAAGTAGTAGTAATATCATAGCATAAGAGTAGTGTTTTCAAAAAATATTACATCGTCCTCGATCATAGGTTCAAAATGCCTTATGATCGGAAAAAAGTGAGACAAAAAATGATACAAGTCTACAATATCAATCATCCACTATCCGTGGTGATGATCACGATAAAACACTACAGCCCGTGCCACCTGCTTAGAAATCTCCAGAACGATCCCGAAACCCTGATAACATATCTCTATAAGCGGAGCGGAATGTCATCTATGATAGTCTCTAGAATATCTAAAGTCAACCGCTCCAGATGGCTTTCCAGGTCGGTAAGGACCTCTGTTGTCTGATCCTGTGGTGGTGGTGGTGCTGCAGCTGGCTTCATGTCAAAAGGATGGAGAGTGGCTGGTCGACGTGGACCCAAATCTGCATTTGAAATTTTTGTCATCAGTTTTGAACAATTTAAAAAACAAAATAAAAATTAGATTTTAGAACATGTCAAAATGATTTTTACCTGACTTATCCTACTATGTCCCTGGAGGAAGAGACATCTCTCAATCGCTGTGGAAATCTGTCCCAGCATAAGGGAAATATTCTATCATAAAGATTTGATTCTCCAACTAATGGAAATATGCTGGGGTAAAATGAACAACCTCGCTGCCTTCACTGTGATGGGCCATCAATGCAACCCATCGAACCATTCGAGGCTCTTTGACTCTACCATGATCAACTGAAATAAGTTGTGGGGCCAGTAAAGGAATCCTCTCTAGAGAAAATGTAACCACGATCACTCCATATCTGAAGTTTTTCAACTTCGCGTTTTTTGATCTAGTCAATTGGCCTTTGACATTGGCCAACACTGTCTCACACCAATTGAAAATGGTGCCTCTAAAGCAGTCAACAACAATTTTCATTTGGGATCTTGTAGCGACATGTGGAGCTGCGCTCCCACACAACCTGGTTACAGTAAATGAAACCACTTTAAGCTCAGGACGAATAATGGTTTTTATGTCAATACGTTTATCCTTGGGGTCTGCTTCTTCATTGCAAAATTCTTCCTGAAGGCTAGCAACAGATTGGCCACTTGCCCTAGCCCCAAACAAAGAGAGTGGCTCGCCCCTCTTTGATAAACCAGTGAGGAAGTATATATTTTCTAGCTCAATTTCGAGCCGATGACCTCCAATTATAAAGCATTGTTCCTGTATGTCCCATTTGTTGACTATCCAGGTAAGAAAATCCACTTGAGCCCTCATACCTTGAATGGCCCAAAATCTGTACAAACCGCATTTTCTCAAAACACATAATGTAGGCGGATGTAACATGGCAGCCTCATCAACTTCTTCATGCTCACGTTCTCTCCACTCAAGCATTGTAAATATCCTGCAATGGACAAATTGAAAGATCAAAAACAATTTTAATGGAAAATTTGGTTTAAATTGGGAGATTTGTTCATTTTATTTTTTCTTACGGAACCTCCGCACTTTTCACATAAAAATAGTGCGTGGATCCGCACGTGTCTTATGCGTAAGGTGCGGGACCATGAAAATTTTCCCTTTGTAAAATTGTCAGGGTTCGTAGGTTTCATGTGTCTTACCTGTGGACCCCCGTGAGCGAATTTTTGAACTTATTTTCCTCCTTAAAAATCAATTTAAGCCCTAAATTGAGAAAGTAAATGGAAAAAAAATAAGGTAAGGATGATGTGGATTACCTGGAACTGACGGTTTTCGATTCTGACGAGAAAATCTTCTGCAATCTCCTCCGGAACGTTTTCTACCAAAATCTCTCAATTTTCACTCTGAAATCAAATGGTAAAAATGATTTACAAAAACTCCTTTTTATAATATTTTTTGAATAAATAAAATATTTTTTTTTTATTTTTCACTTTGAAAAGTGGTTTTCCAAATTTATTTTATTAATCATAAACAAGTATGTTTAATTTTTGAGTTTTTGTGTAGAATACAAGATTTTTTGGGTGAAATGGTCCTTTTGACAAAGGAGTATACTTTTTTATCACTTTTTCAAACTCAGTAAAAATTATGAAAAAGCGAATGAGTACATTTTTTATCACTTTTTCAAACTCGTTAAAACTTACAAAAAAAATGAAACTACTGAGTACACTTTTATCACTTTTTCGGACTCTTAAAAATTATGAAAAAGCGAAACCCTGGAGTTCTCTTTTAAGCCCTTTTTAGACTCTCTAAAAATGAAAATATTTCCGAGTACTTGACTATTCGAACTCGTTAAAGGAAATGTACAGTCGTCCCTTCAGTATAAGTCTACCCCTTTTCCAGACTGAAATGGACTATTTACGAAAAACGTATGCGTTGACTAATCATGGTCGATAGAGTTCTCTCCTATATTGTTTTATCCTTTTTCGGGCCTGAGAGACTAAATTTACAAAAAAGTACACCTACGAAGTTTCCTTAAGTTTTTCTTCTGAATCCCTAAAATTGAAAACCACTGAGTTTATCCTATACTGGACTCGTTAAAATTTAACAGTAAAGTACCTGTCGATTACAAACTTGAACGAACCACTCCTTCTTAGGCTTCGATTTTAAACTAAGTTGGACTCATCCAAAGGATGAGCTTATATAACAAGCAAATGTTATCCTCCTAAAGCTTTTCAAAAATAAAGAGGTACTTGCCAGAAATGGTGGGGGAAAAAGAGAGAAAACGAATCCTTTTGTCACACTTTGTTTAAAAAGAAGTTTACCACTCTTGAACACGAAAATGTTTGTCACACTTTGTTTAAAAATCAGTTTACCACTCTTGAACATGACACTTTTTGTCACACTACTACCTGGGTTGGGAAAATCCTTTACCTATCAATTAATCAAACCATATTGAAAGTCTTCAGCCAGTTTCTGGGTATTAGCTTAGGTCAATTGTTAGCAAACCATCTGTAGTGTCATTATGTGTTCAAGAGGACAATTCAAATAAACCATTCATTTGCAAACATATGTCTCCATTAGCATTGACCATCCCTGAGTCAGTCCTTGCAAAAAATTTCTACAAAACTTGATCTAATGGTTTCGTGTCATGGGATTTCCTACGACGGATCACTTTCTATCGATGAAAACTCATCATCTAGGAAGTTGATCTAGAATCCTTCAGTACCTTGGAATTTGCATGCCTTAATGGTAGGTTTCTCGCCTTCGACGACAGGGTGCATCATTGACCTTCGATCGAACGATTCCGTGAAATGTTCGACTTCAAATCATTTATTCACATTTCATGGATTGTACTGAGTACTTTGAGATCCATTGTCATTAATGGTGGTTTCTCTCACACTTGTTAACAATTCACATCATTGACTGGTAATCGAGTGGTTTCTACCATGTTCGACTTTGACACAATCAATCGCATGGATAGAATCGTACTAGTTTGGGTAGTGGAAATCAAGACCCTAGATCTAGTTTCCACCATCTAGTCTGTGAGGAGTTTTATTATTCATTATGCAGTAGAATATTCATAAATAGATGGTTGCGTCCATACTGTGTCGACATTATTGATGTGATAGTAAAATCGTTTCTACATTAGAACAAGTTTTAGTTAGTGTTTGATTTGAGTATGGGAATGCCTACCTCAGCGATGATATATATATATATATATATATGTGTGTGTGTGTGTGTGTGTGTGTGTGTGTGTGTTTTGCATTGAATGTTTTTACAGGATTCTGGATGGGGTGTCCACAAGCTAATCATCGAAATGATAAAGCACATCACTCTTTGAATGGTCTTAGACTTAGTACTTTAGGGGGCAATCTGTTACACTAAAATTTTCACCATGACATTTTACTGTCTGTATGGGTTCATCATTACTCATACAACACTCCCTTAGAAGTCCAAAAACACCAAGTTCCTAAAACCAAGCCTTGAAATTGAGAGAAAAGCTTATAAAAGTCATAAAAATACTTGTACCGCACTTTCTCTTAGTATTACTTGCGGTGCCGCATCTGTTTGTTCTAGAAAATGCGGAACCAACCGCACCTTTTCTTCATTAAAGGTGTGGATTCCTATAAAAGGTAAAATGAAGGCGGAAGTAAAATTTGGAAGCTCAGCTAGTTGAATCTGGAAGCTTCTGGAAGCAATTATTCGGTGGAAAGTTCACTCCTTTCATGTACATTCATCCATCCATTAAAGGAGCCTACCCCTTGGTATGTGGAACTTAATCCCTTTGAAAGAGGATTCTATCCCCTCTTATTTGGAGCTGCAACCTCTTCTCTTTTGCTATAAATTGAGGCCATAGTTCAGCGTCAAGGGGAGTTAGGCTTTGAGATTTTTTGAGGAGAATTGCTGGAGAAACTTAGACTCTCTTAACTGATTATCATATGGGAATGATTACACAGTCATGTGTATGTTAGTCAAGAGAGTGAAAAGGCTTGTCAAAGTAGAGGAAACGCTTGTTCCGGACCCTGGAAGGACCTGTACGACATCAAGGCGAAAACGGTTGTAAGGCTCCTTTTTTCATTAAAGATAATACAAATGGATCATGTTTTCTCAATGAGTTGTTTATTTAAATGGCTTATTTCTTGAACTCCTTGATCATCAAGATAGATTTATGGTTTATGAATTAGTCTATATTATGTAGGTGCTTCTGATTCTTTCATGTTTTTTATTGCAGATCCCGAAAGGAAACGTATTCAAAGCAATAGGAAAGAAGACTACGATTAGCGTTGGACTATAGGTAAGTCCTAAATCCTTCATTATAGATAATTCTAGATCAAATATAATCTAGAGAAAGTAGTTTACATCTGTCTATTTGTTGCTAGTTATCGTAGGATACTAGGGAGATCTGTCTTGTCCGCAAGAACGATTTATCCGTCCAACACTAGTGATTATGGCTTGTGTTACCAGGGAAGACCAGGATTGGAAAGAGTGTTGGAAATTCGTGGTGTTGTTGATGCAGACTAGGCTGGAGATCTGGACCAAAGAAGATCTACAAGTGGGTATGTGTTTAGCCTATTTGGAGGTGCAGTTAATTGGATGAATAAAAGACAGTCTGTAGTGGCTCTTTCAACTACAGGGGCAGAATACATGGCAACCACTCATGCAAGCAAGGAAGAATTTTGGTTGCAGAGATTGTGTTCAAGTATGGGGTTGGTCCAGCAAGCTATAAGGATAGACTGTGATAGCCAAAGTGCATTTTTCTTGGCCAAGAACCCTGCTTATCATTCAAGACAAAGCACATTGATGTTCAATATAACTTCGTGAGATATATGGTTAAGGCTAAAAGGGTGTTGCTGGTAAAGGTGGACACCTTGAAGAATGTTGCAGATGCATTGACGAAGTCTGTGAGCACTCAGAAGTTCTCTTGGTGTAGAGAAACAATGGGTGTTGCAAAGCTGGGCTAATGACTTAGCTCTCCTGTGGCCCACCGCAGAAAGAAAACAACAAGTGGGAGAATGTTGGGTATGTGCTATATTCTTTCCACGACTAGTCATGTGTGGTGGGTCAAAATTCCCCCTTGGGTGTTGCGTTGGGCACAGCAGGGGGGTGACAGGGGGGGCGACAGCACCCCGGGAAAAAAAAATTGGTCCTTATTTTCTGGTGGGCGGACCCGCCCATGGTTTTGTGCATGGGTTTGCACATGGCTTTGGGGCATGATGGTTTTCGGCCCCTGGTATTTTGTAGATCCGATCAAGGGAACTATGGTTATGTTCTAATCCAGGGTTAATGGATTGGGGTTTATGTATGCTTCGGCATGTATATATATATGTGTTATAACACTAAAAGGAATATAATGAAAAATCAAACTGGTTGTCCGGATTTGGGATCCAAGGGAAAATCTATGTGTATATCTATTTTATGTTTGATGCTCTCTTTATTGTTTATTTTTCTGTTTTAAGATTCATTTGCAGATAATTTCTTTACAGGGTTAAAACCTATAGTAACCCCAATATTTTTATTATTGTGCCGTTACATTATTATTGTTAGGTCGGCTAGGATTATATTGTGACCCCATGGACTCCTATATATAAAAGGAGGTTTTTTCATTTGTATCATCCAAGAATTGTTCATTTATGTAATGTAAAGGAGGTTTCCCCCTCAAAGTGGCTTATTTATAAGGCGTTGATCTCTCTTTTATTTTATTTTTGGAGCTGGTTTCATACCATAATGTTCATATTCCATCCATAGAAGATATTTCTCCTGGATACTTAAGAGAATTGCAAAACGATATTATTCTTGACTTCGCACAAAGGCAATGTGGAGTATCTTCGTGTGGGGCTCAAAGGAACTAATCCAAGTAAATCTAGGTGGATTGAGATTAGAAAAGCAAGGGAGTTATACCCTCACTTACTTGCTAACTAAAAAATATACTTTTGGTGGTCCTAAAGCTTCCAGTGGGGAGGAATGATCCAGGGGATAAAAAATATGCTCAAAATTAAAAGTGATAAAAATTACTCAAAACCAAAGCAAAATCATAGTGTCTGTTGTCCTGATTCCAATGTCACTTGAATCTCCTCAAACAAAAAACGTATGTGAAATTTATGATGTTCTAAATTTTTTTCCAACAACTAGAAATTCAACTTGTAGGGTTCACTGGGCTGCTGACTAGGCAAGCCATATGTTGATTTCAGAAGCTGACCAGGAAAGCATAGTGGGTAATATGGGCTAATCCCATGCTTCCATATGGCAGTACCATATAGGACTAGGTGGAACATTTTTATTAGTTGGAGGCTTATGGTACGGGAAAATCATAGAGTGACACATGGCCCAATCCCAGGGCGTCATGTGGCACTTAGGGAGAGACCAAAATTTTGTTATGGATACCAGACAACCTCACTGGAGTTGAACCCGTGACCTGACCGAGAAAACCAACCACATAACCAACGAACCACATATTTTATTTTAATATATATAAGGGGTCGAATTTATTTTGAATTCAATTTGTTTGAACAGTGGCGGTAGGGGTAGGGCAGTTGGCCCTAGCCTTGATTCTATCATAGATCATATGACCTACAACGATGTAGAGGGGGCGGACTAGGTGGTACCTGGCCCTTGCCAGCTCTCGGTCCCATGACAACTACATGACCAAAGGTCACAGCGTAGGGAGGGTCACATGTGCCATAAGACCCGCCTTTAGGGGCTAAATATTCGGCGTTACGACCATATTTTCACAATTGAATAGGTGATTTTTGCACCGATTTTGGTAAGAATTTTGCTGGTGCCAGGAAAATTTGTCCCTGGTGGTTGGCGGAAAGGTAAAATACATAGAATGGTTAGCCAAAATTGTAGAATTGTGGGACAGATAGCATAGCTTTGTTCTAGGAAGCATATCTTGCTCATTTTTAAACCTTTTGAGCTCAATAAGAGCCTATATAGGGGTTTTTGAGCATTATGGACACAATAGAAGTGCCATTTTTGCAGTTTGAGCTATGTCAACTGATGTAATTTCATATTTGTGCATATGATTTAAAGGTCCAACGTTGGATGTTGGACCCGAAGATGTAGCCCGGGAGGGGTGAACTTCGTCATCAAATTGTTGTTTGTGAGATGTTGTTCATGGTTTATTTTCCTTTTTTTTATTTCTATAAAATTAACTAAAAACATTAATTTTATGTGCTTTTTCAAATTGATCCATTTCCCACAAGAAATAAACTTGAAAAAGTTTTCAAGAAACATTCAAGATTTTAATTTTAGATCGTAGATAATGAGGTGGAACTGGCAGGTTGATCGGTAGCCTTACTATTCGAGGGATTCATATTACTATAGTATTTATTTCTCATAGCCACCATGATTTTATTTTTCTGTTTGGTGAAAGATAACATCATAACCTGGGAAGAGGAATATGGATCATGTGCAACCATATTCGTCTCCTGGTTGGGAAAGGGATATGTTAACACATTAGGCGTGCTAGATGACAACTTGAGGAATTGGTTAATTCCTCCTAATGTGGATAGTATGGAGTAAAATGTTCCTCATTACAGATAAGGAAAGGATAATGAGGCTTCTATTTATCTTCAGGAGATTTATTACTTTTTTTTTCATGCGAAGAATTATCTTTCTTCTTCTTTCCTTTTCCTTTATTCTTAGTTCCAGGATTTTGAGATTTTCCTTTCATAGATTGAACAAAATTAATCTCACAAATAGTTGCAGGAGTAGCAGAGGATGGGTTTTGAGTACCCACAGTAGGATATGAACCATAAATTTTATGCATTGTTTGTTGGCTAGCAGAACCAATCACGCCATAAATGACATGTGATTCGTTAATGGGAGGTGGTGGAACAATGTGCTGAGTTCTTGATGAGGCCTTGGAATTCCGCTACCAAAACATGGGGGAAAACCACCCGATCTGGACCTTAAAGCAACTCCTTTTCTATTTGGTGTAGTGGCTCCAACTAGGGATAATGGAACCAGTTTCCCAATAAGGATGATTTTGAGGGTGTGTTTTGATTATGAAACATGCAAATGGAGAATTATTTTAATCTATAATATGCATCTATCTAAACTATTTATTCTACTATATACCCTTGGTGTTTCTTCCTTTATGCGATCTAAAGAGATATCCTTCAACTATTAGTAATATAGATCATTTAACAGTTGAAAGAGATGAAAATTATGTAAGATGATTCTTCTAACAAAGTAGTTTTATTAGAAGAATTGTGAAAAATATATTACATTCATATGTGTGATTATATATTCAATAATAAATCACAGACAAATATTAGAACATAAGTGCATGTAACATTCATCTATAATAACGTTTCAAATATATAACGCAATGAAAAGATGACTGTCAATCTATAAAGTAAGACTTAATACAAGTGAATATAAGTACCATATGTACGAAGTTCTACTCATGTAAACTGGCAGTAATTGATCTGCTCCTCTTCAATTTCAAGAAATTTAAAGAGTGAAGTAGTGCAACATCAGTTAAATAGATTTAATTGTCAAAAGATAACATATGTGTTCCATTAATTCATCAAAGCATTCACAAACTTAGAATAGTGCATTATTTGCAAATGTTTTTGAAAAATATCTGGACCCTTCTCTAAATGCATGAGAGGGGTTTAAATACTAAACTAACTATGTTATAAAATAGATTATTACAAAAATATAGAGGAGGTTTCAAACAACCATCCTCGTAAGACTAACTTAAACTACAATCTAGGAAAATAAAGTAACAATATGATTTATGAATTCCGCCCTTTCTTTTGGATTTGGTCACAAAGTTGACAAATATCTAGCATGGGCTTGAGATGAGCTAGTTGTGAAATCCTCGATCTGACCTATCCTTTGAATACTGCATTTGAGATTACTAGCTGCGATCTTTTTGTTGAATCTGTTAAAGACTGTAGGATCTGTTAGTCATCAGTAATTTTTTCTTCTCATGGATGACTAAATACTTATCCTAGATTTCTAGAAACAAAGTTCATGAACATTGTGAGTTCTAGAAATCTCACTGCCTTCATTATCATGAAGATAATTTTTTCACTTTTTCATCATCCCATCATGTCAAGCTCAACTCACCTATCCCAGAAGACCCATCATGGGCTCATATCACTAATTTGGTCATTGTTGTGTCACCTTTGGCCTCAATCCTTTGTTTTTTTTAGCCTAAACCCCTCTACTTCCACCTAGGGCCACCAAACACCCATCTCTCTTACATCTCCAGAAATGCCTCAAGCATTGATGGTATCAAAACTGCCTCTGTAGGCTCTTTAGATAAATCAAGTACATTGTATTTTGGATCTTCAATACATCAGTCTATCAAAAACTCTGTTTTACACCTAAAGTTTCCAAAGTCTAAGTTTTCAGTCAAAAGCCAAGTTTAAGGAACCTTCCACTAGGTCACCTAGGGTTTCACAGGTCATAGGGTGGATTTGGTATCCTAAAATATCTGTTTTTTCTGTGTAAGGAGACTGCATTATGTAATATTCCCAATTAGCCCAAGCTAATGGGAATTTACAATTTGGTTTCATTTTTCTGTTTCATGAATAAAATTGTAAAGGAGGATCAATAAAACTCCAAATCAGCAAAATAAATCAATGCCACATGTGAACAACGTTAAATCTGGGCTATTTACATAAGCACACTCAGGTGTGAAAGAGACTGGACCATTTGAACAAGTCAACCATGACTAAATAAAAAACGTTGTCTATATAGATTGAATCTCTTAGATGCACAACGTAGTTTAAGTTGGAGGCTACACATGTGAAAGGAGCTAAATCATTGAAATGGTTTAGGGTTTGGAAATACTTTCATCTTATAAAAGGAAGAGGAGGACAATAGAAGAAGGTTGTTGATTGAGTATATTTCTGAATATATGGTCTGTTTAGAAATATATCATTCTCTTTTTGTTTATGAGAATAGTTCTATTTAGTACTAGGGTGTTCCTGATCGGGAATCCCACCTCTTCCATTGAGTAGCTCTTGGAGGAGTCTTGTTGATCTTGTCCACTATCAGGAATTTGGCCAAGCTCATCTTCCAACTACAACGAAGATCTTGTTGAGGGTTTGGTTGTCCTTGTAAGTTGCAGCAAGTGGAGGCTAGATCTACTCAGATCTAGGCCAATCTAGTGACTCTTTTCAGTGGGAAAGTCTTCTATCCCCTTGACAAGAGAGTATTAGATATTTGGAGCTGCATTTTTAGATCTTGGCATCAAGCCAAACTAGTGCTAGAGCCTACATCACAGTTTACCTTCCAGGACTGTGTTATTTTCAAGTGTATAGTTGCAGGGTGTTTTAACACACTTGTGGAGGAGAGATCTCTGGTGTTTGGGTTCTGCTCTTCACTATGGTGATCCATGGATTAAAAATATAATCCATGTTCTATTCAGATATGATCTACTCACTATTGTATTTATCTTCATAAATTTTTAAATATTACTATAGATCTGCAACTTTAGATCTCAGATCTACTCTTTATGTTTCATGTTTTGCTCAAAACCCCAGGGGGAATTTGTAGAGGAGCTCTTCTAGTGTACAGATCTGGTATAGATCTAATATTTTGTACATAGATCTACTCTAGATTTGAAGTTTAATATACAGCTGCTGCAGCTCTTAAAAATAATGTTGTCATGCCTTCTTTCAGCCAATACATGTGTTGCAACACCTCTTTTTGAGGAATTTCTTCTATCTTTGTCTTCTGTTTCCTATTATACATTGTATGGGCTTCATTATGGATCTGATTTAATGATGTATACATTAATTCTGAGCATTATTATTGGCCTCCTACTATTTCTCAGTAAAACTGTGTTATTTTCCTACAATATTGTTGCATATTGCTGTAGCCCCATTCTTGGGTGTTTTCCAGCCATACTAGGTGTGGGAGGTATGTTTACCTCACCTAGTTTGATTTTTTTTTGCTCTCCCCTTGGATTTAGATGCTAGATATACATATCTAAGGGATCCATGAGCTGAAAATTCACTTCAATGCACATAATTTTGAAAAATGCATTATTCTAGCAGGTATTGTTGAATCTTCTCTTTTGGGGATACTATAGTGGTATCAGAGCAATCATCTTGGCACATCCTATGATTTTATTTCTTAAAGAGCCAATATGTCTTTAGACGAATATGAGCCTCTCACTGACAGAGTGAAGAGATATCTGAAAAGAAGACAAAAGAAAGTTGATTACACCAATGATGATAAAGACAAGGGAAAAGCCCCTGAATCTGGAAGTGATGAAGATGGAAAGGAGTTTGCAAAAACCATTTTGAAATCCATGAAATATCTTTCTAGAGAGATCAAAGCGATTAGAATGCACAGAATCAAGGAATATCCTAAGAGATTTCATCTTGGAGAAAGCTCTGGCATGTCTCATCACTGGAATGATCAACCAGTGAACCAGCCACAAGCTCCACAATGCTCTAACATGCCTACTTTTTTGGCTGTGGAAAATGAAGGGCCTCAATAGCAAGCATCCGTTGAAGACTACTTTGAATAATATGAGTCTCAAAATCAGAGATTCAAGGAAGACTTGAGTTTTCAAGAGTTTTGTCACCTTAAGGAAAAAATAAGAAGACCAAGGCATCAACATAGAGATGGTGGATTCACTTAGAATCATGATCGACATCACTCTATGGGCAGATTATTTTTACCCAAGTTTGATGGGTAATCCACTTGTTTTGCCAAAGCATGGGTAGAAAAACTGGATATTTACTTTCAGTTGAACAAGGTCCCTGAGATGGAAGCTATCAAGATTGCAACGCTGCACTTTGAAGGTGAAGCACATAATTGGTGGTTCCATGGCTTGTCTACATTGGGTCATGCCAATGTGACTGCTTATTCTGATTTCACTAGAATACTGGTGGAGAGGTTTGATAGAAAGGATCCAGAAGCACCTTTCATGAGTCTTGCAAAGTTGAAGCAGTCAGGTAATACATAGTCTTATATTTATGAATTTTTGAGATTATCTGTTATGGTTCCTGACTTGTCTGCAGCAACAAGGGTGTACATGTTCATCGATGGCTTAGATGAACCTCTGCATGGGTTGGTTAAATATACCAAGCCCACCACCTTGCATGATGCCATTGAGAGGGCTAGATACCTTCAAAATGCCTTGCCAAAAGCAAAGGAAAATTTTCAGAACAAGAAAAGGAAGAGAAAGTTGCTCCTTCAAAGGAGAGCTCATACAAGAAGCCTCTTGATGAAGAAGTCCAGAGAGATATAAGAAGGAAGAAGTTATGCTTCACTTGCCAAGAACCATGGGTACCTGGACATAGATGTGCTATTGGTAAAGAACATTATATAGAAGTCTTCTCAGATCTTGAAAAAGATGAATATGATGAACCAAGAAGGGGTCAAAGCGTTGACAATGTTGAAGGAGATCCAACACCATCAAGAGATAGGAAGGGAGCATTTTCTCCTATTGGAGGAACTCTTGCATCTTTTAGAGGATTACCTAAGTACTTGACCTTGAGATTTCAAGGTTAAATCATGAATCAAAGGGTTTCTGTATTGATTGATAGTGGGGCTACCCACAATTTCAATGATGCCCATCTTGTGCAAAGGAGAGCAATACCCACTGATACTTTTGATGGATTCTCTGTTTTGGTCTCGGGAGATATAGAAATGAAATGCATGCATTATGTCCCATCACTTTCAGTCACCATGGGATCCTACACTTTGGTGGATCACTTCTTTGTAGTTGACATACTAGACACCAATGCTATTTTGGGTGTTCAATGGTTGATTACATTGGGTAAATTCACCATTGATTGGGAGGCTTTGCAAATGGAATGGGTGGACAAGAAGAGTGGTGCACCTCAAATGATAAAAGGCATGCATAATTACCCCTCACATAACACTTCCACACAGAAAACAGAGATGGATTTGCGTAGTGGAAGCAAGGACCTCACTGTCCCATCCATTATGTTCATGAGATTTCTGCAAGAGACACTCTTATCTAGTGGCAAACCACCTGGGAAGCCACCTGATTCAGTTTTGGATATATATCTCCCACCACATGATGCTCCAAGATTAGATCCAAGAGGGATGGGAGCTTTAGAAGACACAGCTACAGTGCTGGAAGGTTTGGGAAAGCATAAGAAGGAGGGAGATTTTCTTCTCTCATCATCATCACCAACCTTCATTTCTGATTCTGTGCTGTTGGAGGAAGAGAAGGGAAGGTATGTCCTTCCTACATGTACCTTTGGCATAGGATATTTCAAAGAAAATATCAGCAACATGACCGACATTCCTTTTGATGCATCTTCAGCACTATCACTGTTGGGGAGTGTAGATCTATATTGGAAATCCCATCTGTTAGTGGATTATTCCAAAGATCTTCACACTTGTATGATGCTTAATAACCAGCTACATGAACCTCTTTTCATCAATCCTCTTCGACCCACCTTTCCGCTCATGTCCAAGAATGGCGACGAAGACGGAGCCTATGTCGCGCCCCCCCCTTTGAATATCGGGTTTACATGGACTAGTTCCTTTGCTCTCTCTTACCTCCCATTGGAAAAGATGTCGCATCCCATTTTCCCCAAACCGAAGAAGCCACCCTCCAAATTGCCTTGAAATATGACCTCATCTACGCCCAATCCGGTTATGTTTATACAGTCCTTCCTGACCTCCCCAAGTCCAGTGGTCCTAATGCCTCGGGGGCATCTCACTCTGCCGACGGTATCGTTGGAGCCCTGTCACATACCTCTCCTCAACCTCCTGTGGGCCATGGTTTCCCTCCAGGAGGGGCCATCCCCTCCGGCATGTTCCCCCCTCTAGGTAACATGTATCCAGGATATGACATTCCTCCTCCTTTTTCCCACCCTCCTGCTTACCTCAATGTTGCCCACCCTACCCCATATCCATACCTACAACCTGGTGTCCCAGCTCCTCGAGCATTTGGACCTCCCACTCCTTTTCCTTCTCCACCCCCGCAACTGCACCTACTACCCCCTCCAGGGCAAGTATTTGCACAGCAGGGGGCACCTAATTTTCTTCCTTCTCAAATAAAGAGAAAAGGCAATCAATCCGCTTCTGGTAATCGTGGATCCAATCCTTCCAGTATTGACCCTACCACTGCCAACCAGCCACAGGGCTCCCAGCCCAAGCCGGACAGGCCGCTTCACACCAATAATCCTTGTTCGTGTTGTGGTGTTTATGGTCATTACACTCACGATTGTCCCTTATTACCACAAATGCAGTAGATGTGGGAGTCCCAGGCCACCGTACGAGGACAACACTCCTCCCCTACTATTCCTCCCACCCCAGCCACTTCTCAACCCGTTGTATTTCCCGATCCTTTCCCTCAACAAGGATTCATGGCCACTCAACCACCTCATGCTCCAGTAACCACTCAATCTTCCCCTTCTGGTTCCTCCGATTACCAGATTCTCATGATGGCCTCTGACCCACCTCTCACCATCGACCTCAACCTTCAAACTCGGTCTCGTCAGTATTCCACGCCTCCTGTTCCGTCTATCCCTGAGTCCCCATCTTCAAGTCCTACAGAGCCTCTGCCAACACCCAATGGTCCCTTGCAAATACCTCTGCCCAAATCTAAGGCTCATAACAAGACTCCTAAGGGCCCCTTACGCCGAAATGCTTCCCCTGGTTGGGCTGCCCATTCATACAGTATAGTAGATGATCTGGCACACTCTCCTACTACCATTTCAACACTGGAACTCCTCCAGTCATGTATTTCTCAAAATAAGGCTCTACTATCTGTCGTGGGTGCTGTAGATCCTACTGATGACCAATTGATTGTTTTTGACGCCTGTCAGTCAGACCCTTCCCCTCTTCCTCCTTTTGTTTCTTTCCAAATCCCAGTCAAAATCCAAAATGCCACTGTCGCTCGGTGTATTATTGATGAGGGGGCATCCACCTGTGTGATGTCCACTTAGGTTTGGAAACAACTTGGATCCCCTGAGCTGGCCCCTTCCACAATCACCCTTCATGCGTGGGATGGCCATGCCTCCCAGCCCATTGGCCTCTTTCGTAATTGTCCTATCACCCTTGCAGGAAAAACTGTTTGTGTCGACGTTGAAGTTATCGATGCCCCTCTTGACTGCAACATTCTTTTGGGGCATAGTTACACCTATGCCATGTCTGTCGTCCCATCCGCAGTCTACCGCAAAATGTTCTTCCCTCATAATGGCAAGATTGTCACCATTGACTAGTTGACCTACCATGAACCAAAATCTCAGACCTCCCCTGAGTCCACCATTTCTACTGTCACCAATAAACCAACTGTTGATTCTTTGACCAATGTTTCCCCTGGCATCTATAAAGCCTCCTCCTTGCTTGGAACCTTTTTAGACCTTCCTCCTGTACCCGATCCTAGCATGGCGAATGTTTGCATGTTGCAATCTTCTTGGGCTGACCTTGCACAGCCCATCTTGGCTAGTAAGCAAACGCACCCTCACCCAACTCTACCAGCTCCTAGCCCTTTGCCCCCACTAGCCCAACTTCTTCCTTCGGAATCTCCTTCCCCGAACATTCCTCCTGGCCATTTCCCTGCTGGTCAGATTCCTTTCCTTGCTCCCCCTCCTGGCGCTCATTCCGTCCCTATCTTGGCTACCATATCCCTCCCCAAATTTACCTTGGGCATACCCGTCTGGTACCTAGAACCCCTCACCCCTACCCTACCTGGCCAACCCAAACCTTATCTTGCTTTGACCCCGGTTCAACCGATACCCATGGCTTTTCCCGCTGCACCTGTACCTCAGTCCCCTCGTCAGGAACCATCCCCTATGGCGACCATGTCAGGTGCCACTAGCCAAGCTCACAGGGGGGCATCCAAGGACAAAGCCGCCCCGACAACTTCTGCCCCTCCTCGACCTCCAAAGCATCCCATCCAATGTGCTTTGTGCGATGTTGTTGGACATGCTACCCATACTTGCCCTGAATTACCACATCTCAAAACCATGGTCAATGAGACGTTTCCCGAATCTGCTCTTCCTGAAGTCTCTGTCACCATACCTACTTCTCTTCCTAAATTTAAACACTTGCGCACCAATCACCCTTGTTCTTTGTGCGATTTCCATGGACATTACACCCATCTTTTCCCCCGCCTTGACGAGTATCATGCTTCTTTAGCCGCATACCACCAATTTGAAGCCGCGGTTGCCCATCATCCTTCTTCCCTACCGCCAGACCCTATGTCTCCCCCGATTACCATTCCTCATCCTGATACTGAAATGACCGAAAATTCAGCCACTATTTTCTACCTTTCCTCATCCCCACGTTTCCCAGCACCCAACCCCTTAGTGCCTTCCCCCGCCGGTTCGCTCAACCACTCATCTGTTCGCTCCGCTGTCACCCCTCATGCTGACACACACGTGAGCCTTCCCCCTCCAAATTAGGTGTGTCATATTTCTACCTCCTCAGATCCTCCTCTTCCTCCCACCCTTCCCATCTTTCAGACCGATGAAGACATCATGGAAGCCATGACCGCACCTGATTTTCCGTGGGATGATATGCACCATTGTGCATACTTCCTACCACACTAGGCCCATGACCAATATGCCCTCGAATCTAAAGACTTCATTCCTGATAAAGTTTATTGGTTAAAAAACCCCATCCCTGCACCTGACGCTTTCGAAGAAGGCAATATGGCTAATATCTCTCCTACCATCAAAATAGACATTTCTGTCAAACCAGGTATTGAAGAACATATCACCATGGGTGCCCAATGCACTCCGGAAGAAATTGAAGCCTACACCAAACTCTTCAAGTAATTTCGTGATATTTTTGCTTGGTCCTACTCAGAAATGCCCGGAATTGATCTTGCCATTGTCGAACATCACATCGACACATGGCCTGATGCCATTCCAGTCCGTCAAAAGTTGCGACCCATTCATCCTTCTAGACACGAAGCCATCAAAGCTGAAATCGATAAGCTCCGGCAGGCTGGTTTCATTTACCCCATCGAATATACCACTTGGGTGTTTAACCCAGTTCCTGTCCTCAAAAAACAAGGCACCATTCGTCTTTGCACCGACTTTCGTGATCTGAACAAAGCTTGTCCCAAAGACAACTTCCCCGCACCATTTATTGACCAAATCATAGATGAGTGTGCGGGGCACGAGATTCTCTCCTTTATGGATGGCTTCTCTAGATACAACCAAATTGTTATCTGTCGTGCTGATCAACTTAAAACCGCATTCATTAGTCCGTGGGGCACTTTCGCATACCGAGTCATGCCATTTGGCCTTAAAAATGCCGGTGCCACCTTTCAACGAGCCATGTCTTATTGTTTCCACAACCTAGCCCATATTATCCTTGCCTATTTAGATGACCTTACTGCACGTTCTAAACATCGGGCGCAACACCTTCATGACCTGCGTACCATTTTTCTCCGATGCCGCAAGTATAACATTCGCCTTAACCCATTGAAAGTTGTCTTTTGTGTTCCCGCCGGTTGTCTCCTCGGCTTCATCGTGTCAAAAGACGGGATAAATCTTGACCCTTTGAAGGTTCAAGCCATTCTTGCACTTCCTATGCCTCGTACCTTACGCCAGCTTCAAAGTCTCCAAGGCAAAGCTAATTTCCTTCGCCGATTCGTTCCTGACTACGCCACTACCGCACATGGTTTTCTTAGACTTCTTCGATCTCACACCCCTTTTTTCTGGGATACATATGCTCACGAATATTTTGATGCCCTCAAGCATTCTCTCACATCCGCTCCCTTGATCCATCCCCCTGACTTTGATCGAGATTTCATCCTATAAATCTCTGCTTCTACCTATTCGGATGCTGGTGTCCTTATTCAGGAGGATGATAACGGTATCGAACATGTGATCTATTATGTCAGTAAGAACCTTGCCGGTCCACCTGTGTCCTACTCGCATGAAGAAAAAATAGCACTAGCTGTCGTGTTCTCGGTCCAAAAACTGCGTCATTATATCCTCATGCATTCCACCAAGGTTGTGACTGATTCCAACCCCATGGCTTTCCTATTGAGTCGCTACATCCTCAATGGGAAGTACACCCATTGGGTCGTTATCCTCCAAGAATTCGACCTTGAATTTGTCACCCCAAAAAGTAAGAAAGGTTTATTTCTCGCTGAACTCATTTCTGATTTGCCTACCAGAACACAAGATACTCCAATTAATGATGCTCTTCCCGATGAACATTTGTTTTCCATCACCACTGACGATCCTTGGTATGGTGACATCCTTACTTACTTGTGAACCCAAAATTTCGCCCTTAATATTGATCGTGATGCTAGACGACGTATCCGACACCAAGCCTCTCGCTATCTTCTAATCGGTGATGACCTTTATCATCGCGGAGTAGATACTGTTCTTCGTCGTTGCCTCACACACGTTGAAGCCAATCAAGTCATCAATGCCTGTCATAGCGGAGCTTGTGGTGGCCACCTCTCCGGCCTCGCCACCGCCCAAAACATCATGTGTGCTGGGTATTTTTGGCCTTCTCTCTTCAGTGATTGCATTGAAGCAGTCAAACACTGTTCCAATTGCCAACATTTCGCCCCCAAGGCGCGAGCTCCTCCCACTCCTCTCCATGCTATCATTACCACTGGTCCTTTTTGTAAATGGGCCATCGACTTTATGGAATTTCAACCTCCATCTACTAGTAACCACAAATATATCATCGTGGCGGTTGACTATTTCACTAAATGGGCCGAAGCTATGCCAACCTTTAACAATACGGCAGCCACTGCAACCCTATTTTTCTTTAACCATGTCATTTCTCGATTCGGAGTTCCAAAATAGTTAGTGTCAGACCATGGCCGACATTTCGAAGATCAGATTTGGCAGGAGCTATCCTCCCTATTGGGTTTCGAGCACCAATATTCATCTTCTTATTACCCCCAAGGTAATGGCCAAGTTGAAACGATCAAAAAAATTCTTAAGACCATGCTTCAACGAACGGTGAATAAGCACAAAACCAATTGGCATCTCATGCTCTTCCCTGCTTTGTGGGCTTATCGTACTTCTGTTAAAACCGCCACCAGTTTCACTCCTTTCCACCTTGTCTTTAGCGAGGAGGAAGTCTTACCAATCGAATGTGAAATCCCTTCCCTTCACTTAGCCGTTGCACTTCTCCCTGATACCCAACCTCTAGAAAAATGACTCATCATGCTCAAGCGCGCCTCTGAAGGCCGTCGTGTTGCACTACAAACTCGTGAAGTGACCAAAAAGTGCACCAAAGCTCAGTATGATTGAAAAGTCCACCCTCGTACCTTTCATGAAGGTGACCTTGTTCTAGTATATGACCAGGCCCACGATACCCTCGGTCATGGGAAGTTCGACTCATTATGGGTAGGTCCTTACATTATCAGTAAAGAGCTTGGTAAGGGGGCATATTTTTTAGAGGACTTTGAAGGCAAAATCCTTCTTAATCCTCGCGTGTTTTATTTTCTTCTAGATATCCAGCACCTGTTTGTTTTTCATTTCGCTACTTCACCAGGACACCTGTTGTCCATGAAGCCTTACTTCACCTCGCCTCAAAATCGGATTTTCTCACTTACAACACATTTCATTGGGGGCACCACCTTGCCTCCATACTCATTCTTGTTTGTGTCAATTTCCATCATGAGATACCATTTTTTACTCATGTTTTTTATGATCCCCTTTGGGTCACCCCCCATTTCATTATCATCACTAATATTCGTCTATTCGTCGCTCTACTCTTTTCCCTCATGCCTTAGTTGAGGTTCCCTTATTGCCTCACCTATGGTGGACCTACTTCTATCGACATCAGCTCATTTACTCTAGAAGCCGGGTCTAGGGGGCACTGTACCTTGGTTCGAGCTCTTCTCAGCATGATCGTGATCTATACACTTGATGGTCCACTGATGCAGCAGTAGCTATTCGTGATTCCCGGGCATGTGTGAGATGTCTCAACCCTCATGAGGAGGTGGCCCTACAGGTAGCCCCCCACATGCCCAGATGACTTCTTCATTTCCACCCTTGATGCAGCTCCTCTCATTTGATGATATCGGCTTCAACCGCTTGCAGCGCCTCTTCGATTTGCATGTATCAGTCAGATTTTGCGAGCCCTTCCCCGTGTGTAGGGGGCGTTTGGGTGTATTTGTATCTCATGTACTAAAATCTTCTTGTATAAGTCCTGATGGCTATTCTGGGCATTGTATGTATGTGGGATTCATCATTTTATTTCTCTGGCTCATGTTTAAGCCAACACATGCTTCAGTATTGCGTTCCGTGGTTTTCTGGGCGCCTTATTCTGTGTACTAATGTCTCGGCAGGCATAGGTATGCCTCCCCCATCGCCTTTAACACTGGTACCATTTCATCACCTAGAGACTTGTTGCACCTGTAAGTCTCGTCTCCTCCGGGTCTAATCCTTTAGCACATTCATACTACCTTACATTCCTCTCTCTCACTTCCCTCTTGATACCTAGTGATTGAGTTCTTACAACGTACTTCGGTCATACGATTTTCTCCTAACACTCATACGTTGGGGGGCAATCTGTTACACCAATTTTTTGGTCATCTAACTCATTATCATTAGATGAACCCAAGTACACCATGTAAGACCAATTTTACCCTAAGTAAAATTGCTTTCACCATGTCAAATAACATTTGTCCATATTTCCTGGTCATATTTAACCCAAAACAAGGAAATTAATTAAATAAATCATTATTTATTTAATTATTTCCCAAGAATAAATTATTTAAACCATTATTTAATAATATTCCTAGTTAAATTTGACTAAATCATTTTAAAATAATTAAATAAATCATTATTTATTTAATTATATCCCCATCATCTCCCTAAAATAATAAATAAATCATTTATTTATTTATTGTTTATAAATAAAGGAATTGACCCAAGTCAAAAGACCTTTTCCCTCCAACAAATATAATAAAATATTCCTAAGGGGCGGTTCTAGAATTTTATTAATAATATTTTATTCATGCACTGAGTCCTAGAACACCCCAATATTTTGTTATAAATAGAAGGGTTTTCCCCATTCATTAGTCACCTTCATTGCATTAGATCACACTAGATCTACTCTTGGTCACCATTTTCCATTTTTGCCTTGTGAGCTCCCATTGAGTTCTATGTTTGTCTGGGTTTTTCTACCACAATAAGAGAGAGGAATTTTAGATCTGAAACACTGAGGACTTTCAAGAACCCATCCCATCGAGGAGAATCAGAAAACACCTTTCTTGTTTTCCTCTCAGGTGCCCCATTCTTTAATATAATATAAAATTCTTTTAAATACATTGTTCTTGTCTTGTCTATTGGATGCATGGAGCCATATTATATTTTATCTGCTTAATGTCTTTTGTGCTTAGATCTGGATTTGTGCAGCAAACTTAAAGATATTTTGCAGCCATAATTGATGTTAGGGATATTTTTTATGCGTAGCTAAAGTGATCTTTTACGACGAAAGAATCATACTAACACTTATCTAGTATGGGACTAGGCTTCTAAACTTCTTCAAGGCTGGTTAACATAGTCCTAAAGAAAACTGGAGACCTAGATGAGTGATAGGCCTACTGGGGCTAGTGGAGTCGCCAGGTGGAAACTTTTTAGCTTTTATGAAGGTAAGATATTGGATGGTTCCACCACCATGTTTATTTGTGAAGCCAAACTGAAATGTTTTTGGGTTTTTCTGAGTTATTTCAGTCTTATAGGTTATGAGAGTGTCCTAAATCTGACTTAGCACTTAGCTAGGGTGTCAAAACATAAGAAGTTCACTCTTATGGCTTGGTAACTGAATACTTCAAGGTTTGATAAGGCTTTATGAGAATCCTAAGGGTCACTTAGTTTGTCACTGATTCAAAAGGTCCTATCATGATTACCATCGCTTGGTAGTGCTTGAGGGAGGTTACTTATGTTATACTAGACTGTGAGTGTTTTTTTTTTAATATTTTACTTAGTGTCCCACCGTGATCGCCATTATGTTGATGGCGATGAGGTGGCTGATAATCACTGTATAGTCTTTGAAAATAATGGATTTCTGGAGTCCTAAGGGGTACTTAGATTGTCACTAACTCAGAAGTGTCCCACCGTGATCGCCATTATGTTGGTGTCCCATGTTTTGATAGTTTGGAAAATCAAAAGACAAGGCAACATCAGAACCAATCTTTAGAGTTCCAGGATCTAGTCCTCCTGTTCTCAGAGAGGGATCTCTCAAATGTTTGTTTGCAAAGGTTTATCTTGTGTGCTTTGAGTATTGGTTTTAGACTAGTTATTAAGTGTAGGTGTTTGTTATTTGTTTGGTTGAATTGATACAACAGAACATGAAAGGTCTAGAAAAGATATATAGAATGGAGAAACATCTGGTTCATTGGGCAATGGAGTCAAGAAGAGGTCATAACATACTCATTAATGGATATGGGATATCAGAGGTAAAATCTAACTTGGCCGTAGGATCCTTTGGTTTTGGAATGAGATGGACATCAATGATTTGGAAAGAGAAGTTTAATTCTCAAACAAAGGGAATTTGAAAGCACAACTTGAACAATAAAGAGCTATTTGGTAGACAGGGCTAACCATAAATTCTACAAATCACACCTTTAAGAAAATAATGATTTCAAAACAACTTTTAAAATGAAATCTAAGATTCGGGGAACACCCTATTTCCTCAAAGATTTTATTTAAAATGACTTAGAAAACATAAAAGATTCACTGATACTTGCAGTCATAGAAGAGGGAACACCTAACACATCTATGATCACAACTATAAAGACCTTTGAGACAACTGTTTAATTAAGGACAAAGGGCAAGATCACAACAGACCTCCTTGGCTTACTGTAAACAGAAATACTACAAAGGGAGACTTCAATAACAGCCTTTTAAGTGGCAGCAGAAAAGCAGGGAGAACCATAAATCATGCTGAAACCAATTGTTCGAACTATTAAGGAAATAAACAAGCATGAAGACTAAAGAGAGAGATTAAAGACTCTAAAATACCTCAGCAGAAGAAAACATGAAATAGTGAAGGATGAACAGGTCTAAGGTGCTTCCAGGAGTCATTTCTTAGCCTAAAAATTTCAACCTACTGTAGTAAGAAATTATGGAACAGAATGAAAACAGGAGAAAACATTAAACAGTTTAGAATAATTCACCAATAGCTAAGCTCATGGATCCAATGATAGAGCCTTCTCAGGAAAAAGCATGAAACAACATCATCAAGGCTTCCAAGAATTCAATTTGTTCTTCAACTTCAACAGACTATGTATTATTTCAATGAGTTTCAATATTACAACTAGTGATCAATCCACACTCTCACTCATCTTCTGCAGTAGTATATATATAAGAATGAGGAGGTGAGATCTGATAAAAGATCTCTCAAGATAATTGATACAGACTTAATGGTTTCTTCGTCCTTTTGGGGGCTCAATGAAGAAACTTACATAGGTGTCCTTTGTATTAAATGATTTACATAATGATTTAAGCTCGGTGGGAGCTCTTTTTGACCTTTGAGGCTCTGTGTGATGTCAAAGTAACTCTGCTGATATTTTTACATTAAGTTCCTTGGCAGAATTTACTCTCTGGCTGCGCTTGAGACAAATGTCTGATCCCGATCAATAACTTTAGCCTTGGATTATAAATGCTTTGAGGCATAGGTGGCATCGTGGTAGATAGAGGGATCAATTTTCCTCAGCTGTGGCGGTGGAAGCTTTCTGTCTGATGAACCTTGATGATTTTTCCTTTATGTGCATTTTAATTGGGGATTAGGCTTTTGATAAATCATCTTAGACATAATCCCCACAAATCTGTCTTTAATCTTCTGTTCTGACATATTTGTCTTCGGCACTGATACTCTTTGACTGTACTTGATTCACTGTGTTTTTCTTTTTTGCTGGTGTGCAGGGCTACACAGGGGTGATACAACATCAATGCTTGATGAAACACCGATAAAATGTGAATTTTGAAACCTGCAAATGATTCTCTTTGATGGATCAGAGGCAAGAGGATCGTCACCCTCTGCTTCTGAATTTTCTTTAGACATAGGGGAAAAAACCATTAAACCCTACAAAATACGAAAAAATATTATAAAATCCATGCATGTTTAGGTTTACTACTTCAGAAGGCACATGGAGGAAGCATGGTCATTGGATTGCATCATCCAACAGTCGAGATTGATTAGAGGAGTTGAAGGAAAGGCGGAAAAATAATTTGAATCAGAGCCGTCGATCGCGCAGAAATCGACGGTCAGGAGCGGAGGTGATGGGACGATCGTGGGTCGTCAGATGAGATCAGTCCAAGCAATCAACGACAGAGGATAGGCATCAAGAACTTTAGAAAATGTGACCATACATCAAAAATTTAATTAAACCATGTTGAATAAAATTCCCGGGCCCGGATTTGCTGACTGGATGAGAAACCATGG
Organism: Pinus albicaulis; assembly: GCA_034641835.2. NCBI lineage: Eukaryota > Viridiplantae > Streptophyta > Pinopsida > Pinales > Pinaceae > Pinus > Pinus albicaulis. The sequence goes on from CM076584.1 coordinate 38,396,836, forward strand.
AGACCCGCCCCAAAAATGCGCTGTATGGATGCTGATGTGGCGCTGGGACCACCGACTGCCGCTGTGGACGAGGGGACCGGGGTGATGGAGCATGGGTCGTCGATCTGAAGATCAGATCGATAGCGTAAATTCATTAAATACTGCGTCGTACCCTGAGTTATCGCACGGCATCTTCGGAGCGCGATCACCGTTCGATGAGCAGCCTCAGATCGGACGGTGGATGTCAATATCGCGTCGGGTCCACGTCCCATCTTTAACGCATGATGAATGGCAGTTTCGTGAACAGTGCTCAGGCCATGCATCAAACAATGTATGGAATTGCTGCGAAATAGAAGAAACCGCCGCGCGCTCAAAAGTGGTGCAATGAATCCTGCATGGTTTTGTGATGGTAAGTGGCTGGCGGGGACCACCAAGGCGATGGATTGCGCGTTGTCGATCTGCAGATCAAATCGACAGTGGACATCGATTAGATTTTAAACTGGCGAAAAACCTTAGGACATAATAAAAACCGAAAGTTTTCAATATAATACAAAGTTTTCTAATATTTTCGAGGACGGGATATATAGATAATATGGTTAGGCACCTGTCTGCGGGGCCATGGGTTATATGGGAAACCATATGAACGGGTTTTATGGAGGAAGGGCTAATCGCAGTCGGGTGACGCGATAAGCGCTTGGAGGGCCAGCACTTGGTTCTGGCACCAGGGCGTATTGAGGGGAAGGGTTAAAGACTTGGCCCAAGGGGGCTTAAGTCTATAATATGAAAATGTGATTTTTTTATAGGTTTTCAATGGTTTTCAAAGGATTTTGAAGGTTTCGATAAGGAAAAGAAAGGGTCTTAGGCCTTATCAAAAGGTTTGATGAAGGGGAAAAGGGGAAAAACATGAAAATGAAGGATTTCATGGGAAAAGGAAAGGCAAAAGATGAGGTTAGTTTGGAAGAAGGGGGAAAAGGAAAATGGTGCTTGTAGCAGTATTCTTTCTTGGGAATCAGCAGGATTTCTGAGTGAAGAATGGGCACAACAGTGAAGATTGGGACAGAGGCATGAGGCCTTCAGGAGTCTTCAAGAGCCAAAAGTTTTTAGCAATAAAATTTGTTCCTTGAAGGCTCTAAAAATTTTTAGCCACCTTTTGCTATAAATTTTTTTATAGGTGGCTAACACAACAAAACATCATAATCAGCTAAACATAGAAATCAAGGCACTTGGAGTTTATGTTCATAACTGAAACAGTAACACAGTGAATAAGCACAGTCTACAAGAATGTGAAGGAAGTTAGAGCATTATCCAATGAATTATAAGTAACACATGCTCATACCACTGCAAATACATAATTGAAAAAATCCATAGAAATATCAAACACATAAACCCCTTGTGAATCTTGAGTAGTAAAACCAATCTTTGTATTAAGTTGAAAACACACAGTTTGCTACCATAACACAACTTCTTTTGCTAATAAAAACTCCCACCTTGATGAATTCGACCTAATGCTTCATAAATAGCATTTAAAATCTTGGATTCCATGATCCATCATTAGAATAATTCAAATTTCCTTTCTTGACACGTATTCTACCCATAAAACAAACTATTAATTACAAACTGACAACTAAACTATATTTTAAGAGTCCTAATAAAAATAGGAGTGAAACTCCTAATTATGCTTGAAACAAACTTATCTAAAATTTAATGCTTCCTTTTCCCGCTGCAATCTCATGAGGTCGAATTTGGATGATGCCTCCACCTCTAATGTAATCCAGTTGATGATGCCAAAAACTGTCCTAGAAATTAGGAGACAGGTTTCCTGTTTTTCAACCAATTACTTTCATTGCCATCTTCAAGCACTTTAATGATTGATGAATCATATTCCCATGTGTCTTGTTTGCAAAATATTACCATGAACTCTTTAATCTTCCACCAGTGCAAAGAAATGTCTCTGAAATAGTGTAAAAGGATATGAAACTGGCTGCACTACGAAAGCAGCCTGTTTTCGTAGCGCAGTTTGTAGGTCATTGTAAAACTCTATCTCTTAGTCATATTTTCTCCTGTTTTTCACTTTGAGTCTTCACCTGTGATCTTTATGTATCCACCAGCAACATCAAACCTTGAAAACCAACAATCCTTACCTCCAAAATCCATGTGTAAAGTGCTTAAAACTCATCTTCAGCAGTTTCGTAACGCGCTATGAAACTACTGTGCAGGCTTCTTTTCACCCAGTTTTCAAAAAATTTAAAGTTTGAAGGTATTAAAAACTCTTCAAGGATTGAAATTAACATCAAAAAGAAAAAAAAATTAACCTTTAAAAGATGCTTTTTCTCAAAGTTGGTCTTCTCCTTAATGAAAAATTGATTTAAGATCTATCATTTTTCCGCACTGTTTTTATCTGAAACATAGGTGTTGAGACAGAGCTTTTATCTCCTCATAAAAAATGTATTTTGAGAAACTGAAGGAGGATTTTGGAGACCATGCTGTCTTGAAAAAAAAACTCTTTTTTTTTTGAAATACCTCTCCTACTATCCAGAAACTATCTTTGAACAACATGTGTAAAACTGGAAAATTCTGATTTCTGAAAATATGGCTTCAAATAAAGCCTTGTATCTCCCAACTGGTAACACTTGTGAGGAAAGTGAGAGAATTTATGTTAGTGGGAGATTTTATGAAGAGAAACCTCTTTGTTAATTCCAAAATACTTTTTCTTGTGGCCAGAAACTAATCATGAATTTGACAACTAAAACTAGAAAACTGAATTTTTCTCTTAATGACTTTCAACAGTTTCATAGTTTCGTGGCTAATTCCAAAAAAATTTCAAATGGTTTAAGATATGACTTCTAAAGAGGATGTGATACCTTTAAGACATGGAACAAGTTTGTTAAACTTTATTTGGATATGAAAATGATACTTTTGAGACTCTTACCCTATCACCTACCCTTTAAAGCATGAAATGATCCAACACCTATCTAAGACCATGACTAGGAACGATGTAAACTGTCCAAGTTTAGAAAAAAAAATTATGGTGATAACACACTGGTTCTATGTATCATTCACCCTCCACTAGATCTAATGGTACTATTACCCTTGTACCGTTATTCTCGAATACCATGCTTCTCTTCTTTAGGTTAATGATGCCTCCCATATCGATGGCCCAATCCAAGCCTAGGAGTGCAGGGTAGGGGTCTTCATCTTCAACAATCTGAATTACTTCAAAGTCAGCTCGGACCTTAACCCCTATGATATCCACCTCAATCTTCGATAGTCTTCCCAATGGAATGATCTTCTATTGATTGGCCATACGTAGCTGGATAGTGAACCATTCCTACTAGGGCTCCCCCATGCGTTGCCAAGTTTGTTTAGGTAATACATTCGCATCCAACCCTAGGTCCAAAATAACCTGATCCATCTCGTAGTCACTGATCTGCGCAGTCAACCCCATCTCCCTACCGGTGTGTTTCTTATACCTATAGATTTTATGTACATCCTTGACTTCTGGAAGGAGGATAGGTCATGTTGCGCAACTATCTATCAATGCCTGAAGATTTCCCATAGCCCTCGGGTTGTGCAGCAGATTTATACATGCTTGTAAAAAGGGTTTGACCTCCTCATCTACCTTGAGGTCCTCAGGTGGTTGTGAAGTAGATGCCTTTGCCTCGGAAAATTCCTTGCGAGCTGCAATAAATGTTTCTTTCTCCTTCTTTAGATCCAACCCTTCATGTTTACTAACTATTGGTCGGATCAGAGGCTCAGTTGTAGTTTTCTCCCCAGTCCCCCTGGTGGCCATCCCACTGCGTGTTATGAAATTTACGCTTGGATCTTTGCCTCGTAGTTCGGCCTTAACCCTATGCACATTCTGCATAGGTATCAGTTGCTTTTCCTGCATCTTCGCTATCAAGACTGGACAGTCTTCAATTGCATGGTCTAGTGCCTGCAATACCGACAGGTCTGTCTTGTGAGGTTTGGACAGTCCCTAGCAAAGTGCCCTACCTCTCCATAGTTATAACATATGAGTTTCCCTCATCCCCGACCTGCGCTTCCACCTCTTCCACCTCCCCTGCCCCTTGTTGGGGATCCCCCTGCGCTCGAGAGCGATCTCGGTGAAGATGGATCTGACTACACCCTATAGAGATTCCCCCGATCGATCATCAAATCATACGTCTGTGAGTTCTGTTCATCATGTCCTACCGACCTACAGAACCTGCACCATTTTTGTTTTACTTATGGATCGTACACAGCAAGGCGGGGACAATGGTTCGTGTTGTGTAGCCCTGAAACACGACAATCATCGCACCATAGTGTCGGCCTACTTGGTCTTGCCACTTCCCTAGGGTGCAGCGGACTAGGTCCCCCAGCCTGCATGTAGTCTGTTAACAGCGGGAAATTATCCTTGCTGTGACCATTCGTCCTACAACGTATGCACCATCTTTCCAGGCTAGCCTCTGCGCCTCGCTCCTTCTGCAGGTTTTGGATCTTCATGTGCATCGCCTCCAGTTGTCCTTGGATCTATTGGATGCCTAGCTAGGCATCATCTCTAGGCACAACTTCTAACTTCATAGCGACCTCCCGGGATTTTTCTGGTGATTCAAAAGTATGGTGACCCATAGGTACACGTAGGTGAGGCAGAAACATAGCAATGAACCACTCCGTGTGTTGTCTGTCATTGTACTAAAATCCTCCTTCCCTGATCACCTTCTTTAACTGTTGATTGGCCTCCCATATAGATTTAGAAGGCCCTTGCTTGAAATCCTTTAGATCAACCACTATTTGAGAATAGGACTTAGGCTTCTTGAATTGTTGTTTTAAGGCGTTCTTGATCTCTTCGATGGTTGATTTTGCATGATGTCTGATGTATCCCATGTACCAATCCAAAGCTCTTCCTTCAAAGGCAAGGGACAGTTGTGCCCTCTTCACCCTGTCACTAGCTACATTCTGCGCAGTCCATACCAATTCTACGACAAACCAGAACTACTCCATGTCCTCATCTCCCACACCCTTAAAGGTAGGCAATTTCATGTACGCAGCCATGTTGTCTTCTGGTGGTGGAGGTGTAGGTGAATTATTTCCCCTACACTGGTTTGACAGTGGTGTGGCTGGAGAACTCTGTGCAGATGCTTCTCTTGCCGGGTTGTAGACAGATCTACCTCCTTCTAGGTTGGTTCGATAGTACTTGCTGCTTCGCATCATACTTTTTTCCGACTCAGTGGTCATTCACTTAGTGTGGCTACACAAAATACTTTTTTTGCACAGTATTATCTTAATCAGCAATGGTAAAGTCTTCCAAAACCTACCCCTAAATACTTTGAATAATATCTGCTCTGCTTCGGAGTAGGAGATGAATTGATCGATGGCAAATTCTGTCACGAATAATCCTAGCACGCTGTCCACCCAGTGATCTACGGTGTGAGTGATGGTGTTATCAGCCTTCTCTAACTGTTGGATCAATTCTGGGGTCCACTGTGTGACCCGCTCATCGTTCCAACACTTCTAAAATTCAACCAACCTTGCAAGCCACTCCTAGAGCTCGATCGCAATAGTTACGAAGAATATCTCGTAGATCTCTGTGAAAATATACCTATTTTTCCACTCTTCAGTGGTCAACCTCTTACTACGGTTTTCTTTCACTATGAATTCCTAAACTTGTCGTTTGAACCATTCATCAATTTCTTTTCTTTCGGGTTTCCAGTATGGCCTTGGCATTACTCGATCCCTCTCTCAAAATGCTTCCAGTCCCGGCAATGGAACCATTTGTTGGCTTGGGGGGTCCTAACCCAGGTTCAGAGGTTAAGTTTTGCCAACAAACCCCTATACTACTGGTCCTTTCGACAGTGACCTGCTTGCGTAGGCCAAAGTCTCACCCGAAGCAGTATGGGTGGGTGTTGGAACCAGGTTTCCACACCCTGAGAGAGAGCGGGTAAGTCGAACCGTTCAACAACTATTAGATCTACACAGTCAGAGGTCGTTCACAGGACTTTCAATGATTAACCAGAGTGTTCGTGTCACAAAGATGGATTATTATAGACAACTCTAGTGCTTCTCATTTAATTATCAACCCGAGGTAAGTCTTCTTATTTCAATAGTGTTGGCACAATATATGTGAGTGAGATTTTCTAATAGTTACTCTATGTTGCTTATGAGGAAGAATTAGTTAGCCTCCTAAATTCAGTTAACCTAACGAGGGGTGGCTTGGATTGATTCTTAACCCAAGATTGAACAACAGGATTGAAAAGCTATCTAATTGAATTAAACAGCAGTCTAAATGAACTGAAAAGAAATCTAGATGAATCAAAGAGAAATTGAATTGAATTGAATAGCAGTCTAGCTAAACTGGACAACAATTGAATCGAATTGAATAGTGGTCTAATTGAAGCAATCTAAATGAATTTTTACAGCAATTATTTATATAATTTTGCAATGGAATTCTCTTTTTAAACTAATTAATCAACATTGATCGACGATTGGACGCTTCACTATGCTGAAAGAATAATGCAATCCATAAAGAAAGATAACATCAAAAGCAACTTATTCTACGATCTATAAATCAATTGCAATGACATTGGAAGAAAGTGGAACCATATACTAGTGATGAAGCATTATTATAAGCCGAAAAATACGATTGTGATTATCCTAACTCAAGAACACAATTGCTAAAAGTCCTGGAGAAAGAGAAACTGTAACTTTATTGAATGGAAATATACTTTACAACTGCATCATATACTTAGGCATTGGTTCTACGACTACAGAGAGTATGGGAGTTTGCGAGGAACTTCCAAGGGTTGGGCCTAGACCACCAGAAGCTCTAGCCCAGTAAAAAATTCAAAAGATTGTTGTTCAAAGCTCTATATTGCATCCAGTGATATTACAAAAATACAATTAGACAAGTTGGTTCTGATGCGTCGATTTCAAAATTAATTTCCTATTCTTTTTTGATTCCCTTTCTCGTTCTTCCTTCGTCCTTTTAAAGGCGATTTCACAAAATGAGAAAGTATTTCCCAAATGATAGCTCGCTGTGCGTGGCTGTCGTTTGAGTTCTTGGGCTCAAATTCGTTTGTTTGCCTTCTGCTAGATGCTGGGAGTTACCGAGATCTCACACGTTTGTGCTCATTGGTTAGCTTTCTTTTGCTACTGGTCCAACCACTCTGCCTTCCTGCATGCAGAGATAAGAGAAGTCAATTTTCTGTTATAAAAACATCCCTTTTTTCATTAGCCTAGTTGTTCTAGTTTTCATAAATCTTTTCTCTCTTTATTGTTAAGATGAAGGGGTGTTACACAAAAATTTTTCACCGTCCCTGCAATTCCCCATCCCGCACAATTGGAGGGCTCATTCCGTGACCTGTGAGCAGTGACATAACTTGGAAACACTTTCATGGCATTCCTCTAAACATGTACTCTCATTGCCCTAAAGACAACTCCTTGTGAAAAACCCTAAAAACAACCCTTTTTGCATTGGCGTGGGTAGCTAGTTCATTACCCGTGCCAATGGGGGAGATCCTTCAAATAGGGTGCTCCAATTGGCACTCTGTCCCAGAGTCGCAATCACGCCGACCATTTTAAGGAGTGTTTTTTAAAAATAAATGGCGGAAGTTTCGTCCTAACTGATCCAGGAACTGGTATCTAATTTGAGTTGGGAGGTTTGGCTCCGGATCTCCATGTAGAGGAAGTGGTTTTGCCACCTCTCATGGAAGCTTCCTTGAGGATAGGGTCAATCCCATGATTATAGGGATCCATCTATAAAAGTTTGCTCATCTCATTTGCAAGCTAGTCTCCAAGTTCCCAAGAGCCTAATGCTGCAAGAGCTTTGATCCATTCCCTTAAGACCAAATCCAAGCAAGGAGATTATTGTCGAGACAACCGAAGAGAGAGGTTTGTCCCATCCCCGACAGGCTTCTTCGAGACGTGTTCCGCTGACGACCCTCCGAAGGAGAATTCAGCGTCAGAGCTATGGTTGTATTCTTCTTTTGATTGATTAATGATAAGCGACTATTCGTTATGGTTTCACTCTTATTCTTGATAATGATCATGAGTTATGTCTTCTCTGACTGACATATAGTTGTATGCACTGGATTTTACACTTGCGTTTGTTTTGTTTCTTGCGTGTGCAGGTGTCCGATCACGGAGATCGTGAGGATTGTGATCTGTCGGAGCTAAGGAACGGGAGCGCTACTTTCTCTACGAGCGACAGCGTTGGATTCCAGGTAAGCCTTCATCGCTAGTTGGTTTATTTGCAATTAGGAACCTGCACTATAGCGTGAACGATTGTTGCTAGACCCGATCTAGGCTAGTAGGGATCGCCTCTGTCCGCAGAGGGGATTTACCTCCACAACAAATTGGCGACTCCGCTGGAGATCGTCTAGCTTGTTGTTGTTTGTTTTATAAGCTATAGACGGAGCTTGAAGTTAGCCAGATAGCTTTCGAAACGCTTTTGCTCTACAATTGCGAAGTAGATCAACGCTGCTTCAGTCAATCTCCGGTTTAGTTTATGAACTGAACACTTGGAGTGTTGTCTTGTCTTTTCGGTTGATTCTTGACCTTGCTTGCTTGGTCAGCTCTTTGGGTTTGTTTTTCTGTTTGTTTGGCTTTTGTTTGGCCTTGTCATCACTGGTCTGTGTCTGGACTGCTCTTTTTTATTTTTCCATAGTTAAATCGACTGGCGCGCTTTTCAGCTTGACAGTCGCGCCCATTGGCGCAGGTTGCTTGTGTATCACCCGCGCCAATTCCATTCTGGCGCTAATTTCAGCCTCATAGTCGCGCCAATCCTGTGAGGTATTAGGGTTTTCTGTGTTTTGAGCCTTCTGAGACTGATCTGTGACTTTGGCCTTGTTTTTTCGCTTGTTTGAGTGTTCTGGAGCCTTGTTTGACTGGCTGTGGCCTTCGTCCGTTGGTTGTTTGCCCGTTTCCATCGATTTCACTTTCTGGCCCTAGGGCATCTAGGTCCTCTTGTGTGTCGAGCCTCCCTTGGGAGTTTTGGGTTTCTATCGGTTCAGTCGACCTTGTGATTGCTTCTTTACATTCGTTTAGCGATTGATTATCACTTTATTGCGTTATTTGAGTTTTTGTTCTATTCTTCATTCGGATTTCGCTTTGCCTCGTTTGGGCCTAGATTACATGGTCCATTTGAGTCTTTGGGATTCTTTTGGTTTTGAGGGACTTTTTTGTCAATTTGAGGTCTGATTGCGTGTTTTTCATTGAGTGATTCGCTCATTTTTGCTCCCTTACTATCGCATCTCAAATTTCTCTTCATTAGTTTTCATTTTGTTTAGTGCTTATTGCTATTAAACATTGAAAATATTAAAAAAATCTCTTTTTATTTTGATCAGTTAGTGAAAATTAAAATATTTTCGGTCTTATTAGTGATTAGTGACTTTGAGAGGAAATTTTTTTGGCTACATTAGCTGCATTAGAGGCTTTGTTGATTGTTTTATGATCATTTTGTTTGTGTGAAAAGCTCTCAACTCTCTCGTAGTTAGCTTTCATCGAATGAAATGATATACTGTGGCATATAGTGTGCATTTAGGATATTTTGTGACATCACACTCGCTAGGGCCTGAAAACTGAAACGTAATTGAAGATAAACATTAAAATTTACTCAATTTACACTAAGGCAGCATTGAAACATTAACGCAACATTTAGTGGTCTAGGCTAGAGACGTGTTCTGACGTCTTTAAACCTAGTAGCTATCGTTCGCCTCTTGGCTTTAGACAGCGCTAGTATGGACTTGTGCTCCCCATACCGTCGAGTATATAAAGGGAGACCCCACTAGGTTTCTATCCTTTATCCATGGGAAGCCGAGTCTACCGCCCTATATTCATGATACACCGGACACAGCATTCGGGGAGATTGCCTGCACGTACGTTAAGTCCTTGGTTGATTTCTCTTTCATTTTGAAACCAAGGTGTATATTGCAGTTCACGGTTATTTGGTATACCCTTTGCCTAGAATTCCTGAGCAGTCATTTCGATATTTTCTGACTCATTAAATTTCAAAAGATCATCAAGCGCTTGTCCTTTCATGCTTGTTTCCAATCTGAAAGCGATAGAGTCACCTTTCATCCGTTTCTCGACTCTTAAAATATGAAACGGTAGAGTTTTGTTTCAATGTCATAAAAATTAACTGCCCGCGAAATATTCTTGGTTAAAGTTAGTTTCATTAGGGTGTTGTTTTGAAGATCGTTGATGGCAACTTTTCCAGAGTTCACCAACCAAGGAATCCCCTCCGATGGGAATCCTGGTCATTTTCCTCCTTTTGGGAATGTTGGTGCTCCTTATATGGCAACGTTGTCCCTTCCTGGGTTAATTGTTGGGTTGCCTGTTTGGTTGTTCTCAACCTCTGTGGTTTCGAATGTCTCGTCTACTGTTCAATTAGTTCCTCCGCCTGAACAACATCATGTTGATTCTAAGGTGGACCTCTCCCCTTCTTCGCCTGTTTCTGCGTCCTCCTCTTCTACTTCGCCTAGTGAAAGTCTAGATTCGAGTAACTGGGTGGCTAAGAAGAAGAAGAAGAAGTCTGATAAGAGAGAGGCTAAGAGTGTAGCTACTACCTCCGACACACCTCCTCTTGATAAACCTTCCAACCCTCCACGAAAATTCAAGTTCCCTTGCATGTTGTGCACGGGAGACCATCTTCTTCGAGACTGCCCTGGCATTCCCAAGGTACTCGAAGTATGGTCCAATGGTCGCCCGCCATTGCCTTTGGATTCCGGGAGTCAGGTTGGGGGCACGTCTTCAGCTGCTGCTGGTAAGGCTCCTAAGAAGTAGGGTAAGATTACCAATCCCTATAATTTGTGTGAAGGGCACCATGCCATTCACCTTTGTCCGTATATGGATGAAGCCAAGTGAGTTCTGGACAACTCAACTGTTTCTACACCATGCCTTTTGGCTGGTTACAAAAAGCTTTCTTTGAGTCCTCCACCAGTTGATCCTACGATTGGTCAAGAGTCATCCTTGGTCGATCCCGCTCCCCCGGAAATTCAAATTCAGGAATCCATCCCCGACCAACCATTGGTCGTGGGATCGGTTGAGCTGTCTCCATTTGCAGTGCACCAGGTCTTTTCCGTGGAGAGTGGACCTTACACCCCCCATGTTCTTCTGGTTTCTTCAGATTCTTCGGACTTGGAGAAAGATTATCCTTTCCCTATACCTCAAGAAGCTGCTCCTCCACCTCCCGTGATGGAGGTCCCGGAGGATTCTCCTCCCACCTTCGAGATGGAGGTTATGGAGGATGCTCCTTCTTCCGTAACACCAGGGGAAGACCTTCTCGGTTCGATGGTAGCCCCTCCGAGTAGTTTGGTCGCTTCCTTTGATTGGAATCGATTTGCAGGATACTGCCTTCCGTCTTATGTGCCTTTCGAGATAATGGTACAGGCCTTTGGTCTGGTTGTACCCAACACCATTATAGACGAAGGTGCATATGTTATTGTTCTATCCTCAACTACCTGGCAAGATTTCGGTTCGCCGCTGCTTGCGCCTGTTACGCATAATCTGTTGGCGTTTAACAGAAGAACAAGTCAACCATTGGGGATCCTTCCAAGGTTACCTATTACTTTGGGAGGTAAAACTGTCCATATGGATGTGATAGTTTTTCCAAGCCCCTTGGATTTCAATCTGCTCTTGGGGCGCAATTACACCTATGCCATGGGAGCACTTGTCTCTTCCCTTTTTCGTGTGGTCTGTTTTCCACATGAAGGGTGGATCGTGACCATTGATCAGCTTTCGTTCTTTGGTCCCGATGTGGCAGCTGGCCCGCCATCATCCCTTCCTGGTTTATATCCACCCATTGTATCTGCCCCACCGCAGGTCAAATATGTGGCTACCTACCCCATGCCTGTACCCAGTGATAGTGCCATTGTGCATCAGGTCCTGACTTCCAGGATGTTTTCCTTCCATCGGGAGTGGAAATCTTGGAAGCGATGACTTCTTGTTCATTATGATGAGGTCGGTCGGAGCAGAGTTCCTTGTCTTGTGTCAAGATCCTTAAAAAATGAAACACGGTTGTCGGAGAAGAGTTCCTTGTCTTGTGTCAAGCTCCTTAAAAAATGAAACAAGGTTGTAGGAGCAGAGTTCCTTGTCTTGTGTCAAGCTCCTTAAAAAATAAAACAAGGTTGTCGAAGCAGAGTTCCTTGTCTTGTGTCAAGCTCCTTAAAAAATGAAACAAGGTTGTCGGAGCATGGTTCTTTTCCTGTGTCAAGCTCCTTAAAAAATGAAACAAGGTTGTCGGAGCATGGTTCTTTTCCTATTTTCAAAGCTCCTTAAAAAATGAAACAAGGTTGTCAGAGCAGAGTTCCTTGTCTTGTGTCAAGCTTCTTAAAAAATGAAACAAGGTTGTCAGAGCAGAGTTCCTTGTCTTGTGTCAAGCTCCTTAAAAAATGAAACAAGGTTGTCGGAGCAGAGTTCCTTGTCTTGTGTCAAGCTCCTTAACAAATGAAACAAGGTTGTCGGAGCAGAGTTCCTTGTCTTGTGTCAAGCTCCTTAAAAAATGAAACAAGGTTGTTGGAGCAGAGTTCCTTGTCTTGTGTCAAGCTCCTTAAAAAATGAAACAAGTCAAATCTGAGATAGTTTCAATGTCAACCTCGTTAAAACAATGAAACACTGCTCATCTTTAGTCTTTGTTTAGTCCTTCAAAACTTACTTAGTCTACTCTCTTTGATTCGGCAACTTGAACCTTCACTCCATCGCCTTTCATATGGACTGAATAAAATGTATCTGAGTCACCATGTCAGTACGTTTACTTTTTCAAGCATAGTTTGTTTCCATTTCAAGCTTGTGTAAAAATGAAACCAAATTCAAGCAGAGTTTCCTGATTTCAAGCTTGTGTAAAAATGAAACCATTCCCATTTTACCTCTTGTGATTGCCATTTTTATCAGCCTGTTTTTTCCAGATGAGCCTTGGTTTTCTCACTCCATCGTCACTATCTGCTTGGCCGATCATATGCCTTCACTTGATTGTTTTACCCATTCCTGAGGAACTGCTGCAATGAGTGGTCTTGTTAGCCAACCTCTTAACCTTTACCTATTTTGAGCAGTTCCACCATTACCGGAGCCAGTTGCTACCCTTTATACCACTCATTCCTCCAGGAGGAGTCAACTTTAAGCTCTTTTCTGACTCTCTAAACATGAAAAGATTGCCGAGTCGCTTGTCGTTTTGATCTCGTTAAAGTGGCTATGAAATGACATCTACCCAGTATACGTTTAACCCTTTTTCGGGCTGGGATAGATTACTTACGAAAAAGGAATACCCTAGCCTATTGCGACTAGGAGGTTTTCTCAGACATAGTTTTCTACCTTTTCGGGTCTGAGGAACTATTTATGAAAAGGGACTTTTGGAGTTTACTTTTTCGGTCGTCTTTCAAACTCTCTAAACATGAAATACGTCGAGTTCTCATTTGTCGTACCTATTAAACTCGTTTATTGGATTCACTACAATGACGACATCCCAGTTCCTCCTTCCTGTGGCTCGTTAAATGTACTGGTCAGATGATTCGTCCGAAAGAAGACGTACGTTATTATGTATTCCTTCGTTTTTGTGTGTGGCCAAAGAGGTAGCCCACCGAAATGGTGGGGAATTAAACTTAATCATTGTCATATTTGCAGAGTGTCGCTCGAATATGGCACTTGTTCCACATTCGTGTCGGTTGGGGACATCTCATCTCGTTTTTTTTCACTGTTCGTGTTCAAAATCCTTTTCGACTTTCATCTCGTTTCTTGCTCACATTGCGGACCTTTTGATATTTTTATGTCAACATCGCTAAATCCATCACATGCTACGCCAATATGTTCAAGAGAAGTTGACTTCTGCAGATTTCAACCTTCCTCTGATTCTCATCTGATCATGATTCACAAAGACATTATGATCCTCTGCCTCGTGTCGATGATGTGGGAAACACTATGGCCCACCTTCGATCAAGGTCATCATGATCACCATTATCCGTAGTTGATCTAGAGACTCCTTTCAGACCTGAGCCTGTGGATGTCTCAATGGCAGTTCTTCACATTCGACTGTTTTCTTATTATTGACCTTCGATTTGATGATTCTACGGGTGTTCAATGCCAGCTCATTGATTCACATGCCGTAGATTGTACCTACAATACCTTGAGGGCCATTGTCATTATTGGTGGTACCTTCACGTGCTTTTTACCAGTTTTCATCATACCTATCATCGTCAGACCGACGGTCAGTGTACAGTTCACTTGGCCCATTTATTCGCATGCTTGAACTTGTACTTTGTTCGGGTCGAGATGGAGCGCAAGACCCTAGATTCCTGTTTGTTACGATCAAGGCTGCGATTTTGTGGATTATCATGATTAGTTACATGACTCACTTATTGGATGGCTGCGACCATACCTGAGTCTATTTATCGATCCTCACTGGATGGCTGCGACCATACCTTGGATCTAGATTATTGTATGCTCTGTTATGGATGGCTACGCCCATACCACATATATCATGTATTTGAGATATCAGTTGTACTTCTCTACGCAGGTTTTTTGACGACGGTGTTTTCAATTGGACACGTTCTCGTAAATCATTTCACCCCTCTCTCTCTTTCGGGCCTCATGCTTTAGGGGGCATCTGTTACACAACAATTTTTCACCATCCCTGCAATTCCCCATCCCACACAATTGGAGGGCTCATTCCATGACCTGTGAGCAGTGACATAACTTGAAAACACTTTCATGGCATTCCTCTAAACATGTACTCTCATTTCCCTGAAGACAACTCCTTGTGAAAAATCCTAAAAACACCCCTTTTTTCATTGGCGCGGGTAGCCAGTTCATTACCCGTGCCAATGGGGGAGATCCTTCAAAGAGGGCGCGCCAATTGGCGCTCTGTCCCAGAGTCGCACTCAGGCCAACCATTTTAAGGAGTGTTTTTTTAAAATAAATGGCAGAAGTTTCGTCCTAACTGATCCAGGAACTGGTATCTAATTTGAGTTGGGAGGTTTGGCTCTGGATCTCCATGTAGAGGAAGTGGTTTTTCCACCTCTCATGGAAGCTTCCTTGAGGATAGGGCCAATCCCATGATTATAGGGATCCCAACTCCCCTTCCTCCATCTATAAAAGCTTGCTCATCTCATTTGCAAGCTAGTCTCCAAGTTCCCAAGAGCCTAATGCTGCAAGAGCTTTGATCCATTCCCTTAAGGCCAAATCCAAGCAAGGAGATCCTTGTCGAGACATCCGAAGAGAGAGGTTTGTCCCATCCCTGACAGGCTTTATCAAGACGCGTTATACTGATGACCCTCCAAAGGAGAATTCAGCATCAGAGCTATGGTTGTATTCTTATTTTGATTGATTAATGATAAGCGACTATTGGTTATGGTTCCACTCTTGTTCTTGATAATGATCATGAGTTATGTCTTCTCTGACTAACATATAGTTGTATGCACTGGATTTTACGCTTGCGTTTGTTTTGTTTCTTGCATGTGCAGGTGTCCGATCACGGAGATCGTGGGGATTGTGATCTGCTAGAGCTAAGGAACGGGAGCGCTACCTTCTCTACAAGCGACAACGTTGGATTCCAGGTAAGCCTTCATCGCTAGTTGATTTATCTGCAATTAGGAACCTATACTATAGCATGAACGATTGTTGCTAGACCCGGTCTGGGCTAGTAGGGATCACCTCTGTCCGCAGAGGGGATTTACCTCCACAACAAGGGGAATTCCCCAAAATTGTAACATAATGTGACGTAATTACTGGGTGAGAACATACCTTAATTTAGGCCCAACATACTCCCCTGCTTACCTAATTGCATGTCCTCATGCAAACAGATGGTTGAGATGTAACTACATTAAGGAGTAGGCAGGGTAGACCTTTTATTTGTATGCTCTAAAGCCTTGTTTTTGTTTCATGATTGCAAAGGCAGCGCCTGTGGATCCTTCGGGTAATTCATAATTGTGATTGCAATCCTTGGGAAGATACCAGAGGAGAGGGCTTCTGTATCTACATCCTAACCAGGCATACCCCATGCTATAGAAGAGGCTACTGTATGAGAGTAATCTGGAGGTAGAAGCCTTGAAATTCTTGTAGTTGAATGGCTCCCTATTCTTCACGTTGTTCATGGAGGCCATCCATCTTCACTTAGCTGCTACTAAGGCTACTTCACGAATGTCCCCAAAGTATTCTCATCCATTTTCTATGATTTCCTTATAGATGGGCCCCAGCCTAGTCCTCACCCCTCGCCTTCTCATGAAGATTTTGTGTTGGATGAATAGTTGGAGGGGTTTTGTAGGTTCCCCTCTGACCCATAAATCTAGGCCATGCTCTCTTTTTTGGAAGATGTTGTAGGCTTTGGCCCACCTGATCTGGTTCTTAGCAAATGAAAGGAAGGCTTGTAGCTGAACATCCCCTATAAAGGGACTAGGATTGTTTTCCGTGTCTTCTTCTAAAAATAATTTATGCATGTAAAGTTCACATAGGAGGCGCTGGACCTACTCATCTTGATCATTACAACAGTGGAAAAATCCTTCTATAGTCATGAAAGTAGTGGATTTTATTACCATGACAGCTTTAACTTTCAGGAGTAAATATCATTCTATTAGGAACAGGGCATAGTTGGTCGTCGAAGCTCTGCATGATAGTGCATCATTATATAGAGAGCAAATTGTAGAGATTTGTTTCTTAGCTTGCTCCACCTGCTCTAGTGCCATTTTTACCTTTGCCTGTTCTCCTCTAAGCTGGGAAAATGTTTCGTCTTCTGTGGAGGAGAGGTCAGTGAAATTTTTTAGTAGTTCTTGATATTATTTTAATTGCACCACCTCCTTCCTACATTGCGTTAGCTCATGCTTTGTTTTCACTAGTTCATTGCGTAATTTCTGGTTGACAGCTTTCTCTACTAGATGGGCATAGGAAGCGGCTTCCTCTGTTTGGGTCCCCTTTTCTTCTGTAACTTTCTGCTCAGTTTGAGTAGAGGCTTCGATGGTTTTTTCCAGTTCTGTCTACATTTCAGCCTCAGCAATGTCTACTAATTTGGTTTTTACCTCAACTTCTGTAGTAGTTACCAAGTCGGATTGCATTCCAGTCTCAACGATGTTGGCTAAGTCAGTTTGCATCTCGCCTTCGACAATATTTACTAGTTTTGTTTGAGTTCCTGCAATGGAGGTTTATTTCTTTAGCTTTCAGGCCCTTCTTTCCTCCTTCAGTTTTTTTCTCAGATATGTTACCAATTTCTTTAATCTCTTATAGGTCCTACTTAGTTTCTTACTTCTCTTTTCATCTGAATTTTCACCTGTCCTGATTTCAACGGGTGGTGGGGGAGCGGAATTCCCCTTTTCAGGGATGTGTTGCCATCCTCAGGGTTGCCTAAAATGGTGTTTCTAATTACATATTTAGAATTTACTTCAATGTGAGGGTCCTGACTAGGAGGAGCGGTGCTACCTCCTGGTGTCAAAGGGGTTGTCTCTTGTGTGTGCTTTGTTCCACAAGGACAATTGTTACACAACATTTTGTCACTATCCCTGCAATCCCCAACTCACACATTGGAGGGTCATTTTTGTGACCAAAGAGAAGTGTCATGCTTTGAAAATACCATCCTTGCATCCCTTTTGATGAAAGCAACATTCTTCTTGTTGAAATTTCCCTCAGTAGAACTGTGAAACTCCCTATTTTTTCCTTATCGCAAGTAGCCCGTTACACCCTCGCGCCGACCAGGAAATTTAACTCTGAGCCCGCGCCACTTGGTGCTCTGTCCCAGTTAGACACCCGCGCCAAGCTTTTTATGGAATTTGTTTTTTAAAATAGAGGTGGAGGTTGCATTCCAACCACCTTGGGGATGAGTCATTGGGAGTGGTTGAACTGAAACAACCATGGACTCATTCCTTTAGTTAGTAGTTTCCACCTCCCTTGGAACTATCCTAAAGGATAGGAATCCCTCCCACCTTTGTAGGGATCCCAACCTCTTCCCTTTCCTCTATAAAAGAAACTATCTCTTTTAGTAGAAGCTAGCTGAACGATTGAATAGTTGAACTAGGAGAATTATACCATAGCTAAGCTGCAAGAGAAGATAGAGTAAGAAAGATTATGTTGAGAGAGCTCGAGTCAATGACTTCTAAGAAATCTTGAGTCCAAATTCCCTGATCAACATTTGAGACGCGCTTCGTCTGAATCCCGCTGGAGGAGACTGCGACGTCAAAGCATCGGTTGTACTCTTCCTTCTACTCATTAATATACATGACTATTGTTTGGTTCCACTATTGTGTTATGATGTTTATTTGATGCGATATGTTTAGCCCTTTTTGATTGGCTAATAGTTGTGAGTGAAACTATTATGTCGTATGTTGTTCTTGTTCTTTGTCCTATGTGCAGGTATCTAAGCGTGACAACGAACAGATTGTGATTTGCCAAGGCAGGAGCGAGAGGCCACTACTCTTTCTGCAACATCGACAGCATTGGATCCAAGGTAGGTCAATCTATTATGTCTTTTGTTCATCCATTAACTAGGAAGCAACACTTTAGCATTTCCTTTTGTTACTAGACCCACCCTAGGGCTAGAGGGATCCTCTCTATCCACAGAGAGGATTTACCTTCATAACAAATTGGCGACTCCACTGGGCATCAGTGCGAGTTTTTCGTGTCATCCTGTTGGGTCGGTTTCAATTATTGGTTTATTTATCTATATTTTTATGGTTTATTTGCTGATTTTTCATCCTCTGTTCAGCTCCAGAGTATCAAGGTTGACCTCTGCTCATTAGGTTAGGGTTTTTCTACTTTTTCCCATAGGTATCCAGCTTGGCACGGTTTTTTTTTGGACAGTCGCGCCGATTGGCGTAGGTTTCTCTTTTAGCACTTGCACCAACCTCTGTATGGCACAAATTATAGCCTTACAGTCACGCCAACCCCTGTAGGTTTTGGTTTGACCTCCCTAATGCATATTTTGGTCATTTTTTCTTGCTTCTGGGTTATTTTTTAGTGTGTTTAAGCCTTTGCAGACTATGTTGACTACTGTAGACTTTCTTCCCTCAGTCGTTTTTCCATTTTCCTATCGGTGTCATTTAAGACCTTAGGGTTTCTAAGTGTTCTTGCACACCGAGCCTTTTGTTCGAGAACAAGTCTCTTTGATTGTTATCAATCTCGTTTTGGGTCTTTAGACTGAGTTTTCTTGATTCTTTTGTTTTGCTGATTGAATGGTATTTTCGTTTTTTCGATTAGTCCTTCTTCTTCAATGCTTTGAGCATCGTTTACTTTTCTTGTTTGGGTCGCTTTGGGAAACTCTCTTTTTTGTTTGAAAGTTTGCTCCATTAGCTTGCATGTTTTTGTGTCTATTTCTCTTTGGTTGAGTCATTCAATTTCAAAACCTTACATTCGCAAAAATCAAACTAGTGTTTATTTTGTTTTCCATTGAATTAGTACAATGTGTGCTTCATTTCATTGAAAATTCAAAAATCAAAAAATATATTTGCATTATTTTGTTGCATCAAAAGTGAAAGTTCCTTTACATAACTAGCATTTGTTAATCTAGGAAGGAATTTCATTTTCAATTGATTGCATTAAGGGAATTAGAAGTTTCTTCGCATGTTTTCTTTGTTTTCTTATCTGAAATATTTCTATCTTTCTTATAACTAACATTCATCGAATTGAAATGATGTCCATTTGCATATAGTTTACATCTAGGAAATTGAGCTCCACATTCGATAGGGCCTGGAAATTGAAACATAATTCAAGATTAACTTTAAAATTTACTCAATGAACCTAAGGCAACATTGAAACCTAACGAAACATTTCTAGTGGTCTAGGCTAGAGACGTGTTCCGGCGTCTTAAAACCTAGTAGTTGTCGCTCACCTTTTGGCTTTAGACAACACTATTACAGACTTGTGCTCCCTGTACTGTCGCGTATATAAAGAGAGACCCCTCTAGGTTGCAATCCTTTATCCATAGGAAGCCGAGTCTACTGCCTTGTAACCGTGATACAACAAACACAGCATTCAGGGAGACTACCTGCACTTACGTCACGTCCTTGGTCATTTCTCTTTCATTTGATCACCAAGGTGTATATGGCAGTTCACGAAAACCTGGTACACCCTCTTGCTTAGAATTCCTGAGAAGTTATTTTGATATTTTCGTGACTCTTTAAATAAGAGAAGAGATCATCGAGTACTTGTCTTTTCACGCTTGTTTCAAACTGAAAGTGACTAGAGTCATCTTTTTCTTGTTTCTCGACTCTTAAAACATGAAACAGTGAATTTTGGTTTCAGTGTTATAAAATTAATCACCTACAATTACATGCCCATTAAAAGTTTGTTACTTGGAATGATTGATTTCCTTGGTTCTTGATTTTGGTACCTTCGATTGGTTATCTCTTTTCCTTCCTATTTTGATTTACAATCGAAGTAGCGGAACATCCATTTTCATCATCCTCACTAAATCCTAGTGGTGGTTCTTTTTCGGACACTTCTTACGAAAACCCTCAATCCACTAGGTCTGTCGAGTTCTCGCAGCCTATTCTTCCGTCTATCCAACCCATTTCTACTCGATCTCCGCTTGATGAGCCAGTTAAATTCCATTGGCCTCCTTCAAGTTCTTGGTCCATTTTTGGGGAAGAAGGAGAATTTCCTCCTCTTACGTCTGGATCACCTTTTGTTGCTGCTACGATACCTCCTAGTCCCTATAGTCTTTTTGAAGATCTTACCTTGGACTCAGATATGGATTCCTCCAGTCCTGTTGGCAGTGAAGGAATGCCTGTTTCCACAAGATAATATCAACTCTTTCATGAAGATCTCTCTCGTGCCTCTATCCAATCTTCACCACTATCGGTCTCACTTCCGCTTGGATATAGATATCTGAGTCAGATTATGTTTGGAGTTTCTTCCATTGCGCAATATATTACAGTAACTCCTCCTTCGAGTTCGCTCCTACCTTAGTTGGGGCTATCACCTTCGACTCCTGGCTCGTCAGTTACAGTCACATCTGTTCCAGTTCAACCAACGGTTTTTGTGGCTTCTAGTTCAGTTTCCACTACTCCTATGATTCTTGGCAGTCTTACTTTTGAAGAATATCTGTTGGCTATTCAGCAGCAGAATTCTTAGGGTTATCAGCAGTCTCAGGCTCCTGCTAACCCTCGATTCCATCACTATGATGTTGTTGGTAATCTCGTATATATCTATCCACACCATTATGATGTGTATGGTAATTCGGTCTATTTGCCTCCTATTGATCCTTATCAGGTTGTTTATGATCCTTATCAGACTGTTACCCATCTGGGACCTACTCTGCCTGTGCAACCCTCTGGCTTACAAGGACAACCCTCTCAGGGACAACCTTTAGCTCAGCAGGGCCTTGCTTCTAGTCCATAGGGAAAACCATACGATCCATAAGGCCAACCTTTACAAGGACATCCTTTGGCCCAACATGGACAACCCTCTGGTCTTTCGGGTCAATC
Organism: Pinus albicaulis; assembly: GCA_034641835.2. Taxonomy (NCBI): domain Eukaryota; kingdom Viridiplantae; phylum Streptophyta; class Pinopsida; order Pinales; family Pinaceae; genus Pinus; species Pinus albicaulis. The sequence goes on from CM076584.1 coordinate 38,418,183, forward strand.
TTTGAATCAACCAGGATCCTCTTTTGGTCCTGGGGGGAAAATTATCCGTCACAGGGACAACCTGTTGCACCTCAATCACAACCGCACGTTCAGTATGGCCCAAATATTGTGCAACCAGGACAACCCTTTGGTCCTTCTCCGGGTCAACCTGGTCATCAGGGACAACCTGGTCCATCATAACCAGCAGGCCAACCTTTTCCCTTTCGTTGGGCTGTTAAGAGTGCAAACTATTGGGATTGTCCTTTACAGGAATCAAACATATTTGTTGGGAGTTAGGGTTGTCCGCGAAGGTAATGCTGAACTTGAAGGTAATGTTGGGCCTCGCACCGCTTCGGTGGGCTTATGGCACGTAAATCGCTTAACTTGGCAGTGGGAGATTTTGACTGAACACAAGTTACAATTTCGATCGGTGGTAATGCTGGATTTGGATAGCAAAGAGTGGAGGATGACTTCTTCAGCTCCAACTGTAGCTGTTACTGCTCCTCGTAAATCTGTGTGGGATTTTCATATGAAACTAAAAATTTCCACTGCCTTGTAAATCGATGCGTTGTTTGAAAAATTGATATTATTGCCTTTGCGCCCATGGCCTTGCAAAAATGGTGTGCCCCTGCAAACATTACAGCAATACAATTTAACTTTGATCATATCGGTGATGAATGGGAAATGGAAAGAGCATTGTTTCGATTATATTTTTAGTAAATTAAAATCAAACCTTGAGCTTTGGTCATACCGGTGATGAATTTGGTTTTTCTGCCCCTATCCTACATAACGCAGTTGGGTTTTTCTGTGCTGATGACAAACTCAAAGTGGAAAATTGCAGGTATGCCACAGATCGCCTGTCTGCTTTCACTCCGTAGACAATCTTTCTCGAGTGAAGGGAGAAGGGCCTTTTGTGTTATGAGCGACGAAAATGCTAGATCGAGCTCGGGAATGAAGAGATTGCGATCTCGAATATAAAGTGTTCAATTGTTGCAATCAAGACGTAATCCCTGCTTCCGTGAACCTATCGGTGACTCGCAAATCTGATTGGCGTATTGACTATGCATTCTGCACTGCAATATGGTCATCGACGGGGCCGATCCTTCTTGTAACACAACCGTTCCTATCCTGCCTCAACCAAAAACCCTCCATATGCCTTCAATCCCGCTATTTCACATGTGTTGTGTTTTGTTTTGCGTTTCGTTTTGCATTTGTTTTGCATTTGTTTTGCATTTTTAGTTTTAATTTGTTTTGATTTGTATTTAATTTTGTATTTAGTTATATATTTTTAGTTCTAATTTGTTATTATAGTTAATGTTTTTTATGCTGTTATAATTGTATTAATATATTAATATATTAATATAGTTGTAATTTGTTGTTATTTGTTATATTTTTAATTGTAATTTGTTGTATATATTTAATGTTTGTTATGTTGTTAAGTTATAATTGTATTCATATATGATTGTATTGATATATTAATATATTGTTTTATAATGTTAGGTTATGATTGTTATTGTTATGTTATGATTTTTATCATTTTTAAAAAAATATATAATAATAAAAAAAAATTTGTTATGTGTTTTGTGACAGTTATTGTTTTGAAGGATTTAAAGGGTGAATATTGGCATGATAAATTATGTGAAGGATATTGGCATAAAACAAAACTTTGGTGGTATGCAAATTGAGAGAATCATGAGAATTACAGGAATTGGTTAAGACTGCAAGAGTTGGTACAGGTGCAAAATTAAAAAATAAAAAACACTTTGCACAGAATTCACGTAGCGCAAATGAAATTTATTCAGTTGGATGGTAATTTGCATGGAAAATTCATATTGTTGTATGCTTTATAACATACTAATCTGCAGGACACAACAAATCTATAATTCTGAGCTCTTTTCCATGCACATGTGTTATCTGACACAAACAGGGAGTAAATTTACTTTTCATGGTTATTTCTTTAAGAATGGATTGATACTAATATCATGAATTGAGTTAATTTCAACACTTTGATTTTTCTTAATCTGTTTTATTTGGTATGAAATTTTGCGTAAGAATCATGAAGGAAATGGCCATTTCTTCTTGAACACACTTATGTTTTCTTTCTGCCAATTTTTTTTTTTTTGCAGGTTACAGGTTAATCAAGTAATCAGTAAGGAGATTAAATTCTGTCGAAAATTGGTCTTTCAAAGACAAATTTCATGAGAAACTCTAAAGAACCAGTCCATGATCATAACCAAAATTTCCAGAAAATTACAAGTTCTTGCAACTTCCTGTAAAAGCTTAATGGTTTGACATGTTGCTTGACATATTAGCAAAATTCAAAGACCTGGGGTTTGTTCCTAAATGTACAAGGATGTTGAAATACCTATCCACCCTTGAATTCCACATCTACAAGTAGCTAGTCAATGCTGATCAAACTCAGCTATTTTAGCAAAAGTTCCAAAATTAAAGAGCAGATTTGCTATATTTGAGAAATTGCATGCCATAATTCATTTTTTTTTCTTTTCCAGCAAGAGTCATTATCCATTTTCCATTACCACATACACTTCATTACATTTTCTTCAATCCTAACCCACCAATAAAACCAACAAAGCTCATCTACAAGCTTTTTGGTCCACTTTACATATTCATTGTCAGTTTCCTTTTTCCTACACTAGAAAATAAAACCTTGCTTCCATACACCATTGAGTCCATAGTCCTTGAGTCTAAATATTTTTCTAAAAACACCTTGAAGCTTGCATGCCTTAAGGGAAAGCTATCATGCCAATAAACAAAGGGAATACATCAATGTCCCTTTTTCATCAGATCTTCTGAGTATTCACAACAACAAAATCATTCATACTTAGAAATATGTGTTCGGGGCATCTTGACTCTCATCCTCATTAAAGATGGGAGCTCTCATGTTGACTAGTGGCATCCATCAATGGCCACTAAGTTAACAATTTCTTGTTATGTTTGACACACAAAAATTTATTCACATGACAAGAATTGTGCCAATGATCGTAGAAGACTTGAAGAACAATCATTTTGTAGTAGAGGAAGCAAAATTACTTTCATTACTTTTTAGTTTTGATGTAAATGACTTGAGGACAAGTCAATAAATAAGGCTGGGGGGGGGGGGAATTATAAATTCTGAATTTTCTATACCTTCCAAGCCTTATACATTTTCAGCCACATTCAGCAGTAGATTCTGAACATTCAACAGAAGATCCAGCAGCAGATTTAGCAGCAGATGCAGCAACAATAAATGATTCACACTTTCGATTTCATCCACCATTTTCACAACCAAGTAGAGAAGACTATGAACAGAATTTTTCAGCCACACGTGCACAACTCTCATCCATTTTTGAAAGGGTAAGTTAAGGTATGATATTTTCTAACTTTTAACCATTTAATTCCTTGAAAAGTTAGAATGATAATTTTTGGAAAAACTTCACTTCCTTTCGTCATTTTGTCAAATTTCCAAAACCATCAGTTGAGGGGGGAAACACATTCACATTCATATGTTTCCACATTCATATCACATTCAAAGCCCACATACTTTCAAAATATATTTACTATTACATCATCATGATCATATAAATGGATTTTCAAAAAGTACTTAAAAGATAATTGGATGCCAACACAATCATGGTTGTCACACAAGAACCAAACATGATGCATTCCAACAAAAATACTCTGCAATAAAAATCACATTATCAATATGCAAAGATCATACATTAAAATTGAATGCAACAAAAAAAATATGGTTGAAACATAAGAACCAACCAAGTTGCAGTTCATCAAAAACACTTTGCAAAAGTTAAGTAAATGATATCATGCAGAGTTTAAGCCAAAGCTCAAGTATCAAAAAGAAATGAAATAGATTTCATGGGGACATGCAATACCTTCATTTTGGGGGTATGTTGGGCCTCAAAATAGTCCCTATTCTCACTCCATTATTCACCAATACCTTCACATTACTTCCATATTACCTTCATGTCACCTTCATTCCACATCCACATCATTACATTTACCTCATCATTGGGTTATAACTATGCTTTTCCAAAGTTTATTAATTCTTAACATTTTTAAGTGGATTTGTGGTTAAAATTTAGAAAATAATATGCTTATACTTATACCTAACAATTAGAATGAGTTTGTTGACATGTGTAGGTACAAAAGAAGTTTCCTAGGCACCCTTATGTGGCACTCTATGTTCAAATTCGAATTTGAGGAGATCATGGACCTCATGGAGATCATGGAGGATAGGGTTATGTGTCACCATTGGTTGAGAAATATGTGGGTCAAAGGAGGGAATAGTGGATTTAAATTTATGAGTTTGTTATCATAGCTTTTGTATAAATAGGAGTGTTATCTCCTTCATTTGTAATCTTGATTTGTAATATTAATCTTAATCTTCTTCTTCATTTTGTAATCTTAGTATCTTATAGGTTGGTAGTGAGAAGTTAGATTGGAGAATCAATGTAATGGTTGCAATTGCAATTTTCAATTGATGATAAATAAGACAAAGCTTCTTTGATCCTCTACATTTGACTTTTCTTTTGGTGTGCTTGTGAATCCTTGAAAGGATCGCCATTGCCTAGCAAGTACACTTTTATTTTAGTAGGCTTTTATTTTATGTTTGTTTGTGAATTTCATTAGATCAAATTATTAGGTTCATTTGTTTGGAATATTAACGAATGACCTTTCGTAAGAAAGTAATAATGTTTCCTTCAATGAATCTAATTTGTTATTTAATGTTTGATTTCATTAGTTTAAGTTTCTGATTTATATGCTTGAGATATAAATGAATAGTCTATTGTAAGAGAGCTTTAACATTTCATGCAATCAATCAGAATTAGGTTTAAGTGCTTTAATTTCATTAGTTTAAATAGTTTATTGATTAAGATGATTAGAAATATTAATGAACAGTCTCCTATAAGGGAACCTTAATACTTCTTACACTTTTCACAATGTCTTTAGATTTCATTTTGTTAAATGACTAAATAGTGTTGGAGATCCTAATGAAAGACCTCCTGTAAGGGAACTTTGGCATTTCTTCACCTAGCTTAGTTTATTTTGTCTCTAAGTCCATATATATTGGATGATCCTCGAAGTTTACTTACCCAGATTGATAGTAAAATGAAAATCTAATTTGCATCTGCATTTTAGACCAAAAATTTTGGCGCCGTTTCCAGGGAGGATGATTTAGAGATAGACTTAGGAAGTCATTTTTATTGCAATTTCTTTTTATGGACTAACTTGTGAAACCCGGTGACAGCAGGATCTTCATAAAGGAGTTTAAGTTGAGCTTTTTTATTTTTCTTTTCATACTTAGTTTCAAATTCAGTTTTTAAACCCCCCATTTCTTACTATTTCATCTACAGATGAGAAATTTGAATGTTAAACAAGTATTTTTTGGAGAAAAAGAATAATCTTGAAGACTGGTTCCAAAAGAACCTTGCGCAAATTCCAAAAATAAGACAGGTTACTCACATTCTTGCAAATCATAAGGTAAAAATTTTAAATCTTGATTTGAGCATTTTCAAATTCTTAATCCGTAGGTGGCTTCATTGGAAGCATTCTTTTACCTAGGAAATAAAAAAATCTTTCAAGCAAGTTAGATAGAATAAATTAGGAAAATAAAACGAGCTCGTTAGAAGTTTTTAGTCTTATTTTCAAAAATAAAAAAATAATAAATCATCATGAATAAATGAATAAATTCAGTGGCACAGTAAGAGCTGCTTCATCATCACATTTCTATATCTTGTTTCTATATCACGGGTAAGCTAGGAGCTTTATTATCGGAAAGCTTTGTCTTCCGAGAGTCTAAAAGCCCCTACGACATTGCAGAAAGAGTATAGACAATGCGAGGTTTTGTCGCAAATCTTGATTGTGTTTATTATCCATCCACGCTAACCTGCATAAATAAAAACAAATCAAGAGATTAGTATGCTCTCTTCCTGCGCTTCATGCGATCAGGAAGATCAGAAAATCTATCGATTTATTTCAAATAAAAATTCTCTCGTTGGAAAATTGATTTGCGCATTCTATCAATTATAAGAAATTTGCAAGCTTCCAATATCGATCTGTTGCAGCAATTTAATTTTTTTTTTTTTTCTGTTCAAACTAAATTCACAGCATATTGAAATAAATCAATGGCATTATTAATGCACATATGATTGTTTGATTTTGCAATTTTTTTTATCGCATTCTCTAGTTCTGGCTTCTCAATTTAAATCTATTGTTCCTACGCCATAATTTTCTCCTGTATCGAGATAACCATTGCCCCCAGGAAGTTAAAAACAAAAACAAAACTTGAACTGTGTGAATTGAAGAATCTGCATTTCGATTTTATTTGAATTGGCCAATATAACATAGAATCTATTGAATTTGAAACTCTTACATTAGGGACCATGCAGCCTACACTACAAGGCATCAAAGTATTTGACATTCAAGAGAATGAGATAATAATTGAACCTATTCTTAAATTGGCTGGAAACCCGAATATCATTATAGCAATAAAAGCATTTGGTATAAGGGAAACTATACAATTAATGGATTTGCACATTTTCACTGTTCCATAGGTTATTTTGAAGCCTTTTCTGCATGCTTTGGTAAGATTTTAGTGTCCCTTAGGAAGAAGCCATACGTTAACTTTGGACTAAAACTAGGAGAACTGGTTTGGCTTCATGTCAACGCATTGCATTTCTTTAAAAAGTTAGAAAGATTCGTTGTCAAACCCATATTGCATATACCCTATAATCATGGCCGTCCACAAAACTACATCTCTTTCAAGCATTTCATCAAACATTTGGCATGCATCAGAAATTTGTCCAACCTGAGGATTGTGAGCTAGAAAATATTAGCAGCAATTTATTACTAAAATGAGTAATGCAAATCTTAGATGCTCAATTGAATCCAACTGTGCATCAAAGTCATCCTTTGAAACATTTGGGACATTCATATGTGATGACGTACTTGATCTGGGAGGTAATAAACCTGCAACTACAGATTTGCATCATGAATATTCTTCACATTAACCTCCTTTGGCCAATATTAACTGTTTCAACGAGAAAGCCACCACAGTTTGCTCTGGCATCTCTTCAAAGAACGAGAGATGAACCCATCATTATCGATTTATTTTAATAGATGAACCCAGAAACAATTGGTCAAAAGGCTATCACTACAGATGTGGGATCTCACTCATTTGATGTCAAAAATGCTATTCTTGTTAAATGTTGTGTCAGACATTGACAGAATGACATTTATTTGGAGATAATGAGTTCGATTTTGTGCTAATATTATATATTTAATTATTCAACCATTATCCAAATATACAATCCAGTTATGAGATCCAATTATTGAGCCTTATTTGGAGAGATTTGATGATTATGATGGAAATTAAAATGTGAATATGAGCGGATGGTTGTTATGCATTCTGCAATAGTTGGTGGAGAAGGTTGAAGCAGAACTCGTGATATATCACTGGGCTGTTAAGAGTACAGACTATTGGGATTTTCCTTTATAGGAATCAAACATATTTTTTGGGCGTTAGGGTTGGCTGCGAAGGTAATGTTGAACTTGAAGGTAATGTTGGGCCTCGCACCACTTTGGTGGGCTTATGGCACATAAATCGCTTAACTTGGCCGTGGGAGATTTTGACTGAACACAAGTTACAATTTCCATCAGTGGGGGTTGTGGCCACGTACGACGGAGAAGGCAACGTGATAATCATTCCGAGTGTTGGATCAGTGGTAATGCTGGATTTGGATAGCAAAGAGTGGAGGATGAATTCTTCAGCTCCAACTGTAGATGTTACTGCTCCTCGTAAATCTGTGTGGGCTTTTCATATGAAACTAAAAATTTCCACTGCCTTGTAAATCGATGCATTGTTTGAAAATTTGATATTATTGCCTTTGCACCCATGGCCTTGCGGAAATGGTGTGCCCCTGCAAACATTACAGCAATACAATTTAACTTTGATCATATCGGTGATGGATGGGAAATGGAAAGAGCATTGTTTCGATTATATTTTCAGTAAATTAAAATCAAACGTTGAGCCTTGGTCATACTAGTGATGAATTCGGTTTTTCTTTCCGTATCCTACATAATGCAGTTCGGTTTTTCTGTGTCGATGACAAACTAAAAGTGGAAAATTGCAGGTATGCCACAGATCGTCTGTCTGCTTTCACTCCGTAGACAATATTTCTCGAGTGAAGGGAGAAGGGCATTTTGTGTTATGAGCGACAAAAATGCTAGATTGAGCTCGGGAATGAAGAGATTGCGATCTTTAATATAAAGTGTTCAGTTGTTGCAATCAAGACGTAATCCCTGCCTCCGTGAACCTATCGGTGACTCGCAAATCTGATTGGTGTATTGACTATGCATTCTGCACTGCAATCTGGTCTTCGACGGGGCCAATCCTTCTTGCAGCACGACCATTCCTATCTTGCCTCAACCAAAAACCCTCCATATGCCTTCAATCCCTCTATTTCACATGTTTTGCATTTTGTTTTGCGTTTGTTTTGCGTTTTTAGTTTTAATTTGTTTTGATTTGTATTTAGTTATATATTTTTAGTTCTAATTTGTTATTATAGTTAATGTTTGTTATGTTGTTATAATTGTATTAATATATTAATATAGTTGTAATTTGTTGTATATATTTAATGTTTGTTATGTTGTTAGGTTATAATTGTATTCATATATGATTGTATTAATATATTAATATATTGTTTTATAATGTTAGGTTATGGTTGTTATTGTTATGTTATGATTGTTATCATTTTTTTTTAAAATATATAATAATAAAAAAAAAATTTCTTATGTGTTTTGTGAAAGTTATTGTTTTGAAGGATTTAAAGGGTGAATATTGGCATGATAAATTATGTGAAGGATGTTGGCATAAAACAAAACTTTGGTGGTATGCAAATTGAGAGAATCATGAGAATTACAGGAATTGGTTAAGACTGCAAGAGTTGGTACAGGTGAAAAAATAAAAAAACACTTTACACAGAATTCATGTAGCGCAAATGAAATTTATTCAGTTGGATGGTAATTTGCATGGAAACTTCATATTTTTGTATGCTTTATAACATACTAATCTGTAGGACACAAAAAATCTATAATGCCGAGCCCTTTGCCATGCACATGTGTTATTTGACACAAACAGGGAGTATATTTACTTTTCATGGTTATTTCTTTAAGAATAGATTGATACTAATATCATGAATTGAGTTAATTTCAACACTTTGTTTTTTCTTAATCTATTTTATTTGGTACGAAATTTTTGCGTAAGAATCATGAAGGAAATGGTCATTTCTTCTTGAACACACTTATGTTTTCTTTCTGCCAAGTTTTTTTTTTTTTTTAGGTTACAGGTTAATCAAGTGATCAGTAAGGAGATTACATTGTGATGACAATTGGTCTTCCAAAGACAAATTTCATGAGAAAATCTAAAGAACCAGTCCATGATCATAACCGAAATTTCCAGAAAATTACAAGTTCTTGCAACTTCCTCTAAAAGCTTAATGGTTTGACATGTTTCTTAACAGATTAGCAAAATTCAAAGAGCTGGGGTTTGTTCCTAAATGTACAAGGATGTTGAAATACCTATCCACCCTTGAATTCCACGTCTACAAGTAGCTGGTCAATGCTGGTCAAACTCAGCTATTTTAGCAAAAAGTCCAAAATTAAAGAGCAGATTTTCTATATTTGAGAAATTGCATGCCATAATTCATTTTTTTTTCTTTTCCAGCAAGAGTCATTATCCATTTTCCATTAACACATACACTTCATTACATTTTCTTCAATCCTAACCCACCAATAAAACCAACAAATCTCATCTACAAGCTTTTTGGTCCACTTTACATATTCATTGTCAGTTTCCTTTTTCCTACACTAGAAAATAAAGCCTTGCTTCCATACACCATTGAATCCATAGTCCTTGAGTATAAATATTTTTCTAAAAACACCTTGAAACTTGCATGCCTTAAGGGAAAGATATCATGCCAATAAAAAAAGGGAATACATCAATGTCCCTTGTTCATCGGATCTTCTGAGTATTCGAAAACAACAAAATCATTCATACTTAGAAAGATGTGTTCGAGGCATCTTGACTCTCATCCTCATTAAAGATGGGAGCTCTCGTGTTGACTAGTGGCATCCATCAATGGCCACTAAGTTAACAATTTCTTGTTATGTTCGACACACAAAAATTTATTCACATGACAAGAATTGTGCCAATGATCATAGAATACTTGAAGACCAATCATTTTGTAGCAGAGGAAGTAGAATTACTTTCATTAATTTTCAGTTTTTGATGTAAATTACTTGAGGACAAGTCAATAAATAAGGCTGGGGGGGGGAAGTATAAATTCTGAATTTTGTATACCTTCCAAGCCTTATACATTTTCAGCCGCATTCAACAGCAGATTTCGAACATTCAGCATAATATCCAGCAGCAGATTTAGCAGCAGATGGAGCAACAATAAAAGATTCACTTTTTCGATTTCATCCACCATTTTCACAACCAAGTAAAGAAGAATATGAACAGAATTTTGCAGCCACACGTGCACAACTCTCATCCTTTTTTGAAAGGGTAAGTTAAGGTATGATATTTTCTAACTTTTAACTATTTAATTCCTTGAAAAGTTAGAATGATAATTTTTGGAAAAACTTCACTTCCTTTCGTCATTTTGTCAAATTTCCAAAACCATCAGTTGAGGGGGGGAAGACATTCACATTCATATGTTGCCACATTCATATAACATTCAAAACATTCATATCACATTCAAAACCCACATACTTTCAAAATATATTTACTATTACATCATCATGAGCATATAAATGACTTTTCAAAAAGTGCTTAAAAGATAATTGGATGCCAACACAATCATGGTTGTCACACAAGAACCAACCATGATGCATTCCAACAAAAATACTCTGCAGTAAAAATCACATTATCAATATGCAAAGATCATACATTAAAATTGAATGCATAAAACAAAATATGGTTGAAACACAAGAACCAACCAAGTTGCAGTTCATCAAAAACACTTTGCAAAAGTTAAGTAAATGATATCATGTAGAGTTTAAGTCAAAGCTCAAGTATTAAAAAGTAATGTAATAGATTGCATGAGGACATGCAATACCTTTAGTTTGGGGGTATGTTGGGTCTCAAAATAGTCCCTATTCTCACTCCATTATTCACCAATACCTTCACATTACTTCCATATTACCTTCATGTCACCTTCATTCCACCACCACATCATTACATTTACCTCATCATTGGGTTATAACTATGCTTTTCCAAATTTTATTAATTTTGAACATTTTTAAGTGGATTTGTGGTTAAACTTTAGAAAATAATATGCTTATACTTATACCTAACAATTAGAATGAGTTTGTTGACATGTGTAGGTACAAAAGAAGCTTCCTAGGCACCCTTATGTGGCACTCTATGTTCAAATTCGAATTTGAGAAGATCATGGACCTCATGGAGGAGATCATGGAGGATAGGGTTATGTGTCACCATTAGTTGAGAAATATGTGAGTCAAAGGAGGGAATGGTGGATTTACATTTATGAGTTTGTTATCATAGATTTTGTATAAATAGGAGTGTTATCTCCTTCATTTGTAATCTTGATTTGTAATCTTAATCTTAATCTTCTTCTTCATTTTGTAATCTTAGTATCTTATAGGTTGGTAGTGAGAAGTTAGATTGGAGAATCAATGTAATGGTTGCAATTGCAATTTGCAATTGATGATAAATAATACGGAGCTTATTTGATCCTCTACATTTGACTATTCTTTTGGTGTGTGCTATAGGGTAAAATGCTTGGGTTGTTGGTTCTCGAATATCCCTCTCAGGGCTTTCCGGTGCCCGAGGAAGACAGTAAGATTAGCTTTATAGTTCACAAAGAAGGAGCATATATGTTCATATCAACTTAAAAAACTTGATGGAATAAGATGGAAGATTACCTCTTTCCAGATCTTGAAGTCCTTTTGGAGAGCACTAATCCGTGAAGAAGGGATCCTTCTTCACTAGCTCCAAATCTCGACCCTGTGATCAATCAAAGCACCCGCATAATCTCTACCACAATATAAATTTCCTATCGATTAAGTTATCATTTGATAAATATTAAAAAATTCACGTCTAAGCCATTCATTTCATGCTATATAATTAATTGAGGAACAATAACAATATTGACGCATTGAATGGACAAAACAGATACAGTTCTATTGATTTATAAAAAGGAGGATTACAACTGTCGGTTGTACCAAGCCCTCCTCAGTATTCCAATCTCTCTTTCTCTTTCTCTGAATGTGGTGATGGCTTAATCAACAAGTTCTCAATGAACCTCTTTGATCTTTGACCTTCACACTACAACAATAAACGCTATGCTTCACATGTATTCAAAAAACCTTCGACCTTGGACCAAGAGCCTACAACTCCATTTTATAGGAGATGGAGAGGGAAAACCTTGCCTTTCTCCTTCCACCAGTTCTAAATATAAAAACCAAGATGTTTCCTCAACTTTCCATGCTTTTGCCTTTCTTGAGAGTCTAGTTGTTTTTGGCAAGACCCAATAAGAGATTAGTGTCTTGCAATTTCTATTTTGCACTAACTCTCTATGAGAAAAAGCTGGAGTTTCAAATCATTCTCCACATGTTTTCATGTTTCAAACTCAAAACACGGGTAACGCTGCCCTCTAGGCTAAACAGAGTGTTTCCCTAGCCACTAACGCAACCTTTTCATGGATCAGGCATGTTATAACACACTTTGGTTGTTATAGGGGCGCGTTACCTTGGCAAAAGTAGGTTTAGTTTAGGCCTCTTTATTCCTTCCATACTTATCTTCTCCTCTGAGCTGATGAGGAGGTTATTTGACCTGTAAAAGTGTGCTTGTGAATCCTTGGAAGTATCCCCATTTCCTAGCAAGTACACTTTTATTTTAGTAGGATTTTATTTTATGTTTGTTTTTTAATTTCATTAGATTAAATTATTAGGTTCATATGTTTGGAATATTAACGAATGAACTTTCGTAAGAAAGTAATAATGTTTCCTTCAATGAATCTGATTTGTTATTTAATGTTTGGTTTCATTAGTTTAAGTTTCTGATTTATATGCTTGAGATATAAATGAATAGTCTCTTGTAAGAGAGCTTTAACATTTCATGCAGTCAATCAGAATTTGGTTTAAGTGCTTTAATTTCATTAGTTTAAATAGTTTCTTGATTAAGATTATTAGAAATATTAATGAACAGTCCCCTGTAAGGGAACCCTAATATTTCTTACACTTGTCACAATTTCTTTAGATTTCATTTTGTTAAATGACTAAATAGCTGTTGGAGATCCTAATGAAAGACCTCCTGTAAGGGAAATTTGGCATTTCTTCACCTAGCTTAGTTTAGTTTTTCTCTAAGTCCATATATATCGGATGATCCTCGAATTTTACTTACCCGGATTGATAGTAAAATGAAACTCTAATTTTCATCCGCATTTTAGACCAAACAAAGAAAGTCTAAACCTCTTTGTGTTCTCGCTATTTTACCGATGACGTTAGAAGGAAAGATAGTTAATGTCGAGGTCAAAGTCGTTGATGCAAAACTCAATTATAATCTTTTCCTTGGACGCAATTGGACTCACCCCATGTTGTGCGTTCCGTCCACTCTCTTTCGTGTTTTGAAGTTCCCGCACGGAGGAAAGATTATTATTGTTGATCAATTGTCTTTTTTCACTTCTTCTTCCGAGAACAACATTCTGTATGTGGATAAGATTCCTACTCCCTACGAGAGCGTTCGTCTAGGCCTTTTCAAGGATCCTGACCTCATGGGTGTTTTCCCTCTTCCACCACCGAATACTGTTCAGGTCAACACAATTTCTCGTACTGATGACCCTTGGGTTATCCCTTCTTCTAAACAGATCGATTCATTCGAGGATTCGATGTCGTTGAGTCTGATTGAAATTGATTATTGTGAAATCATTGCTGCATCGGACACTCCGTCCTCTGATTCTGCTCCTTCGAGCATGACTCTTGACATCTATTCTCAATCCCCTTGGCTTGGTGATTTTGATTCACCGGATCCTTTGAAAGAAGTGTTTCCTTCCGATGAGGCTATCGTGGAAACCATTTCTCTCGACGATCTACTGTGGGATGATGGTCATCATCGTTCCTCGTTTATACCAAGCCTCGAGGCTATGTCTACCTGTCTTGAGCATTTTTCCTCTCAGGTTCCTTCTCCTCCGCTTCAAACACCTGTTCAGGTCCATGAGGTTTTTTCTGAAGGTAACTTGAGTAACATTACTCTGACAATTCCTATCGACATTTCCATTAAACCGGGAATCGTCGAGAACATCCATATTGGGGTTACTTGTTGTTCGGATGAAGTGCAAGTCTATACTAGCCTTTTTCGCGAATTCTTTGATGTCTTTGCATGATCCTACGAAGAAATGCCCGACATTGATCCTAGCATCGTGGTACATGAAATTCCTACTTACCCCGGTTCAAAACCTGTTCGTCAGCGTCTTTGTCCGGTGCATCTTAGGAAAGTTGTTTCCATTAAGGCCGAAGTGGAAAAGCTTCTCAAAGCTGGTTTCATTTATCCAATTCCCTTGACAGAATGGGTTTCTAATATTGTTCCCGTTGACAAGAAACAGGGCACTATTCGTGTCTATGTCGACTATCGTGATATCAATTGAACTTGTCCTAAGGATAATTATCCTACTCCCTTCATCAATCAAATCATTGACGACTGTCCCGGGAGTGAGATTGTTTCCCTTATGGAAAGTTTTTCGGGTTATAATCAGATCAAAATTCTCCTGAATGATCAACACAAGATTTCTTTCATCTGTCCTTAAGGTACCTTTGCATATAAAAAGCTTCCCTTTAGTTTGAAGAATGTCGAGGCCACATTTTAGTGCGCGATGTCTTATGCCTTTCATGATATTCGTCACATCGTTTAGCCTTATCTAGATGACCTTCCGGCTCATTCAGCTAAGCGTAGGGATCATCCTGACCATCTCCATCAGATTTTTCTTCATTATAGACACTATAACATTTGGCTTAATCCACACAAATGTGTCTTCTGCGTCGATTCTGGTAGACTCTTAGGATTTATCGTTTCCAAAGACGAGATTCACCTGGATCCTCTCAAGTTTGGGGCTATTATCAATCTCCCCTCTCCTTCCTCATTACATCAGTTGCAGATTTTACAAGGGAAAGCTAATTTTTTTCACCATTTTATACCTAACTATGCCGAAGTAGCTAAAGGATTAACACGATTGTTAAAGTAGGGCGTTCCTTTTTACTGGGATGAGATCGCCTAGAAATATTTTGATGCATTGAAAACATTTTTTGTCAATGCTCCTCTCCTGCGTCCTCCAGATTATCATTGTGATTTTTCTATTATTTTTGGTTGCTGCTTTTAGCATGATTGCCATGGTTTTGGTACAAGACGATGATGACGGTCATGAGCAAGCTATTTATTACTTGTCTTGTAACCTTCTTGACCCCGAAACGCGTTATGCCCATGTTGAGAAGTTAGCGTTGGCCGTTGTTCAAGATGTTCAACATTTTTGTCATTACATTCTTTTGCGTACAGTGACGGTGGTTTCTGAATGCAACCCCATCACCTATATATTGTCTCGACAATTTCTTGGGGGAAAATACTCAAAATGGATCGTTATCCTCCAAGAGTTTGATTTGGAATTTACCGCTGCCAAATCTAAGAAATCATTGGCCTTTGCTGATTTATTTTGTTCTCTCCCTTCTGACTCCGCTCCTTCTCGTTCTGAGGACTTCATTCCAGATGATTCACTTTTCTTGGTTAGCACCCTCGATCCATGGTATGGTGATATCATCGTCTATCTCCAAACTTCATCTTTTAGATTTGAGTTGACGAAGGATGTCCACCGACGCATCCGCCATCAGTCGCAACCTTATCGTATAGTTGGAGATACTCTCTATCGTCTTGGAGTTGATTCCATACTCTGGCGATGTTTGACTCTCGAGGAAGCCAAGAAATATTTGAATGATTGTCACAGTGGTGCCTATGGCGGTCACATGTCTGGTTATGCTACTGCACAGAAGATTCTTCGTGCTGGTTATTTTTGGCCTTTTATTTTCAAAGACTGTATTGTCGCAGTTCGTAAATGTCATGATTTCCAGATTTATCAACGCAATTTGTGTGAGCCACCCGGTCCTCTTCATCTTTTCATTACCGTTGATCCCTTTGTGAAGTGGGCCATCGATTTTATGATGTGTAACCCTCACTCGGCCGGGGGGCATGCTTATATTATCGTAGCCATGGACTACTTCACCAAATGGGCCGAAGCAATGCCTACACTTGCCGCTGACGGTAATACAGCTGCTCAATTCATATTCAATCACATTATTGCTAGGTTTGGTGTCCCTCAAACCATCATTACCAATCGTGGTTCCCATTTTCGGCATTATATGGTGGCGGAGTTGACTTCTAAGTTGGGTCTGTGTCACGACAGCTCAACGTCGTACTACCCTCAAGCCAATGGCCAAGTTGAAGCTATGAACAAAGTTATTGTCATGATGCTTCAATGTACGATTGGGATCCACAAATAAAATTGGCATCTCATGTTATTTTAGGCTCTTTGGGCGTACCGAACCTCAGTTAAGAATGCAACTGGGTTCACTCCTTTCCAGTTGGTTTATGGCTTGGAAGCTACTCTCTCAATTGAATGTGAAATACCTTCACTCAAGTTGGATGTTGAATTACTGCCGAATACTTCGCCAGAAGAAGAGCGTCTCCACTATTTAGAAAGGCTGGATGAAACCCACTGCTTTGCTGCTCTCGTTATTGAAGCACAGAAAAAGCGGGTCAAAGCTCATTTTGATCTATCAGTTTCCCCTCGTTCTTTCGTTGAAGGAGATCTCGTCCTCCTGTATGACCAATCTTGTGATAAGCTAGGGGCAGGAAAATTTCAACCTATGTGGCATGGACCCTACATCTTTAAACGTGTGTTGCAGAATGGGGCCTATGAGCTAATTGACTACGAAGGTCATCCTCTTGAAAAGCCCAGAAATGGGTTGTATCTCAAAAAATATTATGCGTGAGTCATTCATGAGTAATAGGTGTACATAGGTGTTGTTTTCATTTTTGTACATTTTTTCTGGTTTGGTGTGCTTTGTGAGCGTTTTCCTGCTTATTAGGCCTTGCTTATTGTGCAAATGTCTATTATCCCTTATGTCGGTTTCGTAAATGGTGCTTCCCGCAGTACCATGAATTTGTCTTCGGCAACCTGGGTAATTTATGATCTACTGGTGAGTTGATAGATCTGCAAGGTATTTTTCTAGGATGAACTACAAATAATGTCACTGAATATAGCACTGTCATTGAGTTATTAACCAAGGCAATAAAACTCAGCATACGCGCATTTCTTGTAAATCTAGATTCATAGATTGTCGTTATACAACTCAATAATCATTATTCAGTTGGAAATCCGCACATTCTAAGATTGTATTTACGTATTCATTTGTTGGAAATACATTTTGATTTTATTACCTATCAACATATTCTTAGACAAATGAACACATTAACTGATACAGTGTGTTGGCCACCTATAAAATTTGTTCTATCAAAAGGTGGCCAAAACATTGTGGGAGCCTTCAAGAAACAGTTTGTATGCACAAATGTTATCCCTTGAAGCCTCTTGAAGACATCATCTCCTATATTTTTAATTTGTTCATTACTGTTCCCATTTCAGAACCTAAAAAATACTGCTGATTTCAAAGAGAAAGACTGCTGCAAAAAATCCATTTTCATTTTCCTTCCATCTCAGAACTATCCTTCATTTTTCTTCCTCTTTCTACATAAAATTCCTCATCTTTCCTTTGTTCCATTTCCTCCTTCATAAAAATCCACCTTGCATAGTTTAAAACCCCATTGTAAACTATGTCGAAACTCTCAAAACCCAAAAACATTGAAAACTTCATAAGAAAATACATATTTTGGTGTAAAGGTTTAAGCCCCCTTGGGCTAAGTCTTTAGTTGTTTTCTCTCCATACGCCTTGGTGCAAGAACCAAGCGCTAGCCTTCTAAGTGCTTATCGCGTTGTCCGATGGTGATTAGCCCCTCCTCTTTAACCCCCAGTCACATGACTCTCCATATAACCCAAGGCCCCGCATTCGGGCGCCAAGCCGCATTGTAAGTTAAAATTTATCATTTTTTATTATATTATAAACGTTCCGCCAGTGAAATTTTTCAGTTAATCTCCACCGTCGATTTGATCCACAGATCGATGGTGCACAATCTGTCACCCGGTGGTCCCCGCCATCCACTCACCGTCGCAAAACCACGTAGTATCCATCGCACCGCTTTTGAGAGCGGGGCTGTTGTTTTTATTTTGTAGTGATTCCATAAACTGGCTGACGCGTGGCCTCACCACTGTTCAAAAAACCATCGGTCATCGTGCATTAAAGTTCGGACGTGGAGTGGGCGCAATATTGATGTGCGCTGTCCGATCTGAGGCTGCTCATCGGATGGTGATCGCTCGCCAAAGCAGCCCGACAGTTAAGCAGGATACAACGAGGTCATTAAAGCATCTCCACCGTCTATCTGATCTGCAGATCGATGGCCCACAATTCATCGCCCTGATTCCTTTGCTTTGACTTTCTGCCCTCGCTCCCGACCGTCGATCTTTGTGCGATCGACGGCTCAGATTTAAATTCTTCTTCCACCTTCCCTTTTAATTCCTCTAATCAATATCGACCGTTGGATGATGCCATCCAATGGCCATGCTCCCTCCATGTGCCTTCTGAAGCAGTAAACCTACACATGCAGGATTTTATAACATTTGTTTTGATTTTTGCAGGATTTAATGGTTTTTCTGCCATGATGAAGAAAATTCACAGGCTGAGGGTGACGATCCTCCCGCCTTTGATTCACCAGAGAAATCATTCGCAGGGTTTAAAATTCACTTTTATCAATGATTCATGAGGTATTGATGCCATTCGATCCCTGTACAACCCTGCACACCAAAAAACATAGTTGATCAAGCGCTAGTCAGAGAGTATCAGTATCGAAGACAGAACGAACCAGAACAGGAGATTGAAGACCTAAAACACAGATCTCAATTAAATTAAAGGTGTTTTAGGAGAAAACAAAGACATATGTCGAGCCGAGAAAGCCTCCACCACCACAAGCATAGGCCAATCGAACTCTCTCCAACTCCTATAGACACCTGCAGTTTCACAGGAATCAAAGAATTTTTAATCACTACCAGAACAAGAGGTGTTGCCTAAAGATAGCTAAAAAATTAATGCAAATCAAAGATATTATCCCTAAATTGTTGGCAAAACTATTTTTAAAGATTAAGAACAGCCTAGAAGTGGATCCTTTTCGATCATTAGACCTCGAAAGGAAGAAACAGAGTTATGAAGGAGAATTAGAAATGATTACATTCCCGCATTATGCCTTGCCTGGTTCCCAAAGGCCAGGAATTGCACTGATTACATAATTAATGATACTTGACCCCTGGGAAATCCTCCCACCCCCTCATTCTTCTATAAATACTTCTGTAGAAGATGAGCAAAGGTTGGTCTCTAGACATCTGAATGCATGTAATTTTTTTTGAAGCTATTGATGCCCTGTGTGCAACTTGAAGATACATAAGCTGATATGAGAAGTTTGAAGTTGTAGAGACCCACCGGGCTTGCTGATTGTAACTGGTTTGAACATCAAATACAAGCTGTTGATTTATGGGATCCTGATTTATGTCAATGGTGATGTGTTCCTCACTGTCAATTGTTATTTTCTTTAATGTTTTCACTCTGTCCACTTTCTCTTGTAAAGAGCAGCAAACATAGAACTAGGATTTACTCTCAACAGTACCCTACTCTTACTGAAAGCTTTATTTTCTATGTTTTCTTCATTCGAACGTTCCCTTTGAAGAGTATATTAAAGCAGGTTGGTTTAAAAGAACTTGTCTGATCTATATTTCTCTTCAAAATGAGTATTTTCTGCCTTTTCCTTTAGAGTATATTAAAGCAGGTTGGTTTAAAAGCACTTGCCTGATCTAAGATTGCTCTTTGTGATTATCATATGTGTTTTCCTCTAGAATATGCTAAAAGCAGTATAGTTTAGAAGCACTTACCTGATCTTAAGTTGTTTGAACTATTTTTAAATGTTTTCTAACTGAAAGTACTTCAATGCAGGCTAGTTTAAAAGCACTTACCTGATCTCAGAATACTTTTATGTTTTTCCTTAAGTACATGCCGAATAAAGATAGTTTGAAAGTACTTACTTTATCTTAGGTTGTTCACTATTCTTCATTTATTTTTCTCTCTATTTCCTATATGTTTCATTCCATAAAATCAACTTAAGAGACCCTTTGAAATAAGTGACTTTCCCCATTGATCCTTCTTGAAGCTTGTTGTTCAATTAAAATTCTCCTATGACTCCATAGCCCAATGGGTTAAAACTATATTTTCCTTTTCTGTCAGCCGAATCATTCCTTCACTTGCAGACATCTTCACCTTTTATTTTGAACTTCCCTTACCTTCATCATGTCTTTGTCCAACCAAAAAACAAACAAACAAAACCCATGCTCTTCATAACTAGCCTAAAATCACATTTCAGGCTTTAAAGATCACATCTTTAAACTCATTCATAGAGAGATCCCTCTCTGGATTCAAGAGGGCTAGATCCTTGAATCCCAAAGTGGTTTGATGTTGTCTTATCTTTTGGTTTTTATCAATGGAAAAAACATAGGAACCCCAACATAATGGCGACTCCGTTGGGGAATCTCAATTGAATTTTCACCTTAGGTTCCCTTAAAATCTTCATAAAACCTTGTGAGTAGAAAGTAGCATTTTCAATCAATGCCAAAGAATGGTAATCATGATGAAACTTGTTTGAGTCAGTGACAAACTAGGAAAACCCTAGGATTCTCATAAGACTTTATCTAACCTTGAAAAATCAGCTATCTTAGCCATAAGAGTAGACTGTCTTTGTCTCATAACCATAGCTAAGATTTGAAACAGAGTTAGCATATTCTTAACAACCACTAGAACTTAAAAAATCCAAAAATAGTTCACATTGGTATTCAATAAAACATGGTAGTGGACCATAACACCTTTTACCTCCAAAAGAGCTAAAAAATTCCACTTGGTGACTCCACAACCCTGCAGACCTTTAGACTCCATTGGGAGGACCCGTAATCATTATAAAACCATTCAAACTCAGTAAGAGGGCTTTAGGATTAAATTTCTCTTAGAAAAATATCAGTTAAACCACTCACAGATTGTCATATCTGGTTAACACTTTTCTTGTTTGGTTAGGTGATGCAGGAGCATTAGACGAAGAGGAAAATACTTTGTAATAATTAAAAATTAGGATTTTTTAAGTTTTAGAAGAGCCAGATTTTTATGAATGATTTGAGTGGGTTTTAAATTATTTTTAATTAAATATTGTAAATAAATTGAGAATATGAGAGAATTTGGTCAGTTGAGGATGTAAAGGGATTGAGAGATTTTTCTAAATATTAATTTAGAAATTAGTTTCATTAATTATGGGTGAGAGAGGATCCTTAGGGATTGAAGAGTGATTTTAGGATTTGTTGAGATATTTGGGGGTTTGTTGAGTGATTAAAGGGATGAGAACCAAAATTGGTTCTATTAAATTTGTATAAATTATCAAGCCTAAAAGGCATTGAAATCAGAGAGAGTGTGCATAGAGGAATAGAGGAGAGAGCAAAGGTTTTCTATTTAGAAGCCTTCGGGCAGATTGTGAAAGGGCCAATGATCTGGAAATCAGGCCAAGGAAGGAGATTTTTATGTAAATATCATTTTAATATAGAGGGTTTGTTCATGAATTGTATATTATGCAGATGAATTTATTTTGTTCCTAAATTTTGAGTTGATTTGTATTATTGAGTAAATATTCCTTATTTGAGTTGTGTGGCATTGATTGAGAAATTCGGCATCGCAATAGATCGATGTTATGAAAATGCATAGGTTTTGATTGAAGCGCTGAGCGTATTATGTAAAGTAGAACGCTGGAAGTGTGAACACTCGATTTTGACCGGGGTTGAAGTCGATTTAAGATTTTATCAAATTATGTGGTGTCATGGAGTGAAACCTGAGTTTAATAGGGTCGAGCGAACTTTGTTTTTAATGCGGAGTCAACACACAGTGTTGTACACAAGTCTGGTTGTGTTATTTCTTTTAATGCATCGCATTAGTTGTAACAATTGGTGATATAATAAATGCGCAGTTAAAAGGCAGAAGTGTTGGTTAAATCCAATCGAATTCAACTATGAGAATTCGTGCATATACCAGAGTGAATTGAGAGTTCTATATAATGGTGGATTCCTGTACAAAGAGCGTTCGAACGAAGTAAGAGTCACGGGGTTGTGATATGGATCGAAGGTTCAAAAATGCGATGTGTTGAGAGATGGTTCAATTGCAGAAATGCGTGGACAGTATGATGATCGAACTTTGAAATGGCGCAGCAGAATTTGCCAGAAAGGTTCAATTGGTGTAATGAAAGTCCATTTTAATATCAAATTATTTCAATTACAGAGGGGACGCTCAGACATTGAAAGGGTGCAAGGGGTTTTACCCAATCGAATGGGTTAAAGCTAACATAGAGGAAGTATCATATGTCTGCCGGAATAATGTTTTGAATAAATTAAGATGCAAAGGTCATTGAAATGTAGTGCTGGAGGATTTCAAAAGTATAATCTGGAAAAATTGTTGAATTGCAACTAGGGCACAGAGGAGTTTAAATGGCGCAGTGATGGTTTCACTGATGAAAAATATTTGCAGGAGTGGATTAAAGGTAAAGGCGATGGAGTTCTGAGCAATATAGAATTACATTAAATTTATTAATCCAAGCCACTAGGTTACATAAAGAGAAGGATGACCGATTTGAAATAGTGCGATGGTTTTTATCCAGTCGACTATTCACAGCATAATTTTTAGGTAACCAGCGCATTAAGAAGATGGAGTGAAAGTGAATCCGTTGGTAAGTAAGACCAAGTGAAGCAGTGATCGAAACTTAGTTCGATTGCAGACAATTGGTATGAAAATTGCTATGTGTTGGCAGTTTGGAGTTTTAATGAAAGTCGAGCCTTGCTTATGGATTTAATATTAAATTATGTTGATGTTTGAATTTCTCCGAAATCTAACATATATATTCAGGCATGGGAATAGTAAGCTGATGGGTGTAGCAAATGTTGAGTTTTTATAAAGCTCAATAATGGAAGGGAAACTCATATTGGAATTTATTTGAAATTCAATGGTGCATTAAAAATCATATGGCGGGGTATTCCAATGATTCTATAATTATTGTTCAAGTAATTTAGATTCTGCATAATAGGTAAATATGGGCTGGTTGTTGGTTTTATAACCATGAATTAAAAGATAGCTTCCGCAAAAGTTTGTGAAATTTCCAGACTTGAGTCTTAATTGGGGCATTTACTGAGATGCATTTTTATATGCATGGTATTGTAGAGATTCTGGGTATTGCAGGGTTGGCCCTGCATCATTTTGGTATCAGAGTCGGAAGGCTCTGTTGAAGATATTTGTTTTTCTGAATGAGTGCAGGAAGGTTCTGTTGAGAACTGAAGTGTGTTTTATTTGAATGTGTTCTAAATATTATATGAAAGCTACACAATTGCAGTGAACATGATTGCAGAAATGAATGGAGGACAAGATCATGCAGGATCTTAAAGGTGAGATAATTTTCTGATTTGAAATTTGTGATTGAGGTTTATGGTTGCATACAAGATGATGGCAGTGAACCTGACATTCAGCTAAAGGCTGGATAAGGAGGAAAATTACAGTGTTCTGAAGAGAAGGTGAGTTGAAGAGATAGCCTAGAGAGAGCAGAGGAGAGTGCTCAAGAGGTTCCAAAGGCAGTGAACCAGTACTTACCAAAAGACCGAGTCCAGTGAAGTGAATTGGTGAGGTAAGTGGCAGCAGGAGAGCTTGCTGTTGCAGAGGCTATTGCAACTCATGGTGAGTGAGAAACTCATGGAGAAGATGATCATGGAGGATCAGAGAAGAGGTTCATAGGAATTCCACAGAGGTAAGATGACTGAAGAAGTCCGAGAAAGAGAAATTTCAGTAATGAAGGTACAATTGCAGGTACTACAAGAATGGCTGCAAGAACAGGAAAACTAGAATGGAGGATGGATCTTTCCACTGAAGGGAAAGAGAGTGATTTTGCAACCATTGTAGATGAGGTTGAGGCGAAGTGAAATTGCCTTATTGAAGAAGGAACTTATAGTTCTTGAGCCAGAGATGGAATTTGAAGATTCCACACGCAGATCTGTTCAAAGGGAAGTGCTGGAGGAAACAGTCAAGACTGAAAATTCTTGTGGTTTAAAAACTAATAAGTTGTGTATGTTTGTAGGTACAGTACAGGGAGATGAGCAAGCTTTAGAGTTTGTTCAAGAAGAGTTGAATCTGAAGTCTTTTCAGATCAATGTTGAGATAGCAAGATCTCAGGAGGAAATGAAGACAAAGGAGTCCAATCAGAATATTGGTGCAGATAGAGAAGGACCATCTGATGATTGGTCAAGAATCGGTGAAGGTATGGAAAATTGTGTGAAGTTTCCAAGTTCTACTCCTAATGAAATTATTGAATTGTATAGGAAACTAGATCTTCAGAGAAGAGAATTGGAGAGACAGAGGACTTATGTACAGGATAATTTGCTGAAGAAGCAAGATAAGAAAGTTTTCATGAATGACAGTTATGAAGCAAAGGATGGAAAGAAAGAAGGACTAGCTGACAGTCTCATGATGAATGCAAATCAACATACTGATGTGCTGACAGAGGAGTTGGAAAGGAACTCAGAGCAACATACTGAAGTGTTGCCAGAGGAAGCTGAGGAAAAAGACAGTAAAGATTTTCTAAGTCCTGAAGAAGACTTGGAACTGCAGAGAGAAAACTTGGTGACTGAATCAACAAGTGAGACCATTGGGCCTTGTGATTTTGAAGCTGACAATTTGATTGTGTTTACAGGTGATACAGAAGACATTCCATCACTTGGAATTGTCTTGGAAGAAGAAGAACTGTTGCAGAACAGAAATGAGACAATCATGTCTCATATGCAGAGACTTGTTTCCATGAGAGACAAGAATGTTTGCATATGTTGTCCTTGATGGCAACCTACTTGATGAAGTTGATGGTAACCTACTTGATGAAATAAGATTGTTGGTAATATGATGTAGAGTGTTATCCTTGATGGCAACCTACTTGATAAAGTTGATGACAACCTTCTTGATGAGTTAAAGGGGAGATTGTTGGCAATGTGATACAATGTGTTGACTTTGATAATGAATTTGTTCATGATGGAAACTGACTTGATGAGTTGCTAAATGTAAATCGGATGTATCTACAGATCAGTTCAGAAGTAGCAGAAGAAAGGAATTTAGAAAGTGCCAGAATAATGATAAATAAGTTATGCTACAAAGCATACGCGGGTTTGTTAAGGTGAAGTAGCGTATGCACGCGGAAAAGTACATGCCAAGTCGCGTATGCCCTTTTGCGCTCCAAATTTAGAATACCAAGGGGTGTTACCATGGTATTGACCCATTGTATTGAGCGCTGGAATATCTATTTGATCCCGTCCAGGAATACCATTAGTATTTGAGTGGTTTTGACTCATGGTATTGACAAAGGCTAAATCTATATAAGGAGAAGAAGATCATGGTGCAAGGGTGTGCATGAGTAAGGGTTGTGAATGAATAAATATCTCTAAGGAATATCTGCATGGATGAACTCTGTTCTTGATTGATAGATCTGAATCTATGATGCACCTATGAAGAAAATGATGAAGAGGGATCTCTAGATCTGAAATGTATATGTATTTTCTAGATCTGTTTATGGAATGTTTAGATCTGAGATGAGGTGAAATACTTTCTAAAGTGAAGGATGAAATTTGAGTTGTTTATCTGATCTGAAGAGCTGCATAGTCCTGAAAAGTTACAGATGTATACGCAGGTTCGCTTCAGCAAAAGCGCGTGTATACGCTGGTATGCTTAAGGAAAAGCGCGTATGGTCAGTCAAGGTTTTCTTGAAGAATGCACAGAAGTATACACGGGTTGGTGTGCATGAAAGCGCGTACATACGGAGGTTCAGTGAAGTAAAAGCACATACGGAATCTAGGGTTTTGCTGAAGTAAGTGGAATGAAATGTCTGATCTATTCTGTTATTTTACCGTTATCTGTCAATGATGTATTCATACAGAACTGGGTTGTTTGAATGATGAATATGATGTTGATTATGTTTAATTGAAGATCAAGTTGTTGGTTGATTGGTTGATGATTCAATGAATGAATTGATGGGGTTATAAGTTTCATTTTGATAAATTTTGAGCTTAAATGTGTGGAGTGGGTCCAGTTTGAAAATATGATGAAAAGTGACCTACAAGTTATGTTGTATGGAAGCTGTAGGATCCAGTATGAAAATTGATGAAACGTGGTCTGCAGAGGTGTTGAAGGTCGAAGCCTTCAGTGAGGGGGTTGTAGCTCCCTTTCAGTGGTAGCTGGTAAACGAGTGTAGGGGGTAGTGGCTCCCTTCCAGGAGACGCTGGTAAACGAGAACAGAGGGTTGTAGCTCCCTTCCAGGAGAGGTTGGTAAACGAGAGAAGGTTGTAGCCTTCTGCAGGTGGGTGCCTGCATGCTGGTATGAGTCTGTGCCAATACATGGTTGTACGATGTTTTCTTTATAATAAAATATTGAAGACTGAGACGACGGCAGTGGTGGTTTTCTCCCGACTTGGGTTTCCACCTTAAATCCTGGTGTTCATGTGTGTTGCTTATGTGTGATGGTTTATTCTATTATTTCTACACATGCTTACTGCTAACTAAACATCTGATGAATAAATTATGCATAGATCTAAGTAAAGAAATAAATACATAACAAGATCTCTGTATATACGCGAGTTTTATAAAGGATATCCGCATGTATACGCGAGTTGGTTTCAGGAAAGTAGCGTATGGGTTTTAAAGGAAGAAAAAGTATAAATTTTTGAGTATGCCCTAAATACTGATTCACCCCCCCTCTCAGTATTTTTCCCAACAATTGGTATCAGAGCTGGTCCTTCTGAAGGAGCTTGATCGCTTGAAGGAGAGCCGTCACAATGGGAAAGAAGAAAACGAAGAAGGCTACTCAAAGAAAGGAGATATCTCAGAAAACATGTGCAGTAGAAAATGAAGAAGATGAAACAGGTAGTGATTTTTGTTCTTGGGATTTATTTTCTTATGCATGCAATGGTGAAGATAGTGAAAGTAATATTGTGGATCAAGAAACAGTTCTCAAGATCCATGTTGAAGATCAACAAAGATTATTTAATAAGAGAGAATCTATCTACAAAGATATGATCTCTAGACTGAAAAGGTTGTACGACGATGTAGCTAATCGAAGTAAGGGACTTGAAGCAGAAACCATATTTCTGAAAGCAGATCTCGAAAAATCAAATAAGAAGAATGAAGGACTTGAAGCAAAAATCATCTCCCTCAAAGAAGATCTTGAAAAAGCTAATAAGAAGAATGAAGAACTTTTACAAACTGTTGAAGAACAAGAGTTGAAGGAAGAGATTCTAAAATTGAATGATCAAGTAGAAGAAGGAAGAAGGAAAGAAGAAAGCATTAAGAAGCAATGTCAAAATTTGGAGGTTGAGGTAAATATTTTGAAAGGTAAATTAGAAGAAAAAGATAAACTCTTGAGGTTTCAAGATAGTACTAAGATTCTGGATAATATTCTTAGTAGTCAAAGGTCTCCCTCTGTTAAATTTGGTCTTGGTTTTCATGAAACTGTTAAAGGAGAATCTAGTTCACAAGGAAGTGCTAAAGATTCAAAGGATATCAATGCAAAACCTGAAGTGTTGGAAGAAACAAAAGGTCAACTGACAATCATGAACTCTCAAAAGAAATCATTCCCTCCTAACTATAGAAGCATCAATAATGTTGAATTCTTTAAATGTCATAATTATAAGTACATATGCCCAATTTCTGTATATCACCTGCATACAAATAAACAGATTACTCTAAAGGTACTGCTTCTCAAGGAGGCTGCTTTTCAGCAAGTATGGTCATAAAATACCACCATTGCAACAGGAAACAGCAATAGAAAAACACATTAGGATCCTTGTGTTTATTTTTTCCAAATGCATAAGATGTTGTGCTTGCACAAAAGGACAGAAAATAATGCAGGATGAACAGATCTAAGAAATTGGAGAATTTTCAACACACTAAAAGAAATTTCAAGCAAAGCTGGAAAAAGAAGGAGGACCGGTCAAAAACGTAGGGGATAATAATCCTACTGCAGTCATCCGCTTCTAAAGCCTACTTCTCATAATGGCTGCAGGATGATGTGAGATACATTATAGGGATTATAATGTATCATCACAGGGGGAGCAATGTATCATGAATCCCATGGTTGGTTTGGTAATTCTGGTTATGTTTATTTCTGACAGTGCATCTGATGTGAAGAAGACAGGTACAGGTGATACAAATTCAGGGGGAGATGAAGCTGCGGAAATTTTCAGTGTTTCACTTTCCATACGTGGGTTTAGTGAACTAAAGCCGCGTATACACGTGAGTTCTGTTGGAAACAGTCGCATATTCTTTTCTGTTAAGGAAAATAGTGAGATGGCTCAAGAACAAGAGCACAGGTTCAGGGGGAGCATCGGTCTAACTACTAATGATTACATTGTTGGCATTGTATCTGCTTATTCCTTAGTTCTTGTAATACTCATGCTCAAAATGATGATGACATGATACATGGTTTCTTATGATAAGATTATGGATGAGCCCTGTTTGATTTTTGCTGAAAAGTATCTTTTGTTTTCACACATGGATGAGTTGGAAGTCTTATGATTCAGAGATAAGGATAGATCATGTAGAGTTTGTTGCTAATGACTTTTGTCACTGTTGAGACCTTTTTCCTACACATGTTACATCATGATTATGAATCATGAAGATCTTGGTGATATCGGATCACATGGATGATTGCTTAATATATATTTTCTATTGAAGAAGTTGTTCTGGTCTGATAATTCCTCTTGGGAAGAATATGATGCTCCAAAGAGTCTGAAGGCTTGGTTACTAATGTGCTTATGCTACAACTGTTGGATGACACTTTAAAACACAACTACATTTTCCTATATTTCTTCTCTCATATATTCCAGACAGAAGTTGAGAGTAGTCTCTCCCATGCAGAGGATCAGATCTGATTAAATTTCAGAAGATTAAGTTGGATACGCAGATTTCCTGAAAGACAATCACGTATATACGCGAGATCATACATAGAAAACCGCGTATGGGTATTTGCTGACAACATTCTTCTGGGTCAGCATTCTTTCAGCACAACTGCTGTACTGTTTGGTATCTCTGGTGGTGTTCCAGTTTTCATAATTCTATTTCATTCTCTGATATTGTTTATGAAGACGCCTTGATGATTTGTTGTTGAAAGTGTTCAGGATGCACAAGCTAAGGGGGAGCATTGGTCATGTGGAAAGGATGCATTTTTGGCATTCTCTTGATTTTCTGTGATCTGATCTCATGATTGAGATTCCTTGATCTTGATTATAAAAAGTCATATTTGTAATTTGATGAAAAGGTCATGTTGAGAATCATGATGTAAAATTGTAAGACCCATCATACAATTTGTCTAAATGTAAAAAACTTACCTCTTGGTTTGGAATGAGTCAAATTGCAAACCCACTTGGTTGGGTAGATGAGTCAAAATGTGTAAACCCACTTGGTTGGGTACTTGAGTCAAATATGTAAATCCACTTGGTTGGATCCTTGATGTAAGTATGAGTCCTTGGTGATAGGAAAGGTCATAGAGTCATGTACTTCATGAAAAATATGTTTGAAGATTCAGTATGAACTCAGGGGGAGCATGGTAACTTCAGTGAACATCAGATCTACAGAGCTCTTCTTTCTACATGAGGAGAAAAACCTTGTTTTGGTTTTCATCCGCCCTTTGCCCTTGATGTCAAAGGGGGAGAGTAACATGGTGTTTGAATAAGGGGAGAGCATCATGGTGTTTGCATAATGGTTATATTCAATGTATCTATCTGTTGTGATGATAAAACACCATCATGGTTGCCATCAAGTCCAAAGGGGGAGATTGTTGGCATATGTTGTCCTTGATGGAAACCTACTTGATGAAGTTGATGGTAACCTACTTGATGAAATAATATTGTTGGCAATATGATGCAGAGTGTTGTTCTTGATGGCAACCTACTTGATAAAGTTGATGAAAACCTTCTTGATGAGTTAAAGGGGAGATTGTTGGCAATGTGATACAATGTGTTGAATTTGATGGAACCTTCTTAATGAAGTTTTTCGTGATGGAAACTGACTTGATGAGTTCTTAATAATGTAAATCTGATGTATCTACAGATCAGTTCAGAAGAAGCAGAAGAAAGGAATTCAGAAAGTGCCAGAATAATGATAAATAAGTTATGCTACAAATCATACGCAGGTTTGTTAAGGTGAAGTAGCGTATGCCCGCGGAAAAGTACGTGCCAAGTCGTGTATGCCCTTTTGCGCTCCAAATTTAGAATACCAAGGGGTATTACCATGGTATTGACCCATTGTATTGAGCGCTGGAATATATATTTGATCCCGTCAAGAATACCATTAGTAGTTGAGTGGTTTGGACTCATGGTATTGACAAAGGCTAAATCTATATAAGGAGAAGAAGATCATGGTGCAAGGGCGTGCATGAGTAAGGGTTGTGAATGAATAAATATCTCTAAGGAATATCTGCATGGATGAACTCTGTTCTTGATTGATAGATCTGAATCTATGATGCACCTATGAAGAAAATGATGAAGAGGGATCTCTAGATCTAAAATGTATATGTATTTTCTAGATTTGTTTATGGAATGTTTAGATCTGAGATGAGGTGAAATACTTTCTGAAGTAAAGGATGAAATCTAAATTGTTTATCTGATCTGAAGAGATGCACAGTCCTGAAAAGTTACAGATGTATACGCAGGTTCGCTTCAGTAAAAGCACGTGTATTCGCGGGTATGCTTAAGGAAAAGCGCGTATGTGAAGATAGGGTTTTCTGAAGAATGCACAGAAGTATACGCGGGTTGGTGTGCATGAAAGTGCGTACATACATAGGTGCAGTGAAGTAAAAGCATGTATGGAATCTAGGGTTTGCTGAAGTAAGTGGAATGAAATGTTGATCTGGTTTGTTGTTTTACTGCTATCTGTCAATAATGTATTCATACAAAACTGGTTTGTTTTAATGATGAATATGCTACTTGAAGATCAAGTCGTTGGTTGATTGGTTGATGATTCAATGAATGAATTGATGGGGTTATAAGTTTCAGTTTGATGAATGTTGAGCTTAAATGTGTGGAGTGGGACCAGTCTGAAAATGTGATGAAAAGTGGCCTACAAGTTGTGTTGTATGGAAGCTGTTGGATCCAGTATGAAAATTGATGAAACGTGGTCCATGGTGGTGCTGAGGGTCGAAGCCTTCAGTGAGGGGGTTGTAGCTCCCTTCCAGTGGTAGTTGGTAAACGACTGCAGGGGGTAGTGGCTCCCTTCCAGGAGAGGCTAGTAAATGAGAGCAGGGGGTAGTGGCTCCCTTCCAAGAGAGGCTGGTAAACGAGAGCAGTGGGGCTGCAGCGCTTCCCTTCCAGAGAGGCCGGTAAATGAGAGTGTGGGTAGTGGCTCCTTCCAGAGAGGGCCGGTAAACGAGAGAAGGTTTTAGCCTTCTGCAGTGGGTTTCTCAAGGCAAGGCCGGGGTATGAGCTACATGGTTGTATGATGTTTTCTTTATAATAAAATATTGAAGACTGAGACGACGGCAGCGGTGGTTTTCTCCTGAATTGGGTTTCCACCTTAAATCCTGGTGTTCATGTGTGTTGCTTATGTGTGATGACTTATTATGTTCTTACTGCACATGTTTACTGCTTAATAAACATCTAATGAATGAATGATGCAATGATCTAAGCAAATAATTATCTGCATAATGAGATCTTTGTTAATACGCGAGTTTTATTAAGGATATCCACATGTACACGCAAGTTGGCTTCAGTAAAGTAGTGTATGGGTTTTAGAAAAAGAAAAAGTAAAAAGTTTTCAATTTTCACTAAATACTGATTCACCCCCCCCTCTCAGTATTTTTCCCAACAATTGGAATCAGAGCAGGTCCTTCTGAAGGAGCTTGATCGCTTGAAGGAGATCCATCACAATGGGAAAGAAACAAAAGAAGAAGGCTACTCAAAGAAAGGAGATATCTCGGAAAACATGTGCAGCAGAAAATGAAGAAGATGAAACAGGTAGTGATTGTTGTTCTTGGGATTTATTTTCTTTTGCATGCAATGGTGAAGATAGTGAAAGTAATACTGTGGATCAAGAAACAGTTCTCAAGATCGAAGTTGAAGATCAACAAATATTATTCAATAAGAGAGAGTCTATCTACAAAGATATGATCTCTAGACTGAAAAGGTTGTACGATAATGTAACCAATCGAAGTAAAGGACTTGAAGCAGAAATAATCTCTCTGAAAGCAGATCTCGAAGCATCAACTAAGAAGAATGAAGAACTTTTACAATCATTTGAAAAAGAAGGACGTGAAGCAAAAATCATCTCGCTCAAAGAAGATCTGGAAAAATCAAATAAGAAGAATGAAGAACTTTTACAAACTTTTGAAGAACAAGAAAATGAGTTGAAGGAAGAGATTTTAAAATTGAATGATCAAGTAGAAGAAGGAAGAAGGAAAGAAGAAAGCATGAAGAAGCAATGCCAAAGTTTGGAGGTTGAGGTAAATATTTTAAAAGGTAAATTAGAAGAAAAAGATAAACTCTTGAAGTTTCAAGATAGTACTAAGATTCTGGACAATATTCTTAGTAGTCAAAGGTCTCCCTCTGTTAAATTTGGTCTTGGTTTTCATGAAACTGTTAAAGGAGAATCTAGTTCACAAGTAAGTGCTAAATATTCAAAGGATATCAATGCAAAACCTGAAGTGTTGGAAGAAACAAAAGGTCAACCGACAATCATGAACTCTCAAAAGAAATCTTTCCCTCCTAACTATAGAAGCATCAATAATGTTGAATGCTTTAAATGTCATAATTATGGGCATATTGCAGCCAATTGCAGAAGCAGATCATTCCAGTCACAAACAAACAGATTCTACTCAGAAAGGTACTCTGGTTTCTTCAAGGGATATTTTTTTTCATGTAGCAAGTATGGTCATAAAGCAGCTGATTGCAATAGAAGAAAGAATAGAAAAACACATTATGATCCTTATGCTTACTTTTCTGGTCACATAATATGTTAAGCTTGTAACAAGTATGGACATGTAGAAAAAGAATGCATGATGAACAGATCTGAGAAATTGGAAACTTTTCAGCACACTAAAAGAAATTTCAAGCAAAGCTGGAAAAAGAAGGAGGACCGGTAAAAAACGTAGGGGATAATAATCCTACTGCAGTCATCCGCTTCTAAAGCCTACTTCTCATAATGGCTGCAGGATGATGTGAGATACATTATAGGGATTAGTAATGTATCATCACAGGGGGAGAAATGTATGATGATTCCCATGGTTGGTTTGGTAATTCTGGTTATGTTTATTTCTGACAGTGCATCTAATGTGAAGAAGACAGGTACAGGTGATACAAATTCAGGGGGAGATGAAGTTGTGGAAATTTTTAGTGTTTCACTTTCCATACGTGGGTTTAGTGAACTAAAGCCGCGTATACATGCGATTTCTGCTGGAAACAGTCGCGTATTCTTTTCTGTTAAGGAAAACAGTGAGATGGCTCAAGAACAGGAGCACAGGTTCAGGGTGAGCATCAGTCTAACTACTAATGATTACATTTTTGGCATTGTATCTGCTTATTCCTTAGTGCTTGTAATACTCATGCTCAAAATGATGATGACATGATACATGGTTTCTTATGATAAGATTATGGATGAGCCCTGTTTGCTTTTTGCTGAAAAGTATCTTTTGTTTTCACACATGGATGAGTTGGAAGTCTTATTATTCAAAGATAAGGATAGATCGTGAAGAGTTTGTTGCTAATAACTTTCGTCACTGTTGAGACCCTTTTCCTACACATGTTACATCATGATTATGAATAATGAAGATCTTGGTGATATCGGATCACATGGATGATTTCTTAATACATATTGTCTATTGAAGAAGTTGTTCTGGTCTGATAATTCCTCTTGGGAAGAATATGATGCTAAAAAGAGTCTGAAGGCTTGGTTACTAATGTGCTTATGCTACAACTGTTAGATGACACTTGAAAACACAACTACATTGTCCTATCTTTCTTCTCTCATATATTCCAGACAGAAGTTGAGAGTAGTCTCTCCCATGCAGAGGATCATATCTGATTAAATTTCAGAAGATTAAGTTGGATACGCGGATTTCCTGAAAGATAGTTGCGTATATACGCGAGTTCATACATAGAAAACCGCGTATGGGTATTTGTTGACAACATTCTTATGGGTCAGCATTCTTTCAGCACAACTGCTGTACTGTTTGGTATCTCTGGTGGTGTTCCAGTTTTCATAATTCTGTTTCATTCTCTGATATTGTTGATGAAGACGCCTTGACGAGAGAAGGTTGTAGCCTTCTGCAGGTGGGTGCCTGCGTGCTGGTATGAGTCTGCGCCAGTACATGGTTGTACGATGTTTTCTTTATAATAAAATATTGAAGACTGAGACGACGACAACGATGGTTTTCTCCTGAATTGGGTTTCCACCTTAAATCCTGGTGTTCATGTGTGTTGCTTATGTGTGATGATTTATTCTATTCTTACTGCACATGTTTACTGCTTACTAAACATCTAATGAAGGAATGATGCAATGATCTAAGCTAAGAATTATCAGCATAATGAAATCTCTGTTAATACGCGAGTTTTATTAAGGATATCTGCATGTATATGCGAGTTGGCTTCATTAAAGTAGCGTATGGGTTTTAGAGAAAGAAAAAGTAAAAAAATTTCAGTCTGCACTAAATACTGATTCACCCCCCCCCCCTCTCAGTATTTTTCTCAACAAATAAAGAGTTGGCTTGTATGAATAGCCAAGAAAGAACTGTGGGGAATTTTTTTGGAATTGCTACAGTGATAGAGGACGAGGATACAACGTTTGAAGAACTTGATTTGATTGTCAGAATCAATCAAGATGATGATGGAAAATTACTGAAGATTGTCGAAGGGGAAGACGAAGGTTATGCTGAAACTAATTTGCAACATGTTGATGAAATGCTTAAGAAGAAATGGCTGAAATGTTTGCCGGAGACATTTGAACTAGAGGAAGAATTTGCAGGCACTGAAGTAAATTTGCTTGAACTTTTGAAAGGAGAAAATACTAGTTTGTTAAAATTGATTTTGCTTACTAGTATACAAATAGAGATAAATGGATATGTTACTGCAAGAAGAGAATTAAATGATAATTTATTTTTTGAAGATAAATTTGCAGGTGATGAGCAAAATAATGTTGCAGAGGGACAGGAAGTTTGGGAGGCAGCAACATGTGGGGTGACATCTGCAGGAGTAAAACCTGAGGCAACTAAGGCAACATGGACAACAACAACATCAATGTTGGCAGCAAGAAGAGCAGTAACAGCAGAAGCAGCTATAGCAGTTGAATTGACAGAAATTGGGGACAACAACATTAAGCTGGACATAGGGATTGAAAGCATTAGAAGACTGATGATGAAGGTGTCTCAGAGGCAGTAGACAACAGCAAGAAAGAAGAGGAATTTCGGCAAGGGAAAGACAAAAGCAGAGTATGAAAGCATAGCTGGAGGCAGAATGCAGAACAAGATATGGAAACCTGGAGAAAAGCAGCGAGCGACAGCAGATGATGACTTGCAGAACAAAGTATGGGATCCAGGAAGACAAGGACAAAGATTTAATACGCATGATCAGGAGATCATGATCATTTTCAACCTTGGAAGTCTGATGCAGGAGCATTAGATGAAGAGGAAAATAATTTGTAATAATTAAAACTTAGGAGTTTCTAAGTTTTAGAAGAGCTATATTTTTATGAATGATTTGAGTGGGTTTTAAAGTATTTTTAATTAAATATTGTAAATAAATTGAGAATATGAGAGAATTTGGTCAGTTGAGGATGTAAAGGGACTGAGAGATTTTTCTAAATATTAATTTAGAAATTAGTTTCATTAATTATGGGTGAGAGAGGATCCTTAGGGATTCAAGAGTGATTTTAGGATTTGTTGAGATATTTGGGGGTTTGTTGAGTGATTAAAGGGATGAGAACCAAAATTGGTTCTATTAAATTTGTATAAATTATCAGACCTAAAAGGCATTGAAATCAGAGAGAGTGTGCATATAGGAATAGAGGAGAGAGCAAAGGTTTTCTATTTAGAAGCCTTCGGGCAGATTGTGAAAGGGCCAATGATCTGGAAATCAGGCCAAGGAAGGAGATTGTTATGTAAATATCATTTTAATATAGAGGGTTTTTTCATGAATTGTAGATTATGCAGATGAATTGATTTTGTTCCTAAATTTTGAGTTGATTTGTATTATTGAGTAAATATTCCTTATTTGAGTTGTGTGGCATTGATTGAGAAATTCAACATCGCAATAGATCGATGTTATGAAAATGCATAGGTTTTGATTGAAGCGTTGAGCATATTATGTAAAGTAGAACGCTGGAAGTGTGAACACCCGATTTTGACCAGGGTTGAAGTCGATTTAAGATTTTATTAAATTATGTGGTGTCATGGAGTGAAACCTGAGTTTAATAGGGTCGAGCGAACTTTGTTTTTAATGCGGAGTCAACCCACAGTGTTGTACGCAAGTCTTGTTGTGTTATTGATTTTAATGCATCGCATTAGTTGTAACAATTGGTGATATAATAAATGCGCAGTTAAAAGGCAGAAGTGTTCGTTAAATCCAATTGAATTCAGCTATGAGAATTCGTGCATATACCAGAGCGAATTGAGAGTTCTATATAATGGTGGATTCCTGTATAAAGAGCGTTCGAACGAAGTAAGAGTCACGGGGTTGTGATATGGATCGAAGGTTCAGAAATGCGATGTGTTGAGAGATGGTTCAATTGCAGAAATGCGTGAACAGTATGATGATCGAACTTTGAAATGGCGCAGCAGAATTTTCCAGAAAGGTTCGATTGGTGTAATGAAAGTCCATTTTAATATCAAATCATTTCAATTACAGAGGGGACGCTCAGACATTGAAAGGGTGCGAGGGGTTTTACCCAATCGAATGGGTTAAAGCTAACGCAGAGGAGGTATCATATGTCTTCCAGAATAATGTTTTGAATAAATTAAGACGCAGAGGTCGTTGAAATGTAGCGCTGGAGGATTTCAAAAGTATAATCTGGAAAAATCGTTGAATTGCAACTAGGGCACAGAGGAGTTTAAATGGCGCAGTGATGGTTTCACTGATGAAAAATATTTGCAGGAGCGGATTAAAGGTAAAGACGATGGAGTTCTGAGCTGTATATAATTCCATTAAATTTATTAATCCGAGCCACCAGGTTACATACAGAGAAGGATGATCGATTTGAAATAGTACGATGGTTTTTATCCAGTTGACTGTTCACAGCATAATTTTTATGTAACCAGCGCATTAAGAAGATGGTTTGAAAGTGAGTCCGTTGGTAAGTAAGACCAAGTGAAGCAGTGATCGAAACTTAGTTCGATTGCAGACAATTGGTATGAAAATTTCTATGTGTTGGCAATTTGGAGTTTTAATGAAAGTCGAGCCTTGCTTATGGATTTAATATTAAATTATGTTTATTTTTGAATTTCTCCAAAATCTAACATATATATTCAGGCATGGGAATAGTAAGCTGATGGGCACAACAAATGTTGAGTTTTTATAAAGCTCAATAATGGAAGGGAAAATCATATTGGAATTTATTTGAAATTCAATGGTGCATTAAAAATCATATGGCGGGGTATTCCAATGATTCTATAATTATTGTTCAAGTAATTTAGATTCTGCATAATAGGTAAATCTGGGCTGGTTGTTGGTTTTATAACCATGAATTAAAAGATAGCTTCCGCAAAAGTTTTTGAAATTGCCAGACTTGAGTCTTAATTGGGGCATTTACTGAGATGCATTTTTATATGCATGGTATTGTAGAGATTCTGGGTATTGCAGGGTTGGCCATGCATCATTAGGTCTAGAAAACACAACATAGTGGCTTCTACAAAGAATCACACTAGAGCCTATCCTGACCATGATCCACCTGAGATAGTTGACAATCTAGAAAGTATCCTTAGGAGGTCTCCTAGGATTAAATTATCAACTGTTTTTGGATCACCCTTAAGAGCTAATTCAGTTCCTGAAAATATTTCAGCTCTACAACAATCACAAGTTTAATTAGTGAATCCCTTTAGAACTAGGTCTCATGGTAACTTAGGTCAGTTAGATTCTGAGTCTTCACTTTCATCTCCTGAAACAAGTGAACATCCTGGTAGTAGAGAAACAACACCTCTTGATTCACATTTCCTTCAAAACTTAGGTGTCTCTCATCCAAGATCAGCTCGGAAATCTATTACTGGTCCATCCATTTCTGCTCACCCTACATCCACTGTTCAAACCACCCCACTTCAGCCCACTTTCCTTCCTGTTAATCCACCTCTTGTAAATCCACCTCCACCACATATCATGGCAGCATGGTATGCTCCCTTAGTCCTTCCTGTACCATTAGTCAATCTTCCGCAGGACTATCAGTCCAAAATTCCATTATATGATGCTAGAAATGCTACAACTGCGTCACAACATATGGATAAAATGAATGACTACTTTGACCGAAATCAAATTGATGATGATTCTGTCAAGCTTAGATTATTTTATCAAAGCTTAGGAGGGGAAGTCAGAAAATGGTTTAAAGGCTTAAGCCCTCATAGTATCAATGATCTCCAAGCCTTTCATCAGGCATTCTTAAACAAATGGGAAGTAAATAAAAACCCTCTCCAAGTCCTTTCGGATTACAAGAACCTCCATAGAGACACGGGGGAAAGTGTACAAGCTTATTGCACCAGATTTAATAATGTATATAATGCACTTTCCCCAGATCTAAAACCTCCACAAGGCTCAGATTTAAACGAATTTCCTGAAGGTTTTGACCCTGAGATGGCCTATCAGCTGAGAGAGAGAGATCCTGCAACTCTTGAAGAAATGAAAAAAGGTGCTCTTGCTGTAGAAGTAAACTTGATGGAGAAGAGAGAGAGAATGAAAAATGAAAATAGAGTATCCTTTAGAGAGGAATCTACACCCTCTACTTCAAACTCAAAAATGGAGATAATGATGGAGGAAATGATGAAGAAAATGAGCATCCTTGAGAGAGCACAAGCCATTCAAAACCAAACTGCTCCTCAAAACAAAAACCAGAACCAGAATCAGAATTTTAGAAGGAACCAACCTCCAAACAGACCTAGGGAATATGATCAACAGATCACTCCTCCCTTTCATCAAAACTATATAAGTGAGGTTGAGGAAACATATGAGATAACAGAGGAATATGATATCAACATGTTGGGGGTAGATAATGATTACTTTGAGATTCATTATGATAGAAAAAAAGGTCTTCATACCCCTTATGATGACAACAGAGATGATGATGAAAGTTATTTTCAAGACATGGAAAATGTCATCATAGAGTCTCAAAAAGAATATGACCTTATAATCAAAACCAATCAACAAAATCCCAACACCAAAACCTCTGAAAAATCTTCACAAAAAAGCACTACAACCAAGCCTAAAATTGTCAAACAAAAAGATAAAACAATGGCTATAAATTCTGATAAAGGTAGAGAGAAAGGCACTCAAAACAATGAAAAAAAGAGTGCGGACATTAT
This sequence comes from Pinus albicaulis, assembly GCA_034641835.2. Classification (NCBI taxonomy): domain Eukaryota; kingdom Viridiplantae; phylum Streptophyta; class Pinopsida; order Pinales; family Pinaceae; genus Pinus; species Pinus albicaulis. The sequence goes on from CM076584.1 coordinate 38,457,976, forward strand.
TAGTACTACCACTTCAGCTAGTACTCCTGTTAAGACCATTTTGTTAAATACGAATAGAACAAATCAGCAAGCTGATGTTGCTGATAGATTGGCAGATAGTAAGGCTGAGAAAAGTTCTTCAAAGAAAAAAATTCCTTTCAGCCTAGAGCAGGAAATTTCAAAGATCAGAATCTCGGTTCTCCCTGACTGAGTTGGCTGCCCAGAATGTATATATGACCCAAATTTTGAAGGCTTTAAATATTGAGGATAATAATGACACAGTCAATCTTAATGATGACCAGCCAGAGCTCATTTTTAGTCCTAAGATTGAAGGTATATATCAAGAGGGACCCGTTCCTCCCTTTTATGTGAGTTTGAATGTTCATGACAAAATCCTGCATAATGCTATGCATGACTCCGAAGCCTCGCACAACCTTATGCCAAAGGTGATAATGGAAAGTATAGGACTAGAAATAACCAGACCTTACAAGGATTTATATCTTTTGATTCTAGCAGAGTGAAGTGCCTTGGCCTAATCAAAGACCTTTGTGTGAGTTTGACCCAAATCCCAGCCAAGTGCATGGTGATGGATTTTGTGGTGGTTGATGTGCCTCCTAAGTATGGCATGTTGTTGTCAAGATCATGGGGTGCCAAGCTGCAAGGTACCATACAGATGGATGGGACATATGCCACTATCCCTATCTTTAGCCAGCTTAGAAGACTATACAGAGAGGCACACATGAGATTCATGGTCAGTAGCTCAAAAAATCCTAAAAATTTCCCCATTTATTCTATCCATACAGACCTGGATTCGTTTATCTTTTACAATAATGAATCCATAAAGGAGTCAGAGCCAGAACACAGCGATTCAAATAACCAGTTAGAGGCCCCTAATCTAGAAATGATGGCAGTTCTAGATATGGAAGAAAACAAGAGAGAAAATTCTGAATAGTGCATTGAAACAATAAACCAGAGTGAACAAAGCCAAGATGGAAAACAACAGACTACCCCTCACACTCAACTCCATGAAAATCCTGAGGAAAAAGACCCAGCACAACATGTTGCGAATCCCAGAATAGAACATAATAATGAACAAGGCAATAGGGATGAAAAACATGTTAGCCCTACAAGAAATCCCTTATGGTGCATGAACTTTGACGGGTCTTGCACTAAAAAGAGTGCGGGAGCTAGAGTATGGTTGGTTGACACTGAAAACAATTACTCCGAAAGCCATGCTTTCAGGCTAGATTTCAAATGCACTAACAACATCGCAGAGTATGAGTCTCTCATCCTAGGATTACGTCTATTGAAATAACTGGGAGCCAAGAATATAATTGTTCAAGAAGACTCAGAATTAGTCATCAAACAACTAAATGGAGAGTATGCCATTAAGCAACCTAAACTAAGGGTATACCGAAATAATGCCATAGATTTCTTGAACACGTTTACAAAATATGAGCTCGTGTTTGTCCCAAGGAGTCAAAACATAATTGCAAACGGGCTGGCCTGCGCTGCTAGTTCATGTCAAGAATCACTTGGTGATAAATAGATCATCATTCAAACAAAATATAGACCTGCAGTGCCAGATAATGAAAAATATTGGCAGGTCTTTGAGGACGACAAGCAGATAGATAATTTCCTACTTGGCAGGAACGAATTTGATTTATCTGATTCATATTCTAAATCCGATGAAAATTGCCTCAACAAAGAGTCCCCCGAGGGAGATAAACTATCTGGTTCTGTAAAAATCAACATGTTAACTAAAAAACTTGGAACTCATACTGAAGAGTACGAGGACGCAGGAAATGAAGACATAGAGGTATTTCCGTCAAAGGACAAGAACATACCTAGGGGGTTAGCACCTTTAGAAGACCTGTTTGATTTTAATGATGTAGCAAAGAAACCCACTGTAGAATACGCAGAGTCTGATGTCGAGGAATGCAACATAGGCACAGAGGATAATCCTTAAATGATTAAATCAGCTAGGTCCTTGCCAGCAGACATGAAAAAGAAATACATCGACCTATTTAAAGAGTTTTTTGATGTGTTTTCCTGGATCTATGAAGACTTAAAGGCCTACAATACAGAAATCATCTAGCACAAGATCCCATTGAAAGAAAACCAAAAACCCTTTAGGCAAAAACTGCGTCGAATTAATCCAATACAACTGCCTCTAGTAGAAAAGGAAATCAAGAAAATGTATGTGGTAGGAATCATAGTGCCTGTGAGGTTTTCAGATTGGGTTTCTAACATTGTAGCTATGAGGAAAAATACAGGAGAAATCAGATTGTGTATTGATTTCAGAAACCTTAACATAGCCTCCCTAAAGGACAATTACCCTTTACCCAAAATGGAACACATCCTACAAAGGGTAGTTGGTTCAAAGAGGATTTCTCTGTTAGATGGTTTTTCAGGGTATAACCAAGTTTTAGTACTCCCAGAAGACCAACTCAAGACATCTTTCACCACTCCCTAGGGCACTTTCATGTATGTGCAAATTCCATTTGGATTAATGAATGCTGGGGCCACTTTCCAAAGGGCCATGGACATTGCATTTTCAGAGGAGATAGGGCACTTCATTGTAATTTACCTTGATGACATAACAATTTATTTCAAAATGGATGAAGAGAACCTTAAACATCTAAGAAAGGTCCTGGAAAAGTGCAGAAGGTTTGGATTATCTTTAAATCCCAAAATGACAGTGTTTGGCCTTCAAGAAGGTAAACTCCTCAACCATATTATATCAGAAAAGGGGATTAAAATAGATCCAAAAATATTTGAGGGAATACTACAGATTAGCCAACCAAGGAACATAAAATAATTACAGTCCTTTATTGGAAAGATTAACTTCTTAAGGAGGTTTATTCCCAACTTAGCAGAGCTCCTTAGAAACATGACTAATATGCTGACGAAAGCAGTAGGAGTGAAGTGGACTGTAGAAGCCAAAATATCCTTTGAATTGGTAAAACATGCACTCACCCGGGCACCTGTCCTGATCATCCCCGACTTTTCAAAGGATTTCCTTATTTTTTCCTTTGCCTCAGAGCATACTGTGGCTGCAGTCCTATTGCAGAAAAATCCAGAGGGACAGGAACAGCCTATTGCTTTTTTCAACAAGGCTTTAAGGGATGCACCCTTGAAATATAACATAATGGAAAAACAGGCCTATGCTTTGGTAAAGGCCTTAAAGGACTTCAAGGTGTATATTCTGCATTCCCACATCATTGCCTATGTGCCTAATATAGTGGTAAAATACATCTTGTCACAAGACCCAGATGGAAAGAGGGGCAAATGGATTGCTGCAATATTAGAGTATGATTTGGAAATCAAACCCACAAAACTCATTAAAGGTCAAGGCTTAGCTCAATTAATGGTTGAATCTAATCTACAAGCCCTTGACATTAACATGGTAGATGCCTTGGATGAACAGGAAGAATTACCTGCTCCCACTATCGAAGAGCGGTTTCAAAGCTCACCTTGGTACACTAACATCTTGTATGTGCTTACAAATATTAATGCTCCTCTTGATTTATCAAAAACAAAGGAAATGTTTTTAAGGTTGAAAGCTAGGAACTATTTCATTTTAAATGAAGGTTTATATTGGAAAAAATACTAATGGTTTATTGCTTAAATTTTTTCCTGAAGTTGATGCAGAGAGGATCGAGCATGAATTCCATGAAGGAGAATGTGGAGGTCATCTCTACTGGAAAACCATAACCAATAAAATCCTTAGAGCTGGCTATTACTGGCCCACCCTCTTTCAAGATATCCATAAAATGATAGTTGCCTGTCACAAATGCCACATTTTTGAAGGCAAAATAAAACTCCTCCCTTTACCATTACAACCTATCACTGTTGAAGCTCCTTTTCAATAATGGGGCCTAGATTTCATAGGAGAAATCCATCTTGCTTCATCTGCCCAACACAAATGGATTCTCACAGCCACTGACTACTTCACCAAATGGATAGAGGCCATACCTTCTAGGAATGCCACATATTCTGTCATTATAAAATTTCTTGAAGATCATATCCTATCTTGATTTGGCTGTCCTAGGAAGATTATTACTGATAATGCTGCTGCTTTTGGTTCCAGAAAGATGATTGATTTTTTTCATAGGTATCAGATTACACTTGGTCATTCTACTGCTTACTACCCTCAAGGTAATGGGCTAGCAGAATCATCAAATAAAATTTTGGTGACCATCATCAAGAAATTACTTGAAGAAAATAAAAAAATCATGGAATAACAAGTTGGTGCATGCTTTGTGGGCAGACAGATTGACCACAAAGAAGTCCATTGGAATGTCCCCTTACCAGCTTTTTTATGGATTAGATGCAGTGTTTCCTACCAGCCTGGGTGTACCAGTGATAAAATTGATCCAAGAAATACAGTCAGAAGAAAACAGTATGGTAAGGAGGATCAATCAGACTATACATATCCATCAAACAAGGGAAGAAGTCTACAATAGAGCTCAAAAGGTACAAGAGAATATAAAGAAGTTGTTTTACAAGAGAAAAAAAGCTTCTGACTTCAACATTGGAGACAAGGTACTCAAGTGGGACTCCAAAAGAGAAGATAAGGGTAAACATGGTAAATTTGACAATTTGTGTCAAGGTCCTTACATGATTCAGTCCACCATTGGTCCAAACGCCTTTTTTCTGCAAGAGTTAGATGGCACAAATCTGTTTGGGGGTCCTGTCAATGGCAGGATTTCAAGCATTACTACTACTGAGTTCAATTTTAAAAGATTTAATTTCCATTGTAAATACCATTGCTTTGTTCAGTTTTATAAAGAAAAATATACAAAAACAATAAAAGATAGAAAAGAGGGCAGATTGTAAAAAACAATAAAGGTATAGCCCCATACCAAAAAAGAGAAACAAATCTGAAAGTGTGCAAGTTCAAATGCCACTCCTGAAAAACACACTTCTAATTAGTCAAACAGCCTAATCTTGACTAATTAGTTTTAAATTTATTGCTGATAAGATAGTGAATTCGATTTTCTAAACTATTTAATCTTGGCTTAGATAGATTAGGTTAGAAATGAAAGGTTCAAACATGCTCAAAACCTGAACCTAAGTTTCCATGAGAAATGACTCAAATATGTTTATTTCTTGAGTCAAGAAAGAAGGTGAATAACTAGTTCTAATCAACTCAAAATCTGAACCAGATGACAAAGGAAAGACCGCTCAAAAAAAAAAAAAAAAAAACATAGCTGTAAAAAGATGAAGTACTTGAATCGTTAGATCTGAAGCCTTCCATTTTTGCTTTAAATTTTCTACAAAATAAATGTCTATGTGCAGCTTGTTTTTATGCCATAGATCACAACAAGTCAAACATCTTAATCTTGACTTGACTATTTTTAAACTTTTGTTGTAGAATTTAGAGAATAAAATCTGTTAGACTGTTTAATCCTAACAAATTAGTAGATTAGGTAGAGAATCATATGGACTCAACTGTTTAATATGAGTTCATGGAGAAATAAGGAGTAGAAATAGATCAGATTTCCTATTTTCAAAAAGAATAAAATTTTGTAACAGAGTTTGCCAATCCAAGTGCACTCTAATGAAGAAAAAATGTTAGATCAGTAGGATTGGGTAGGTAGAAAGCTTGTTGAACGAAGATCCATTGTTTTTCATGGCTGCTAACATGTTTTCAGAGTAGAGTAAGATCATTCTGGTAAATAAGGCAGCCCAATGGATGAGGCACAGGTCAGTCTCCTGGAGAATGCAAGTCTAAAGTTCTTGATGCCTTCAGGAAGGCACCATCCCCAAGTGGAGCCACTGTTGGCCACCTATAAAATCTGTTCTATCAAAAGGTGGCCAAAACATTGTGGGAGCCTTCAAGAAATAGTTTTTATGCACAAATGTTATCCCTTGAAGCCTCTTGAAGACATCATCTCCTCAGTTTTGAATTTTTTCATTACTGTTCCCATTTCAGAACCCAGAAAATACTGCTGATTTCAAAGAGAAAGATTGCTGCAAAAAATCCATTTTCCTTTTCCTTCCATCTCAGAACTAACCTTCATTTTTCTTCCTCTTTCTGCATAAAATTCCTCATCTTTCCTTTTTTCCATTTCCTCCTTCATAAAATCCCACCTTGCATAGTTTAAAACCCTGTTGTAAACTATGTCGAAACTCTCAAAACCCTTGAAAAAAATTGAAAAATTCATAAGAAAATACATATTTTGGTGTAAAGGTTTAAGCCCCCTTGGGCTAAGTCTTTAGTTGTTTTCGCTTCGTACGCCTTGGTGCTAGAACCAAGTGCTAGCCTTCTAAGTGCTTATCACATTGTCTGATGGCAATTAGCCCCTCCTCTTTAACCGTCGGTGCAATTTTTCAGTCAATCTCCACCGTCGATCTGATCCACAGATCGACGGTGCGCAATCCGTCACCCGGTGGTCCCCGCCATCCACTCACCGTCGCAAAACCACGCAGTATCCATCGCACCGCTTTTGAGAGCGGGGCGGTTTTTATTTTTATTTTGCAGTGATTCCATACACCGGCTGACGCGTGGCCTCGCCACTGTTCACAAAACTATCGGTCGTCGCGCATTAAAGTTCGGACGTGGAGTGGGCGCGATATTGATGTGCGTCGTCCGATATAAGTCCGCTCATCGGATGGTGATTGCTCGCCAAAGAAGCCCGACAGTTAACGAGGATACCACGTGGTCATTAAAGCATCTCTGTTGTCGATATGATCTGTAGATTGACAACCCACAATTCATCGCCCTGATTCCTTCGCTTTGACTTTCCGCCCTCGCTCTCGACCGTCGATCATTACGCGATTGACGGCTCAGATTTAAATTCTTCTTCTGCCTTCCCTTTGAATTCCTCTGATCAATATCGATCGTTGGATGATGCCATCCAACGGCCATGCTCCCTCCATGTGCCTTCTGAAGCAGTCAACCTACACATGCAGGATTTTATAACATCTTTTTGTATTTTTGGAGGATTTAATGGTTTTTCCGCCATGCTGAAGAAAATTCACGAGCTGAGGGTGACGATCCTCTCGCCTTCGATTCACCAGAGAAATCATTCACAGGGTTTAAAATTCACTTTTATCAATGATTCATGAGGCATTGATGCCATTCGATCCCTGTACAGCCCTGCACACCAAAAAACACAGTTAATCAAGCGCAAGTCAGAGAGTATCAGTATCGAAGATAGAACGAAACAGAACAGGAGATTGAAGACCTAAAAAACAGATCTCAAGTAAATTAAAGGTGTTTTAGGAGAAGACGAAGACATCTGTCGAGCCGAGAAATCCTCCACCGCCACAAGCAGAGGCCAATCGAACTCTCTCCAACTCCTATAGACACCTGTTGTTTGAAAGGAATCAAAGAAGTTTTAATCACTACCAGAACAAGAGGTGTTGCCTAAAGACAGCTGAACAATTAATGCAAATCAAAGATCTTATCCCTAAATTGTTGGAAAAAGTATTTTTAAAGATTAAGAACAGCCCAGAAGCAGATCCTTTTCGATCATTAGACCTCGAAAGGCAGAAACAGAGTTATGAAGGAGAATTAGAAATGATTACATTCCCGCATTATGCCTTGCCTGGTTCCCAAAGGCCAGGAATCTCACTGATTACATAATTAATGATACTTGACCCCTGGGAAATCCTCCCACCCCCTCATTCTTCTATAAATACTTCTGTAGAAGATGAGCAAAGGTTGGTCTCTAGACATCTGAATGCATGTAATTTTTTCTGAAGCTATTGATGCCCTATGTGCAACTTGAAGATACATAAGCTGATATGAGAAGTTTGAAGTTGTAGAGACCCACCGGGCTTGCTGATTGTAACTATTTTGAACATCAAATAAAATCTGTTGATTTATGGGATCCTGATTTATGTCAATGGTGATGTGTTCCTCACTGTCAATTGTTATTTTCTTTAATGTTTTCACTCTGTCCACTTTCTCTGGTAAAGAGCAGCAAACATAGAGCTAGGATTTACTCTCAAAAGTACCCTACTCTTACTGAAAGCTTTATTTTCTATGTTTTCTTCATTCAAACGTTCCCTTTGAAGAGTATATTAAAGCAGGTTGGTTTAAAAGCACTTGCCTGATCTAGATTTCTCTTCAAAATGAGTATTTTCTGCGTTTTCCTTTAGAGTATATTAAAGCAGGTTGGTTTAAAAGCACTTTCCTGATCTAAGATTTCTCTTTGTGATTATCATATGTGTTTTCCTCTAGAATATGCTGAAAGCAGTATAGTTTAGAAGCACTTACCTGATCTTAAGCTGTTCGAACTGTTTTTAAATGTTTTCTAACTGAAAGTACTTCAATGCAGGCTAGTTTAAAAGCACTTACCTGATCTCAGAATACTTTTATGCTTTTCCTTAAGTACATGCCGAAGCAAGATAGTTTGAAAGTACTTAATTGATCTTAGGTTGTTCACTGTTCTTCATTTGTTTTTCTCTCTATTTCCTATCTGTTTCATTCCATAAAATCAACTTAAGAGGCCCTTTGACATAAGTGACTTGCCCCATTGATCCTTCTTGAAACTTGATGTTCAATTAAAATCCTCCTATGACTCCATAGCCCAATGGGTTAAAACTATCTTTTCCTTTTCTGTCAGTCGAATCATTCCTTCACTTGCAGACATCTTCACCCTTTATTTTGAACTTCGCTTACCTTCATCATGTCTTTGTCCAACCAAAAAACAAAAAAACAAAACCCATGTTCTTCATAAGTAGCCTAAAATCACATTTCAGGCTTTAAAGATCACATCTTCAAACTCATTCATAGAGAGATCCCTCTCTGGATTCAGGAGGGCTAGATCCTTGAATCCCAAAGATGTTTGATGTTGTCTTATCTTTTGGTTTTTATCAATGGCCAAAACATAGGAACCCCAACACAGTGGCTAACATTGTATTAGATATACATTTGCATAATTTGTAAAAGAATCATCATATGTAAAAGATCCATGTAGGGAAATAGATGTATATATATATATATATATATATATATATATATATATATATATATATATATGTATGTATGTATGTATGTATGTATGTATCGCATGTTTGCAACTGTGTACATCATAACTTCAAAAAATATATTTGTGTTTCTGTTACATCTTGAGACATCATGTCTCTCAAATATGCAGATAAAATAAAACATAGGTGTTTAATCAGCATGGTGCTCATGATAACATGTCACTGCTCGTACTAGCCACCTCAGAAAGCGTTGAATTCGGTTGGGCACCCCTACGGTATGTCTCTAGTAGGTGCGAGGAACATCGTCAAAACGTGCATAATCTGGGACTCCTCGTGTGATCCCCTCCATGTTTCGCACTATCTCATCTTCCTCGCCGCCCTCACCTTGAGGGTCGAAATTGCGAGGGATTCACCTCGCTATTTGTGAAATGTCGGCAGGTCTCTATGTGCCAATGTTTGCAATTAAATGGATTTAATGTCAGAACATGCATAAATAAAAAAACAACATAATACTCATAAAACTTAAAAAATGAGTCTCACCCAAATCTTCATCCCAATATTCTCCCTCTGGGAGTGGGAGGTCCGGATCATCAGTGAAATATGTACCAGAGTAGGGTTAGTCCTCCACGACAATCAGTTTTCAGCGGAGCCAATCAAAGAATTCTGGTCTCAAGGACATCTGTTGACCGCCCCCTGCCCTTGGCATCAAAGCTACCCATCAATCCATCCATGGTTCTCTCGCTGGTGGTGTCGAGACTATGAACTCCTGTCACTGAAAAATGGGTATTCGTTCCAAGAAGAATAATACCAGAATAGATCCATAATAAAATTGTTTCAATTTGGTCTTCTTTCATTTTGTTATTTGGTGCTTCATGTTTATGGTCACGGCCTCTGCCCAGTTGTAGATGGTCAGTGTCATGCAGCCCACAGCAAGAAGCAACTGTGTCTTTGTTGCTTCGTGCGGTGCTTGAGACCACGTAGCTCATGTGATGGTATGTAGCACCACTCATAGTGTCAAATCTGGGATAGTTTGAATGTCAACTTTCCCGCTACCTGATCCCTTCTGTGCTCCTGGACATACCCTGTCTATCACCATGGTCATGTTTTCCATGCAGGGCCGGGTACCGGTTAGGATTGGTGTTTCTCCCCTCTGCAATAATCTTGTGATGAAATACACGTCAGAGACATCAATCTCAAGTTCTTGATCCCGAAGGATGAACTTCTCTTGATTTTCATCGTAAATGCTGACCAAATACTGTAATAACTCTAGTTGGGCTCGGAGATATGGCGTTCGGAAGAATTTTTTCAGACCATAGTTTCTGAGAGCTTCCATGACTCTCTCATTTTCCATGGCCAGCTCATCTTCTTCGCTATGTTCCCATTCTTTCCATTCAATGGCCATTTTTCTTCTTTCTACCTGCAAACACATTCATATAAGTGGTATTAGTTAATTTTGAAACTTAAATTTGTGAATAAATGTGGAATTTAATTAGAATTTTTTCCTAGAAATGGTTTTTACCATTGGCGCGACTGTTTCCCAAATAATCGCGCCAATGGGCGCACCCTAGTGTAAAAAATCAGGCGGTTGGCGCGACTCTGTGCCCGAAACCCGTGCCAACCGCTCGGCCCTAATTCTTACATTTCCTCCCCCAAAATTCGAAATTGACAATTGCAAGCAAGAAATGACTTAAAATGACAAGAGGGATCTCAGCTCTTACCTGGAGTTGACGTATTTGTGATTGATCTGCTGGATTGGCTGCTATCGTCACCGCTGTTAGCCACCTATAAAATTTGTTCTATCAAAGGTGGCCAAAACATTTTGTGAAGCCTTCAAGAAACAATTTTTATTACCAAAATGTTATTTCTTGAAGCCTCTTGTAGACCTCATGCCTTTTTCTAAAAATCTTCACTATTGTTTCCCTTCAAAACTCAGAAATTCTACTGATTTCATGAGAAAGAAATGTTGTAAAATCCCCTTTCTCCCCTTCCTCCACTCAAAAACTAACCTTCATTTTTACTCTCTTTTTTCCCATCATTTTCCTCTGATTTCCATTTTTCCTCACTTCCCCTTCATAAAATCCACCTTGCATAGTTTAAAAATCCTTTTTTAGACTATATCGAAACCCCCAAAACCCTTTGAAAACCATTGAAATTCTATGAAAAAACCCATTTTTTTATTAAGGATTTAAGCCCTTTGGGCCAAGTCTTAACCACTTCACTACCATGTGCCTTGGTGCTAGAACCAAGAGCTAAACCTTTCGGCGCTTATCGCATCGGAGAAAATCCAAAGCACACAAGTCTGTTTCATTGTGTTAACAAAAGCCCCGATGCGATTAGCTCTCTGTTCATAACCCCCTATCATGTTGTTATCTCATATAACCCTTTGGGCCTGCAATCGGGTGTTAAACCATTTTGAAAATCCATCTCCGATCCGTTATTTCTTTTATATATCAAAAAACCCATTTACCCAAAGTGTTGGTCTAAATGCGCCGAGTTATGTTTTTTAAATGAAGATGGGTTGATTAAAAGACCACATCAAAAGTTTCGATGCGATTAAGTCCCGTATGTATAAACCCCGCCCTCCGCTTTCCATTCCATATAACCTATGCCCAGGACCAGAGGTTAAAGTCCCAAGGTGCTTAATCGCATCACAAGTTTCGAATGGGTTGATTGAAAGACCGAGCCCGATAGTTCCGATGCGATTGGCCTTTTATTGTATACGCCCCGGGCCTATTATCATTCCATACATCAAGTGGCCCTGCAATCGGGTGCCAGCCACTTCATATATATATATATATATATAGATATATTCCGCCCCAATCCACCAAAACTTTGTATTATTTGAAAATTTGGGTTTTTCATATGTTTCAAATATTTTCCACCGGGGCACAATTAAAGCAATATCTGTCGTCGATCTGGAGCCGATCAAACGGCCCACGCAGCATCGCAATTTTCATTTGGTGCGTTTGTTTTTTTCCCCTGATTAGCCATCCCTCCGATTCATTACCCATCGTTGATCTGATCCTCTAAATCAATGGTTAACGTGCAATCGCATCGCCCTTCCCGATCGCGCAATCGCATCGCCCTCCCCGATCGCATAATCGCATCGGCGTTTTCCAACACACCCTTATTCTCTCCCCACCGATTGCGATCCTCTGATTGAATCTGGACCACCCACGTGTCCAGATTGGATGACCCATATCTTTCCCACATGATTTCATTGCCTTTCGCCTTTCCACTTTATGTTTTTCGACTAATCCCCACCGTCGATCTCCGCGCGATCGACGGATCTGATTTATTCTCTTCCTCCATTCTCGTTTAATCGTTTCTAATGAATTCCAACCATTGGATGATTCCATCCAATGGCCCTACTCTCTTCCCACGCCTCTAAAGTAGTTTAAACCAAAACGCAGGATTTCTTAATTGGTTTCGTGTTTTGCAGGTTATCAATGGTTTTCCATTTTATTAAAAGGAAAGTCGAAGGCTGGGAATGATGATTCCCGCGCCTTGATGCATTAAAGAGAACCATTCGCTCGGCTCAAAAACTATGTCTCGTCGATGTTTCATGAGGCATTGATGCCATATGAGCCCTGCGCAGCCTGCACATCAACAAGACATAGCAATTCATAAAAGAAACAAAGAGTATTAGTGTTTGAAGATTTCCTAACACAGTTTGAAGGATTAAGGCACAAATTTAGCAAATCAAAGCATAAATCCACGGATAAATACTTCATAAATATCAGAAGACACATGATAAGCCTGATCAAACCTAAAACATAGTTCTCAAGTAAATTAAAGGTGTTTTAGGAAGAGACGAAAACAATTGTCGATCCGAGAAAGCTTCCACCGCCCCAAGCAGAGGCTAATCGAACCCTCTCCAGCTCCTAAAGGCACCTGCAGCCTCACAGAAATCAAAGAAGGCTTATTCATTATCTTAAACAAGAGGTGTTTACCTGAAGACAAATGAACAATTAATACAAATCAAAGATCTTATCTCTAATTGTCGGCAAAACTATTTGAAAGATTAAGAATAGCCCAGAAACAAATATTTTCGATCATTAGACCTCGGGGAGAAGCAACAGAGTTACTTCAACATGACACAGAGCCTCAAAAGTCAACAAAGGCTCCCACCGAGCTTAATCCTAAGTGTAAATCAATTAATGTAGATAAACACCTGTAAATTTCTTCATCGAGGCTCTCAAAGGTCACGAAGTCATCAATCTGTATTAATTGACCCAGGAGATCTTTTACCAGATCCCGCCTCCTCTTTCTATAAATACTTCTGTAGAAGATGAGAAAATGTTGGTCTCTGGACATCTGATTGCATGTAATAGTTTTCTGAAGCTACTGATGCCCTGTGTGCAACTTGAAGATACATAAGCTGATATGAGAAGTTTGAAGTTGTAGAGACACACTGGGCTTGCTGATTGTAACTGGTTTGAACATCAAATACAAGTTGCTGATTTATTTCAATGGTGATGTGTTCCTCACTATCAATTTTTATTTTCTTTAATGTTTTCACTCTTTCCACTTTCTCTGGTAAAGAGCAGCAAACATAGAGCTAGGATTTACTCTCAACAGTACCCTACTCTTACTGAAAGCTTTATTTTCTATGTTTTCTTCATTCAAACATTCCCTTTGAAGAGTATATTAAAGTAGGTTGGTTAAAAGCACTTTCCTGATCTAGATTGCTCTTTAAAATGAGTATTTTCTGTGTTTTCCTTTAGAGTATATTAAAGCAGGTTGGTTTAAAACCACTTGCCTGATCTAGATTTCTCTTTGTGATTATCATATGTGTTTTCCTCTAGAATATGCTGAAAGTAAGATAGTTTAGAAGCACTTACCTGATCTTAAGCTGTTCGAACTGTTTTTAAATTTTTTCTAACTGAAAGTACTTCAATGCAGGCTAGTTTAAAAGCACTTACCTGATCTCAGAATACTTTTATGTTTTTCCTTAAGTACATGCCGAAGCAAGATAGTTTGAAAGTACTTACTTGATCTTAGGTTGTTCACTGTTCTTCATTTTTTTTGCTCTCTATTTCCTATCTATTTCATTCCATAAAATCAACTTAAGAGATCCTGTTGACATAAGTGACTTGCCCCATTGATCCTTATTGAAACTTGTTGTTCAATTAAAATCCTCCTATGACTCCATAGCCCAATGGGTTAAAACTATATTTGCCTTTTCTGTCAGCCGAATCATTCCTTCACTTGCAGACATCTTCACCCTTTATTTTTAACTTCCCTCACCTTCATCATGTCTTTTTCCAACCAAAAACAAACAAAAAAAACCCATGATCTTCATAACTAGCCTAAAATCACATTTCAGGCTTTAAAGATCACATCTTTAAACTCATTCATAGAGAGATCCCTCTCTGGATTCAGGAGGGCTAGATCCTTGAATCCCAAAGTGGTTTGATGTTGTCTTATCTTTTGGTTTTTGTCAATGGCCAAAACATAGGAACTTCAACATAATGGCGACTCCACTGGGGATGTTTTTTGAGTTCATAGTCACTTGGCCAGCTTTTTATAAACTCCTTAGTTTCCCATACAACCACTAGAACTTAAAAAATCCAAAAATAGTTCACATTGATATTCAATAAACATGGTAGTGGACCATAACACCTCTTACCTCCAAAAGAGCCAAAAAATTCCACTTGGCGACTCCACAACCCTGCAAACCTTAAGAATCCACTGGGAGGACCCGTAATCATTATAAAACCATTCAAACTCAGTAAGAGGGCTATAGGATTAAAGTTCTCTTAGCAAAGGATCCGTTAAACCGCTCAAATATTGTCATATCTGGTTAACACTTTTCTTGTTTATTTAGGTCTAAAAAACACAGCATATTGGCTTTTAGAAAGACTCACACTAGAGCCTATCTTGACCCTGATCCACCTGAGACAGTTGATAACCCATAAAGTATCCTTAGGAAGTCTCCTAGGATTAAATTATCAACTATTTTCGGATCACCCTTAAGAGCTAATTCAGTTCCTGAAAATCTTTCAGCTCTACCACAATCACAAGCTGACTAGGTCTCTTGATGATCTAGATCAGTTAGATTCTGAGTATTCACTTTCATCTTCTGAAACAAGTGAACATCTTGGTAGCAGAGAAGCAACACCTCCTGATTTACATTTCCTTCACAAATTAGGTGTCTCTCATCCAAGATAAACTCAACAATCTACTCCTATTCCATCCACTTCTGCTCACCCTACATCCACTGTTCAAACCACTCCATTCCAGCCCACTTTCCTTCCTATTAATCCACCTCTTGTAAATCCACCTCCACCACATATCATGGCAGCATGGTATGCTCCCTTAGTCCTTCCTGTACCATTAGTCAATCTTCCGCAGGACTATCAGTCCAAAATTCCATTATATGATGCTAGCAATGCTACAACTACATCACAACATATGGATAAAATGAATGACTACTTTGACCG
Source organism: Pinus albicaulis (assembly GCA_034641835.2). Classification (NCBI taxonomy): domain Eukaryota; kingdom Viridiplantae; phylum Streptophyta; class Pinopsida; order Pinales; family Pinaceae; genus Pinus; species Pinus albicaulis. The sequence continues at coordinate 38,473,347 of CM076584.1, forward strand.
AAATGAAATTGATGATGATTCTGTCAAGCTTAGATTATTTGCTCAAAGCTTAGGAGGGGAAGTTAGAAAATGGTTTAAAGGCTTAACCCCTCATAGTATCAATGATCTCCAAGCCTTCCATTAGACATTCTTAAACAAATGGGAAGTAAAGAAAAACCCTCTCCAAGTCCTTTCGGATTACAAGAACCTCCATAGAGACACGGGGGAAAGTGTACAAGCTTATTGTACCAGATTTAATAGTGTATATAATGCACTTTTCCCAGATCTAAAACCTCCACAAGGCTCAGCTTTAAAAAAAAATTCTGAAGGTTTTGACCCTGAGATGGCCTATCAGCTGAGAGAGAGAGATCCTGCAACTCTTGAAGAAATGAAAAAAGGTGCTCTTGCTGTAGAAGTAAACTTGTTGGAGAAGAGAGCGAGAATGAAAAAAGAAAAAAGAGTGTCCTTTAGAGAGGAATCTACACCCTCTACTTCCAACTCAAAAATGGAGAGAATGATGGAGGAAATGATGAAGAAAATGAGCATCCTTGAGAGAGCATAAGCCAGTCAAAACCAAACTGCTCCTCAAAACAAAAACCAGAACCAGAATCAAAATTTTAGAAGGAACCAACCTCCAAACAGACCTAGGGAAGATGATCAACAGATCAATCCTCCCTTTCATCAAAACTATATAAGTGAGGTTGAGGAAACATATGAGATAACAGAGGAAGATGATATCAACATGCTGGGGGTAGATCAGAATCTTTGTTCCCCTTACTGAGTTAGCTGCCCAGCATGTATATAGGACCCAAATTTTGAAGGCTTTAGATATTGAGGATAATAATGATACAGTCAATCTAATGATGACTAGCCAGAGCTCATTTTTGGTCCTAAGATTGAAGGTATATATCAAGAGGGACCTATTCCTCCCTTTTATGTGAGTTTAAATGTTCATGAAAAAATCCTTCATAATGCTATGCATGACTCTGGAGCCTCGTAAAACCTTATGCCAAGGGTAATAATGGAAAGGCTAGGATTAGAAATAACCATACCTTACAAGGATTTATATTCTTTTGATTCTAGCAGAGTGAAGTGCCTTGGCCTAATCAAAGACCTTTGTGTGAGTTTGACTCAAATCCCAACCAAGTGCATGGTTATGGATGTTGTGGTGGCTGATGTGCCTCCTAAGTATGGCATGTTGTTGTCAAGATCATGGGGTGCCAAGTTGCAAGGTACAATACATATGGATGGGACATATGCCACTATACCTGTCTTTAGCCAGCTTAGACGACTATACAGAGAGGCACACATGAGATTCATGGTCAGTAGCTTGGAAAAGCCTGGAAATTCCCCCATTTACTCTATCCATACAGACCTGGATTCATTTATCCTTTACAATAATGAATCCACAAAGGAGTCAGAGCCAGAAGACAGTGACTCAGATAACCAGTTAGAGGCCCCTAATCTAGAAATGATGGCAGTTCTAGATATAGAAGAAAACGAGAGAGAAAATGTTGAACAGTGCGCTGAAACAACATACCAGAGTGAACAAAGCCAAGATGGCAAACAAAAGACTACCCCTCATGCTCAACTCCATGAAAATCCTGAGGAACGATACCCAGCACAACATGTTGCGGATCTCAGAATAGAACATAATGATGAACAAGTTAATAGGGATGAAAATGATGTTAACCCTACAAACAATCCCTTATGGTGCATGAACTTCGATGGGTCTTGCACTAAAAGGAGTGTGGGAGCTGGGGTATGGTTGGTCGACACTGAAAAAAAATTACTCTGAAAGCCATGCTTTATTTTAGGCCTAAATCTATAATGTCAAGTATGGGCTCATCCTAGGATTGCATCTATTGAAAGAACTGAGGCAAGAAGATAACTATTCGAGACTCAAAATTAGTCATCAAACAACTAAATGGAGAGTATGTTAAACATCTAGACTAAGAATTATCTTACAGAAATTGTTTGAGTATGTGTTATATTCTTTCCACGACTAAACACTGTGACCTTTACAATCGAGTGCCTGGCATGCTCGTGTTAGCCTTTTTGGTCCTTAATTTAGAGCGAATTTAGTCCGCGTCCATGGTTTTGTGCATGGTTTTGCACATAGTATTGGGGTACGATGGTTTTCGGCCCCTGGTATTTTTGTAGATCCGGTCAAGGGAACTACGGTTATGTTCTAATCCAGGGTTTATGGATTGGGGTTTATGTATGCTTCGGCATGTATATATGTGTGTTGTAACACTAAAAGGAATATAATGAAAAATCAAGCTGGTCGTCCCGATTTGGGATCCAGGGGAAAATCTCTGTGTTTATCTATTTTATGTTTTATGCTCTCGCTATTGTTTATTTTCTGTTATAAGATTCATGTGTAGATAATTTCTGTTCAGGGTTAAAACCTACAGAAATAATGCCATATATTTCCTGAACACGTTTACAAAATATGAGCTTGTGTTTGTCCCAAGGAGTCAAAACATAATTGCAAACGGGCTGGCCTGCGCTACTAGTTCATGTCAGGAAACACCTAGTGACAAACAGATCATTATTCGAACAAAATATAGACCTGCAGTGCCAGATAATGAGAAATATTGGCAGGTCTTTGAGGGCGACAAGCAGATAGAGGATTTCCTGCTTGGCAGGAACGAGTTTGAATTATCTGATTCAGATTCTAAATCCGATGAGAATTTCCTGAACGAAGAGTCCCCTAAGGAAGAAGAACCGTCTGGTTCCATAAAAATCAACATGCTAACTAAAAAACTTGGAATTCATACTGAAGAGTACGAGGACGCAGAAAACGAAGACATTGAGGTACTACCATCAAAAGACAAGAACATACCTAGAGGGCTAGCACCTTTAGAAGACATGTTTGATTTTAACGACGCAACAAAGAAACCCACTGTAGAATACACAGAGTCCGATTTCGAGGAATGTAACATAGGCATCGAAGATCAGCCTAAAATGATTAAATTAGCTAGGTCCTTGCCACCAGACATGAAAAAGAAATACATTGACTTCTTTAAAGAGTTTGTCGATGTGTTTGCCTTGAGATATGAAGACTTAAAAGCCTACGATACAGAAATCATCTAGAACAAGATCCCGTTGAAAGAAAACCAAAAACCCTTTAGGCAAAAACTGCGTCGAATTAATCCAATACAATTGCCTCTAGTAGAAAAGGAAATCAAGAAAATGTATGAGGCAGGAATCATAGTGACTGTGAGGTTTTCAGATTGGGTTTCTAACCTCGTAGCTGTGAGGAAAAAGACAGGAGAAATCAGATTGTGCATTGATTTCATAAACCTTAACAGAGCCTCCCTAAAGGACAATTACCCTTTACCCAAAATGGAACACATCCTACAAAGGGTAGTTGGTTCAAAGAGGATTTCTCTGTTATATGGTTTTTCAGGGTACAACCAAGTTTTAGTACTCTCAGAAGACCAACTCAAGACAACTTTCACGACTCCTTGGGGCACTTTCATGTATGTGAAAATGATTTTTGGATTAATGAATGCTAGGGCCACTTTCCAAAGGGCCATGGACATTGCATTTTCAGAGGAGATAGGGCACTTCATTGTAATTTACCTTGATGACATAACAGTTTATTCCAAATCTGATGAAGAACACCTTAAACATCTAAGAAAGGTCCTTGAAAAGTGCAGAAGGTTTGGATTATCTTTGAATCCCAAAAGATAGTGTTTGGCCTACAAGAAGGTAAACTCCTTGGCCATATCATATCAGAAGAAGGGATTAAAATAGATCCAAAAAGAGTTGAGGGAATACTACAGATTAGCCAACCAAGGAACATAAAAGAATTACAGTCCTTTATTGGAAAGATTAACTTCTTGAGGAGGTTTATTCCCAACTTAGCGGAGCTCCTTAGAAACATGACTAATATGCTCAAGAAATAAGTAGGAGTGAAATGGACTGTAGAAGCCAAAAGATCCTTTGAATTGGTAAAACATGCACTCACCCGGGCACCTGTCCTAATCAGCCTTGACTTTTCGAAGGATTTCCTTATTTTTTCCTTTGCCTCAAAGCATACCGTGGCTGCAGTCCTGTTACAGAAAAACCCAGAGGGACAGAAACAGCCTATTGCTTTTTTCAGCAAGGCTTTAAGGGATGCACCCTTGAAATATAAAATAATGGAAAAACAGGCCTATGCTTTGGTAAAGGCCTTGAAGGACTTCAGGGTGTATATTCTGCATTCCCACATCATTGCCTATGTGCCTAATATAGTGGTAAAAGACATCTTGTCACAAGACCCAGATGGAAAGAGGGGCAAATGGATTGCTGCAATATTAGAGTATGATTTGGAAATCAAACCCAAAAAACTCATTGAAGGTCAGGGCTTAGCTTAATTAATGGCTGAATCGAATCTACAAGCCCTTGACATTTACATGGTAGATGCCCTGGATGAACAGGAAGAGTTACCTGCCCCCACTGTGGAAGAGCAGTTTCAAAACTCACCTTGGTACATTGATATCTTGTATGTTCTTACAAATCTTAATGCTCCTCCTGATTTATCAAAAACAAAGGCAAGGTTTTTAAAGTTGAAAGCCAGGAACTATTTCATTTTAAATGAAGGTTTATATTGGAAAAATACTAATGGTTTATTGATTAAATGTTTACCTGAAGCTAACGCAGAGAGGATCAAGCATGAATTCCATGAAGGAGAGTGTGGAGGTCATCTCTACTGGAAAAACACAGCCAATAAAATCCTTAGAGCTGGCTATTACTGGCCCACCCTCTTCCAATATGTCCATAAAATGATAGTTGCCTGTCACAAATGCCAAATTTTTTAGGGCAAAAGAAAACTCCTTCCTTTACCATTACAACCTATCACTGTTGAAGCTCCTTTTCAACAATGGGGCCTAGATTTCATAGGAGAAATCCATCCTGCTTCATCTGCCCAACAAAAATGGATTCTCACAGCCACTGACTACTTCACAAAGTGGATAGAGGCCATCCCTTCTAGGAATGCCACAAACTCTATCATTGTAAAATTTCTTGAAGACCATATCTTGTCTAGATTCGGCTGCCCTAGGAATATTATTATTGATAATGTTGTTGCTTTTGGTTCCAAAAAGATGATTGATTTTTTCACATGTATCAGATTACACTCGATCATTCTAATACTTATTACCCTCAAGTTAATGGGTTATCAGAATCATCAAATAAAAGTTTCGTGACCATCATCAAGAAACTGCTTGAAGAGAATAAAAAATCATGGCACAATAAGTTGGTGCATGTTTTGTGGGTAAACAGATTGACCACAAAGAAGTCCATTGGAATGTCCCCTTACCAACTCGTTTATGGAGCAGATGCAGTGTTTCCTACCAGCCTAGGTGTACCAGTGATAAAATTAGTCCAAGAAATATAGTCAGAAGAGGACAGCATGATAAGGAGGATCAATCAAATAATACATCTCCAGCAGACAAGGGAAGAGGTCTACAACAGAGCTCAAAGGGTGCAAGATAACATAAAGAAGTTGTTTGAAAAGAGAACAAAGGCTTGTGATTTCAATATTGGAGACAAGGTACTCAAGTGGGACTCCAGAAGAGAAGATAAGGGTAAACATGGCAAATTTGATAGTTTGTGGCAAGGTACTTACATAATTCAGTCCACCATCGGTCCAAATGCCTTTTTTCTGCAAGATTTAGATGGCACAGATCTATTTGGGGGTCATGTCAATCGCAGGGTACTCAAGCATTACTACTGCTGAGTTCAACTTTAAAGCTTTCATTTCCATTATAAATACCATTGCTTTGTTCAGTTTCACAAAAGAAAAAATACAAAAACAATGAAAGAAAGAAAAGAGGGCAGATTGTAAAAAACAATAAAGGTACAGCCCCATACCAAAAAGAGAAATAAATTCTGAAAGTGTGCAAGCCTAAATGCCACTCCTGAAAAACACACTTCTAGTTAGTCAAACAGCCTAATCTTTACTAATTAGTTTTAAATTTACTACTGATAGGATAGTGAATTTGATTTTCCAAACTGTTTTTTCTTGTCTTATCAGTAGATAGATTAGGTTAGAAATTAAAGGCTCAAACAAGCTCAAAACATGAACCTAAGTTTCCAAGCAAGAGATGACTCAAATCTGTTTTACATTCTGAGTCAAAAAATATGTAAATCTGGTTCTAACATGCTCAAAACCTGAACCAGAGAACAAGGAAGAAACAACTCAAACAAGAGTCAAAACAGAGCTGTAAAAGGATGAAGGAAGTGCTTTAAACTTTCAGATCTCAAGCCTTCTATTTTGTTTTAAGTTTTTTGCAAAATAAATGTCTATGTGCAGCTTGTTTTTATGCCATAGATCACAGCAAGTCAAATAGCTTAATCTTGACTTGACTGTTTTTAAATTTCTATCGTAGAATTTAGTGAATAAAATCTGTTGGACAGTTTAATCCCAATAGATGGTAGATTAGGTAGAGAAACATATGGACTCAACTGTTTAATCTGAGTCCATGGAGAAATAAGGAGTAGAAGTAGATTAGATTTCATGTTTTCAAAAGAATAAAATGTTGTAAAAGAGTTTTCCAATCCAAATGCACTCTAATGAAGAAAAAAAAAATGCTAGATCAGTAGGATCGGGTAGGTAGAAAGTTGGTTGATGAAGTTCCATTGTGTTTTCCAGGCTGCTAATATGTTTTCATAAAAAAAGAAGATTTTCCCAGCAAAGAAGGCAGCCCAATGGATGAGGCACTGATCAGCCTTCCCAAGAAATGCAGGTCTGAAGTTCTTGATGCCTTCAAGAAGGCACCATCCCCAAGTGGAGCCACTGTTGGCCACCTATAAAATTTGTTCTATCAAAGGTGGCCAAAAATTTTTTTGGAGCCTTCAAGAAACATTTTTTATTACCAAAATTTTATTTCTTGAAGCCTCTTGCAAACCTCATGCCTTTGTCTAAAAATCTTCACTGTTGTTTCCCTTCAGAACTCAGAAATTCTACTGATTTCATGAGAAAGAATTGTTGTAAAATCCCCTTTCTCCCCTTCCTCCACTCAAAAAATAACCTTCATTTTTACTCTCTTTTTTCCTATCATTTTCCTCTGATTTCCATTTTTCCTCACTTCCCCTTCATAAAATCCACCTTGCATAGTTTAAAACTCCTTTTTAGACTATATCGAAACCCCCAAAACCCTTTGAAAACCATTGAAACTCTATGAAAAAACCCATTTTTTTATTAAGGGTTTAAGCCCTTTGGCCAAAGTCTTAACCACTTCACCACCATGCACCTTGGTGCTGAAACCAAGAGCTAAACCTTTCGGCACTTATCGCATCGGAGAAAATCCAAAGCACGCAATTCTATTTCATTGTGTTAACAAAAGACCCGATGCGATTAGCTCTCTGTTCATAACCCCCTATCATGTTGTTATCTCATATAACCCTTTGGGCCAACAATCGGGCATTAAACCATTTTGGAAATACATCTCCGATCCGTTATTTCTTTTATATATCAAAAAACCCATTTACCCAAAGTGTTGGTCTAAATGCGCCGAGTTATGTTTTTTAAATGAAGATGGGTTGATTAAAAGACCGCATCAAAATTTTTGATGCGATTAAGTCCCATATGTATAAACCCCACCCTCCGCTTTCCATTCCATATAACCTATGCCCGAGACCAGAGGTTAAATTCCCAAGACGCTTAATCGCATCGCAAGTTTCGAATGGGTTGATTGAAAGACCGGGCCCGATAGTTCCAATGTGATTGGCCCTTTACTGTATACGCCTCGGGCCTATTATCATTCCATACATCCAGTGGCCCCGAAATCGGGCGCCATCCACTTCATATATATATATATTCCGCCCCGATCCACCAAAACTTTGTATTATTTGAAAATTTGGGTTTTTCATATGTTTCAAATATTTTCCACCGGGGCACAGTTAAAGCAATATCTGTTGTCGATCTAGAGCTGATCGAACGGCCCACGCAGCATCACAATTTTCCTTTGGTGCGTTTGTTTGTTCCCCTGATTAGCCATCCCTCCTGTTGTGGATCATTATCTGCATATCCTTTTTATATTTTATTTCGAAATTTAAAAGAGAAAAAGAAAAAATAATATAAATGCGAAAATATGCTACAGTATGAAGCTATTTATACTTTAGCTTAAAAAAACAAATGCAATGTATTTCTTTATTTCGATATATATTATTTGAAGGTTAAGCCCCGAGCAGCTTCCCGAGCGGAAGTGACGATCACAGAAAAGATTTTATGGATAAGATATTGCGGGGGGAGAAACAACCCGACAGTTATCAAATCCCGACCCCCCGTAGTTGACTAGTCAGATCTTGCTTTTGCCGAGATCAACGGCTTGGATTTATTACGGGGGGTATGGGTTAAAGTTTTCCGCCGTACTCACAGACCCCCCGCAATGATGTCATCAGCTGAGGTGGAAAGCAGCTGTCATCCACTCTCAACCATTTTCCACGTCATTCCTGCATTTATTACGGATTCCCATAGCCTATTAAAGGGTTTTTCTGTCCCGTTGTTGTCTATTTGTGACTGTTTGTCCTTTTTTAACCGTGTCCCGCCACCTTTGCATTATCCGTTACCCCGCGAATTTCTTTCAAGTCCCTGTCAGTCATGGCAAAACGAACATCTTTGGATGGTTCATCAAGCCTCAGTCCACTCCTGGATAGTGAAAAGGATGTTCATGATACTGCGTCTTCCGTCAATCATCCCCTACTACATTACCAAGTAACCCTAAACACTGACAAATCCCCTGTGTTCTCTGCTATGAAAAGTTCTGGTCTGTTGTCCGCCTATGTTCCAAAAACTCACTTCTTCCCCGAGTTCATCTCATGGGTAGTCTCATCTATGTACCCTGGCAAGTGCTTCGTCATGAATTCTCAGGGGGAAAATGTCCTGCAGATATCAACACAATTGATGCGTCAAGCATTATGTTTTCCAGAAGATGAGTCTCCGTTACAGTTCTCCGAAGATTCTTTGGTTCAGTATTTTGAAGATCTATCAAATGAAGAGTTCGGTCGTTGTATGTCATTTTTGAAATCAAATCCAGAGAAAACTCAATTTGAAGGAGGAAAGTTCAATTTGGAGGTGTTCAGTGTTCAGTATAGGCCAGTTCTCAGCTGCATTACGGAGATTTTGGGAAGAGATGATGATCACGAAATTGATAAAGCAGTCTTGGGGATGTTCGCTCTGATGATGAAACCAGGGGTGGTCCTAGACATTCCGTATTTTTGGCAGGAAGTAGTAAATTCCCAATTGATCGCCTTCCCTCTAACAGGTTTCTTCAGATTTCCATCATTGGTTGTTTACTTATTTTTATATCAAAATGTTGAAGAGTTCATGAGTGTGGGTTTAAATATAGTGTATAGTAATAAAAATAAGCAGTCAGTTTTATTCTGGACCGATATGGTTAGAAAAGAAGAGAACGAAGCCGGGCTGTTTGAATTTGCTGACCATTTCATGTCTACTGCTTATAAAATTTTAAATGGAACTCTTCCTCCATGCTTTTTGCCAAAGGCCCAGGAGTTCCTACAGTTAGGACCCAATTGTAAATTTGGATATTGGTTTGTATTTGAAGATTACTCTGAGATAAGGCTGTATGGAGTTAGTATTGAGCCCTATAGGCTCCCAACCTTTGTTCCCATGAGACTTTTTTCCCTGGAATTTATAAGGCAAAGTCTTAATGTAGACCAAGTTCATTTTCTGCCCATGAAGAAAGGATTGATGTACAAGTTGCCTATGAGTGTAGGCCCTTTTGTGGTCAACACAAGACAAGCTTTTGATGAAGTCTCAAAAATATTGGAAGGGACACAGTTGTTGTTGGGAGAGAAATGGCCTTATGATCCACATGGAATAATTTCTCAGAAAAGGGTTGAGAATGGGTATGCTGCATTTTCCCATGAAATTAAACCTGATTTGGAGAAACTGGCTAATCCAGGAGAGTCAGGTTCATCAAAGACCAGTATTCAAACACCTGCAATTTTGGAAAGAATGAGCAAAAGAGGTAGAGAGGATGTTATTGAAATTGATGATGAGGAGCCCCGAGAGGAAAAAAGAACCAAACTAGTAGAAGACCATTCTTCCAATTCACCTGGTTTTACTCTCCAGGTCAATGAAGAACAAGATTTCCCCTCATCTCCTAGAAGATAGGAACTTCATTTGGAAAAGGCTCCTTCAATAAAGCAAGTGTTCACACAGATTGAGGAAAGGAACCAGAGGATAAAAGCCAATATAGAAGCACAAGCAGAGCACAATATATCTGATGACCAAACCAGATTATTGACTGTGATGGATCTGGAGAAAGATCAGTTTAAGATGGCTCTTTCACATCCGACGGGAATGTCCCTTGGACCTTCGGGCAGCTTTAAGGAGGTAAACATAGTCATGGATGTTAAAAAGATCCCCTTATGGGACAAAATGAATCTTCATATGCAGACTGGTCAGCTGATTGTAAATGATTTGAGCAAGACCAATGCTACAACAGTCAAGACTAAAAACATGCTTGCAAAGGTCATCAAAAAATGCAAAATGGAGAAAACTAATGCAAGGGCATTAACAACTCAAAATGAAGAGTTGAAGAAGATCATTATGAAAATTGGTGTGGATCCGAATGATAAAGCCGTAATTCAAAAACTTATGAAAAGTGAAGAAGTGGAAATATCTTCATTAAGGAAAAAGCTGAAATTACCAGCTACAGAGCACTCATTGGCGGCCGAAGTAGTTGAGGTTGAAAAGGAGAAAGAGGAATTGCGACATCAATTGTTGAAGAAAGACGAAGAACTCACTAAGGTAAAGCAGACCGCTATATCTTTACAGAATCATATTGAGAACCATACTTGTACCTTTGATTTTTCTGCAGGTGAAGCTGATCCTCAAGCCCAGGTTATTCAGCTAAGCACAGAATTAAAGATGGCGGAAAGAGATTGTAAACAAGCCCAGTCAGAATTGGAAACGGTTACCAAGATGATGCAGGGATGGGAAGAAAAAGCACATGAGAACAAGCAGAAACTACAGAAAGCCGAGGATGAAATCAAAGAGCTCAAGGAGAGATTAAAGGGAAATATCTCTCTTATTAAAGCTAAGGATATAATATGGAATGAGATTATTTCATAAATGCAGTCAAAATGGGATTCCATGAATATAATTTCCAGAGAGAAAAGCATGGTTTCAGAGCATGAAAAAGAGCTATTATCTGAGAAGCAGGCCGCTTTTAAAAGAGCGAATTGGGCCAGAAAATTCATAAAATGTATTAATGCCAAGACAGATGAAGAGTTAGGAGATATGGGGATACAGGATAGGTACTTCTATGCTGAGGAGGTAAATAAAATGATAATAAAAAATGACCTTCGAAAGGCCGCAGAGAAGCGGTTACTGGGAATTAAAGAGATAATTAAAAAATTTGATATATCATTTGACAAGTTGACGAGAACAGGTTTGCCCTCATGCTGGACGGAGAGAGGGGAGATTATGTCCTGGAAATTCTATGAGGATCAGTTGATATTTGCAAAAAGCAGAGCAGATGGCAGGCATGAGAAGACACAGGTTTTAAAGGGAGAAACGGTATTTAATTTCTTACAAAGGCATTTCCTTCTGCTATGGATGGTGAAGACATTATTCACAGGTAATCTTACTCACAGTCAGGTTGTTGCGTTTACACTGGAATATCATCGTTATAAGAACGCTTCGACGACTCAGGATAAGCTCTGGAAAGAATGCAAAATATTTTCTATGGACACAGAAAAGGGAACTCCAGCCACTCAGCCACAAGTAGCCGTTCAGCCACAAATAGTCATTGAGACAGCCACTATTTCAGGAGCATCAGCTCACTTAGATTATGGATTATCACATTTTATTATGTTTTAAATGAAGTCATGTAAATGTAATAGAACTTTTCCGAGGCATCTACCTCCACTACAGTGAGCAGTTAAGCAGTTAGAGTTAGTTAGAATCGGTTTCATTACTGGAAACCATTTTGGTCATATTGTATTTAAAGACAATTGGAAGAAGAGAGAAGGTTCCGAGTTTTGGACCTTGAAGCCTAATTTTGTACTGAAAAATATTGAATCAATGAAAATTTTTGCAAGTTTCCATCATTTTATCTGTGTTGAACAGTTTTCCAGTTTTCATTCTGTTTCCATATCTATGAATAAAGTAGGGTGATTTGAGCTGCAGGTCTCTTGATATCTTTGTATCTAAGAGTTAAATATCCTTAATGGGCGCTCCTCTATTTTAAAGTTATTGTTCCTCATTTCTTCAGGGTTTTATAATGGTAGATTCTGTTTTAAGCAGCATATCAAATTAAAGTCCTTTTCTTTCTTCTTCTTCCATTTCATTCACTTCAGCATAAAGAGAACATGGCATTGCAGAACTTGTAAGGATTTGATGTTTGGAGATTATATTATTAATATTTGAAGGTTTAATAAACAGAGACTGATATATACTTGTTTGTGACATAATCTTTAATGTCTTGAGCACGGATTCCTTTACACAGCAAGGAATTGTTTCTCAAGGAACAACACCTCCGATTCATTCCCCACCGTTGATTTGATCCTCAGATCAACGGTTAACGCGCAATCGCATCGCCCTCCCCGATCGCGCAATCGCATCGCCCTCCCCGATCGCATAATCGCATTGGCGTTTTCCATTGCACCCTTATTCTCTCCCTGCCGATTACGATCCTCCGATTGAATCTGGACCACCCACATGTCCATATTGGACGGCCCAGATCTTTCCCGCATGCTTTCATCGCCTTTCACCTTTCCACTTTATGTTTTTCGAATAATCCCCACCGTCGATCTCTGCGCGATCGACGGATCTGATTTATTCTCTTCCTCCATTCTTGTTTAATTGTTTCTAATAAATCCCAACCATTGGATGATGCCATCCAATGTCCTTGCTCTCTTCCCATGCCTATGAAGAAGTTTAAACCAAAACGCAGGATTTCTTAATTGGTTTCGTGTTTTGCAGGTTATCAATGGTTTTCCATTTTATTAAAAGGAAAGTCGAAGGCTAGGAATGATGATTCCTACGCCTTGATGCATCAAAGAGAACCATTCGCTCAGCTCAAAAACTGCGTCTCGTCGATGTTTCATGAGGCATTGATGCCATATGAGCCCTGCGCAGCCTGCACATCAACAAGACACAACAATGCATAAAAGAAACAAAGAGTATCAGTGTTTGAAGATTTCCTAACACAGTTTTAAGGATTAAGGCACACATTCAGCAAATAAAATCCTAAATCCATGAATAAAGACGTTATAAAGACTGGAAGACACATGATAAGCCTGATCAGACCTAAAACACAGTTCTCAAGTAAATTAAAGGTGTTTTAGGAAGAGACGAAAACAATTGTCGATCCGAGAAAGCTTCCACTGCCCCAAGCAGAGGCTAATTGAACCCTCTCCAGCTCCTAAAGGCACCTGCGGCCTCACAGAAATCAAAGAAGGCTTAGTAATTATCTGAAACAAGAGGTGTTTTCCCGAAGACAGCTGAACAATTAATACAAATCAAAGATCTTATCTCTAATTGTCGGAAAAACTATTTTAAAGAATAAGAATAGCCCAGAAACAAATCTTTTCGATCATTAGACCTCGAGGAGCAGCAACAGAGTTATGTCAACATGACATAGAGCCTCAAAAGTAAAAAAAGGCTCCCACCAAACTTAATCCTAAGTGTAAATCAATTAATTCAGATAAACACCTGTAAATTTCTTCATTGAGGCTCTCAAAGGCCGCGAAGTCATCAATCTGTATTAATTGACCCAGGAGATCTTTTACCAGATCCCGCCTCCTCCTTCTATAAATACTTCTGTAAAAGATGAGAAAATGTTGGTCTTTGGACATCTGATTGCATGTAATAGTTTTCTGAAGCTACTGATGCCCTGTGTGCAACTTGAAGATACATAAGTTGATATGAGAAATTTGAAGTTGTAGAGACCCACCGGCCTTGCTGATTGTAACCGGTTTGAACATCAAATACAAGCTGCTGATTTATGGGATCCTGATTTATGTCAATGGTGATGTGTTCCTCACTGTCAATTGTTATTTTCTTTAATTTTCTCACTCTGTCCACTTTCTCTGATAAAGAGCAGCAAACATAGAGCTAGGATTTACTCTCAACAGTACCCTACTCTTACTGAAAGCTTTATTTTTTATGTTTTCTTCATTCGAACGTTCCCTTTGAAGATTATATTAAATTAGGTTGGTTTAAAAGCACTTCCCTGATCTAGATTTCTCTTTAAAATGAGTATTTTTTGTGTTTTCCTTTAGAGTATATTAAAGCAGGTTGGTTTAAAACCACTTTCCTGAACTAGATTTCTCTTTGTGATTATCATATGTGTTTTCCTCTAGAATATGCTGAAAGCGGGATAGTTTAGAAGCACTTACCTGATCTTAATTTGTTCGAACTATTTTTAAATGTTTTCTAACTGAAATTACTTCAATGCAGGCTAGTTTAAAAGCACTTACCTGATCTCAGAATACTTTTATGTTTTTCCTTAAGTACATGCCGAAGCAAGATAGTTTGAAAGTACTTACTTGATCTTAGGCTGTTCACTGTTCTTCATTTTCTTTGCTTTCTATTTCCTATCTATTTCATTCCATAAAATCAACTTAAGAGATCCTGTTGACATAAGTGACTTGCCCCATTGATCCTTCTTGAAACTTGTTGTTCAGTTAAAATCCTCCTATGACTCCATAGCCCAATGGGTAAAACTATCTTTGCCTTTTCTGTCAGCCGAATCATTCCTTCACTTGCAGACATCTTCACCCTTTATTTTGAACTGCCCTCACCTTCATCATGTCTTTGTCCAACCAAAAACAAACAAACAAAACCCATGCTCTTCATAACTAGCCTAAAATCACATTTCAGGATTTAAAGATCACATCTTTAAACTCATTCATAGAGAGATCCCTCTCTAGATTCAGGAGGGCTAGATCCTTGAATCCCAAAGTGGTTTGATGTTGTCTTATCTTTTGGTTTTTTTCAATGGCCAAAACATAGGAACCCCAACAGCCGCAAGATTTCACAATGAAATGGGTAACTATTGCTCTACAAGAGGTAAAAAGTGAAAAGTAATTATTTTTTACCATTTTTGGCATTTATAACTTTTTCACAACCCTAATTAGGTTTTAAGGCATGTTTTTCGATTATTTTATTATATTATTTTCGAGAAATTGGTTTTACACATGTCTCTTGTGTAGCAACAGGTTTTTCATGCAATAATGATGAAGTAACGAGTTATATTTTATACTTTTTCGGACTTGGTAAAAACATGAAAAATTCACTACTGGAGTCATCTTTCAGCTCTTTTCTGACTCTCTAAAATTGAAAAGATTGTCGAGATTCTTATCGTTTTGAACTCGTTAAATGGCTACGAAACGATATTACCCAGTATACGTTTAACCCTTTTTCGGGCTGGGATGGATTATTTACGAAAAAGGAATACCTTAGCCTATCGCGACTAAGAGGTTCTCTCGGACACATTTTTTTACCTTTTCGGATCTGTGAGACTACCTACAAAAAGGGACTCCTAGATTTTTCTTTTCTACCTTATTTTCAAACTATCTAAACATGAAAAGATGCCGAGTTCTTCCTTTGTCAGACTCGTTAAACCCTAATGACATCAGACTTCGTCACCATGACATTATTCAAGTTCCTCCTTCCTAGGGATCGTAAAATGTACTAGGTTGGAATTGTCCGAAGGACAAACTTACAGTGCAAGCATATGCTATCCCCTTCAAGCTTGTTTTAAAAATAACTGGGGTACTTGCCATAAATGGTAGGGGAAAATGAAACCAAGTTTTAGCTATGTTGGTAGTATGTCGTTCTTGAACATGTCACTTGTCTGCATTTGTGTCGGGTTGGGGACATCTCATTTTGTCATCTTTGCCTTCATGGCTTTGGGTAATCTCTTTTGACCTCTCATTTTCTCTTTGCCACATCATCATGACCTTATATCCTTTGATGTCAAATACTGCCAAATCCAATGTTGTGTTGTTAATATGTTCAAGAGAATTTTGCCTCTGTAGTTTTCCACCTTCCTCTGATCTCCTATTGGTCTTGATTCACTTTCACCATGTTCCTCTGTCTCGTGTCGATGATGTGGGAAAAATTATGGCCCTCCTTCAACTAGGTCACTTCCTGTCGACTTCATCTCATTATCCAAGAATTTGATCTAGAGACTCCCTTTAGGACCTTGGAGCCTGCATGCCTCAATGGCAGGTTTTTCGCATTCAACGCAAGGTTCACATCATTGGCCTTCGATCGAGTGATTCTAAGAATGTTCGACGTTAGATCATTTTTCACATTTCGTAGATTGTACCTTTTGTACCTTGAGGGCCATCATCATCATTGGTGGTTTCTCTTGTGTCTGTTGTAATTTTTCGGGTCGAGATGGAGCACAAGACCCTGGGTTTTGTCTGATAAACTCCAGGCTACGGATTTTTGTGGTTTATTATGACTTATTGCATGACTCTCTTGATTGGATGGCTGCGACCATACCTGAGTCTATTTATTGATCCTTCCTGTTGGATGGCTGTGTCCATACCTCGGATCTCAGTTTTTATATATTCTATTATGGATGGCTACGCCCATGCCACATGATTTTTGTATCACAGATATCAGCTGTATTTGTAATTGCAGGTCTTCCGACATCGGTTTTTGGTTCAAACGGGTTCTCATAAAGCATTTCACCCCTCCCTCTCTCTCGGACTTCATGCTTTATGGGGCATCTGTTACACAGTATTTTGTCACTGTCCCTGCAATACCCAACTCACACATTGGAGGGTCGTTTTTGTGACCAAAGAGCAGTGTCATTCTTGGAAAATACCATCCTTGCATCCCTTTTGATGAAAGCAACATTCTTCTTGTTGAAATTTCCCTAATCAGAGCTGTGAAAATCCCTATTTTTTCCTTGGCACGAGTAGCCCGTTACACCCTCACGCCGACTAGGAAATTTAACACTGAGCCCGCACCACTTAGCGCTCTGTGCCAGTTAGACACCTGCGCCAAGCTTTTTATGGAATTTGTTTTTTTAAATAGAGGCAGAGGTTCCATTCCAACCACCTCAGGTATGAGTCATTGGGAGTGGTTGAACTGAAACAACCACAGACTCCTTCCTTTAGTTAGTAGTTTCCACCTCCCTTCAAACTCTCTTAAAGGATAGGACTCCGTCCCACCTTTTTAGGCATCCCAACCTCTTCCATTTCCTTTATAAAAGAAACTATCTCTTTTAGTAGAAGCTAGCTGAACGGTTGAATAGTTGAACTAGGAGAATTATACTATAGCTAAGCTGCTAGAGAAGATAGAGTAAGAAAGATTGTCTTGAGAGAGCTCGAGTCGATGACTTCTAAGAGAGCTTGAGTCTGAATTCCCTGACCAACATTTGAGACGTGTTTCATCTGAACCCCGCTGGAGGAGACTGCAACGTGAAAGCATCGTTTGTACTCTTCCTTCTACTCATTAATATACATGACTACCGTTAGGTTCCACTATTGTGTTATGATGTTTATTTGATGCGATATGTTTAGCCCTTTTTGACTGGCTAATAGTTGTGAGTGAAACTGTTCTGTCATATGTTGTTCTTGTTATTTGTCCTATGTGTAGGTATTTGAGAGTGACCGCGAATGGATCGTGATTTTCCAAGGCAGGAGCGAGAGGCCACTACTCTTTCTGCAACATCGACAGTGTTGGATCCAAGGTAGGTCAATCTACTGTGTATTTTGTTCATTCATTAACTAGGAAGAAACACTTTCGCGTGTCCTTTTGTTACTAGACCCACCCTAGGGCTAGAGGGATCGTCTCTGTCCGCAGAGAAGATTTACCTTCATAAAATTAGTGTCACCTGACTGATCTTCTAATTCCATTCTCTCCTTTGTCTGCCCGTTACTAATAACCTCATAATTATCAAGAGGGGACAGAGCCTCATCATCCTATGGTTCCTCTTGGTCAGGTAGGATGTTAGTGTGACCAGAACTACTGGGGGTGATGGATTTATCAAAAAGTTCCTCTTTCTCTTCTTCTCCCAATGGGTTTCTAGATTCGTAATCTGTCCTTATTTGTCCTAGGACTCGAGCCATTTCTTCCTAGAAATCTTGCAAGCGTGAATGGGATGGTCCTTCCTCCTCCATGGGGTCTGAGGTTCCTTAAAGTGTCTTGGACCATTTTTTCTTGCTTGGTTCTGAAGTTGTGGTTCAGGTCCCTTTTCTTCTTAGTGTATTTACCCTGGGGGGCTCAATTCCGGTTCCGTCAGAGTTTATTTCTGGTTCCTGTGCCTCAGGGTTAACAAAATTGTGTTGGAAATATGATGCAGAGTGTTGTCCTTGATGGCAACCCACTGAATGAAGATGAAGACAAGAGATAGATTGACTTGTGTTGTCCTTGATGGCAATCCACCTGATGAAGTTATTCGTGACTTGATGGACTTGGTAAATGATGTAAATCTAATATGAAATGATGTTTGTTAGCAATATGATGTTGAGTGTTGTCCTTAAAAGGCAACCCACTTGATGAAGATAATGGAAACTTACTTGATGAAGTTGTGCTTGATAGAATATGTCTTGATGAACTAAATATGATGTATCTACAGTGTGTACAGAAGGCAATGAAGAAAGGAAATCAGCATGTGCTAATTCTATGGTAAAAAGAGTATGTCTCAAGGAATACGCGGATCTGTCTAGGATAAGTCGCGTATGCATGCGGGAAACAACGTGCCAAGTCGCGTATGGGAAAAAGCGCTCTTAAAGTGCAAAACCAGGGGTAACCACCATGGTATTGACCCATTGTATTGGGTAATGATTCGTCTAAATGACCCCGTCCAGGAATACCATCGGAAGTAATGTAGTTTTGGGCTCATGGTATTGAAAAAAGGGTAAACCTATATAAAGAGAAGAAATTCATTATGCAAATCATGAGCGTGGGTGCAAGATGTCTGAGCTTGAATGAATACTTCTCTGTGAAGTATATCTGTATGGAAAGGGTAAAGGCTTGATGATAGATCTGAATCTATGATGCACTTATGAAGAAATGATGAAGCGGGATTTCTAGATCTGAAATGTACTTGTATTTGCTAGATCTGTTTATGAAAGGCTTAGATCTGAAATGAGGCGAACATATGTTTGAAGTAAAAGGGTAAATCTGAAATGAATGTCTGATATAAAGAAGTATGTTGCTCTATGATGGTTGAAGATCTATACGCTACTTCGCCGAAGAGGAAGCGCGTATATACGCGTTCGTCGAAGAAAAAGCGCGTATGCGCAATGAAATTAGCTCTATAATGGCACGTAAGTATACGCTGGTTTATGTGAACTAAGCGCGTATATACGGACATCAGAGAAAGGCGAGCGCGTATGCAAACTAGGCTCGCTAAAAGTCCGTGCAAGGAAATGTCCGATCTCTGCTCGCCGGTTTACCCATATCCACGTTGAGTTATATGTATCTGCTTCATGGTTGACTGTGCTTAAAAGTATGGAAAGGGTCTAGTCTGGAAATATGATGAAATTTGGCCTGCAAGTGGTGTCCTAGTGGAAGCTTTGGATCCAGTGTGAAAATTGATGAAACGTGGTCCATAGAGGTGCCGAGGGTTGTAGCCTTCAGTCAGGGGGTTGTAGCTCCCTTCTAGGTGAGACTGGTAAATGAGATCGGGGGGTCGTAGCTCCCTTCCAGGAGAGGCTGGTAAATGAGATCAGGGGGTCGTAGCTCCCTTCCAGGAGAGGCTGGTAAACGAGAGCAGGGGGTCATAGCTCCCTTCCAGGAGAAGCTGGTAAACGAGCATAGGTGGGTGCCTGCGTGCTGGTAGGAGGCTGCGCCAGCACATATGTTGTAAGATGTTTTCTTTATAATAAAATATTGAAGGCTGAGCAACGGCAGCGGTGGTTTTCTCCCGACTTGGGTTTCCACCTAAAAATCCTGGTGTTCATGTGTGATGCTTCTCAGGTGATGGTTTATTATGTTCTTATCGTACATGTTTACCGTTTTATGTAACATCTAATGAATGAATGATGGAATGATATAAGTGAAGAACTAATGGCATAATTAGATCTCTCCGTATACGCGAGTTTTTTATGAAGGATATCCGCGTGTATACGCTAGTTGGCTTCAAAGAAGTAGCGTATGGGTTTTAGAGCATGAAAAAGTAAAAAGTTTTAGTTTGCCCTAAATACCGATTCACCCCCCCTCTCGTATTTTTCCAACAATTGGTATCGAGCAAGTTCCTTTGCACAGGTTGACGCTTGAAGGAGATCCGTCGCAATGGGAAGGAAGCAAAAGAAGAAGGCTACTGAAAAGGAGACATCTCAGAAAACATGTGCAGCAGAAAATGAAGAAGATAAATCAGGTATTGATAGTTGTTCTTGTGATTTGCTTTCTGGTGTATGCAATGATGAAGATAGTGAAAGTAATGTCATGAATCTAGAAGAAGCTATCAAGATCAAAGTTGAAGATCAACAAAGATCACTCAAAGAGAAATACTCTATCTACAAAGAATTGATCTCTCAAATGAAAGAAAAAATAGAAATACTGAATGGACAGATAGACAAGTACCAAAGGTTCCATGATTATGCATCCAATCGAATGACAAGACTTGAAGCAGAAATTAACGATCTAAATGAAGATCTGAAAATATCAAGCAAGAAGAATGAAGGACTTGAAGCTGCAATCATCTCTCTGCAAGCAGATCTTGAAGCATCAAGTAAGAAGAATGAGGAACCTCTACAATCTTTTGAAAAGGAAGGACTTGAAGCAGAAATCATCTCTCTCAAAGAAGATCTGGAAAAATCAAATAAGAAGAATGAAGAGCTGCAACAAACATGTGAAGAAAACGAAAATTGGTTGAAAGAAGAGATTCTAAAACTGAAGGATCAAGTAGAAGATGGAAGAAGGAAAGAAGAAAGCATGACAAAGCAATGTCAAGCCTTGGAGGTTGAGGTAAACATTCTCAAAGGTAAATTAGAAGAAAAGGTTAAAATTTTGAGGTTTCAAGATAGTACTAATATTTTGGACAATATTCTAAGTAATTAAAGGTCTCCTGCTATCAAACTTGGTCTTGGTTTCCATGAAACTGTTAAAGGAGAATCTAGCTCACAAGGAAGTGCTAAAACTTCAGAGGATGTCAATGCAAAACCTGAAGTGTTGAAAGAGACAAAAGGTCAACCATCAATGATGAAATCTCAAAGGAAATCAGTCAATAATGTTGAATGTTTTAAATGTCATAATTATGGGCATGTTGTAGCAAATTGCAGGAGCAGATCATTTCAGCCTCAAACAAACAGTTCCTACATAGAAAGGTACTCTGGTTTCTTCAAGGGATATTGTTTTTCATGTAACAAGTATGGACATAAAGCAGCTGATTGTAAAAGGAGGAAGATTAGAAATACTCATTATGATTATTATGCTTATTTCTCTGGACACATGAGATGTTATTCTTGTAACAAGTATGGACATGTAGAAAAGGAATGCAGGTTGAACAGATATGAGAAATTGGATAACTTCCATCACACAAATAGAAAGTTCAAACAAATCTGGAAAAATATGGAGAACCGATCAGAAATGTAGGCAATACTGACCCTACTGCAGTCATCCGCTTCTGAAGCTGACTTTTCTTATTGACTGCAGGAATGATGTGGGATACATTATGAGATTTAGTAATGTATCGTCACAGGGGGAGCAATGCATGATGACTCTCAAGGTCAATTTGATTATTCTGGTTATGTTTACTTCTAATAGCACATCTGATGTGGAAAAGACAGGTACAGGAGGTACAAGTTCAGGAGGAGATGAAGGAAGATGAAAAATTTCTATGCTTCACCTTCCATACGCGGTTTAGATGAACAAAAGTCGCGTATACACGCGAGTTCCAGCAGACACAGTCGCGTATGCATTGATGATAAGAGAATTTATATGATAGCTGAAGATCTGGAGCAGAGGTTCAGGGGGAGCATCAGTCTGATTGTTAATAAACTCTATTATTGACTCTGTATCAGCTTAGTTTCTCAGTTCTAAATAATGAGGATACGATACATGGTTTCTTGTGTTGAAGATTGTGGATGAAAACTGTTTCCTTGTTGATGAAAAGTATTCATTGTTGAGATGAAAGTCCTATAATTCGGAGATAAGGGCAGCCCGTGCAGAGATTTTTGCTGATGACTTGCTAATGAACGTTTTCAGGTTGCACAAGTTAAGAAGGAGCACTGGTCCAGGGGGAGCAGCGGATTTTGTTGCTATGGTTGAGATCTTTCGCCTACATATGTTACTTCATGTTAAATCTTGAAGATCTTGATGGTATTGGACAACATGGATGATTGCTTGACGCATATTTGAAGATGATGTTCTGGTATGATAATCTCTCTTGGAAAGATTGTATTGACACTGCAAAGTATCTTAAGGCTTGGTTGCTAATGTGCTTATGCTACAACCGTTGGATGACGCTTGAAGACACAACTACACTGTTCTATCTATCTGTAGTCCAGGGAAGCATTCAAATATCCCAGAAAGAAGTTGAACATTGTCTTTCTCTCACAAGAGGATCAGATCTAGCTAAAATATAGAAGATGGTATTGGATACGCGGGTTTCCTGAAACACAGTCGCGTATATACGCGAGTTCATGCACATAAAACCGCGTATGTCTGATTGCTGACAATTTTCTATTTGGGGTCATCTTTCTTCATCACAGCTGCAGTGTTGTTTGGTATCTCTGATACTGTTTGGTATCTCTGGTGGTGTTCCAGTTCTCATAATTCCATTTCTAATATTTTGATAAAGATGCCTTGATGATTTGTTGGTAAAAGTGTTCAGGATGCACAATCTAAGGGGGAGCCTTAGTCATATGGAAAGGTTGCTTGGCTGCACAGATTCAGGGGGAGCATTAGCGTTGCTGAGTATAATGCATGGTTGGCATTATGAGGGTTCTGAAATAGGTTCTCTTTCTTGAGGACTTTCTGGTGTTGGTCTTAAAGTTATATTTGTAGTTTGAAGAAAAGGTCATGTAGAAATCCATGATGTAAAATTGTAATATTCAGTCATGTAAGGACTTGATAAATTTTGTAAACCCACTTGGTTGGGTAGCTGAGTCAAATTTGTAAACCCACTTGGTTGGGTAGTTGAGTCTCATATGTAAATCCACTTGGTTGGATATTTGATGTAAGTATGAGTCTTTGGTGATAGGAAGTTCATAGAGTCATGTACTTTACTGAAAATTATGTTTGAACATTCAGCATGAACTCAGGGGGAGCTTGGTCACTTCAATATATATCAGATCTGCAGAACAATTCTTCCACATGAGGAGAAAAGGGGGAGAGTATGTTGGTTTTTGATCTGCCCTTTGCCCTTGATGTCAAAGGGGGAGAGTAACATGGTGTTTGAGTGAAGAGAAAGAATAGTGTCAAAGAATGGGGAGAGTGACATGGTGTCATTGTATTCTTAATGTACCTATCTGTTGTGGTAACCAAACACCATCGTGGTTGCCATCAAGTCCAAAGGGGGAGATTGTTAGAAATATGATGCAGAGTGTTGTCCTTGATGGAAACCCACTGAATGAAGATGAATACAAGAGATTGATTGACTTGTGTTTTCCTTGATGGCAATCCACCTGATGAAGTTATTCGTGACTTGATGGACTTGGTAAATGATGTAAATCTAATATGAAATTATGTTTGTTAGCAATATGATGCTGAGTGTTGTCCTTAAAAGGCAACCCACTTGATGAAGATAATGGCAACTTACTTGATGAAGTTGTGCTTGATAGAATATGTCTTGATGAACTAAATATGATGTATCTACAGTGTGTACAGAAGGCAATGAAGAAATGAAATCAACATGTGCTAATTCTATGGTAAAAAGAGTATGTCTCAAGGAATACGTGGATCTGTCTAGGATAAGTCACGTATGCACGCGGGAAACAACGTGCCAAGTCGCGTATGGGCAAAAGAGCTCTTAAAATGAAAAACCAGGGGTAACCACCATGGTATTGACCCATTGTATTGGGTAATGATTCGTCTAAATGACCCCGTCCAGGAATACCATCGGAAGTAATGTGGTTTTGGCTCATGGTATTGAAAAAGGGTAAACCTATATAAGGAGAAGAAATTCATTGTACAAATCAGGAGTGTGAGAGCAAGATGTCTGAGCTTGAATGAATACTTCTCTATGAAGTATATCTTTATGGAAAGGGTAAAGGTTTGATGATAGATCTGAATCTATGATGCACTTATGAAGAAATGATGAAGCGGGATATCTAGATCTGAAATGTGTTTGTATCTGCTAGATCTGTTTATGAAAGGCTTAGATCTGAGATGAGGCGAACATCTGTCTGAAGTAAAAGGGTAAATCTAAACTGAATATCTGATCTGAAGAATTATGCTGCTCTATAATGGTTGAAGATCTATACGCTAGTTCACCGCAGAGGAAGCGCGTATATACGCGGCTTCGCTGAAGAAAAAGCGCGTATGCGCAATGAAATTAGCTCTATAATGTATACAGAAGTATACGCTGGTTTATGTGAATGGAAGCACGTATATATGCGACATCAGTGAAAGGAAAGCGCGTATGCAAACTAGGGTTTGCTGAAGTCTGTGGTAAGAAATGTCTGATCTGTTCTGCTGGTTTACTGATATCTTTCAGTGAGTTATATGTATCTGCTTGATGGTTGACTGTGCTTAAAAGTATGGAGTGGGTCCAGTCTGAAAATATGATGAAACGTGGCCTGCAAGTGGTGTCCTAAAGGATGCTTTGGATCCAGTGTGAAAATTGATGAAACGTGGTCCAAGGTGGTGCTGAGGGTTGTAGCCTTCAGTCAGGGGGTCGTAGCTCCCTTCCAGGTGAGGCTGGTAAACGAGATCGGGGGTCGTAGCTCCCTTCCAGGTGAGGCTGGTAAACGAGATCGGGGGGTCGTAGCTCCCTTCCAGGAGAGGCTGGTAAACGAGTCAGGGGGTTGGAGCTCCCTTCCAGGAGAGGCTGGTAAACGAGCGCAGGTGGGTGCCTGCGTGTTGGTCAAGTCTGCGCCAGCACATATGTTGTAAGATGTTTTCTCTATAATAAAATATTGAAGGCCGAGCAACTGCAGCGGTGGTTTTCTCCCGACTTGGGTTTCCACCTAAAAATCCTGGTGTTCATGTGTGATGCTTTGTGTGATGGTTTATTCTGTTCTTACTGCACATGTTTACTGTTTATAGAACATCTAATGAATGAATTATGGAATGATATAAGTGAAGAATTAATGGCATAATTAGATCTCTGTGTATACGCGAGTTTTATGAAGGATATCTGCGTGTATACGCTAGTTGGCTTCAGCAAAGTAGCGTATGGGTTTTAGAGCATGAAAAAGTAAAAAGTTTTAGTTTGCCCTAAATACTGATTCACCCCCCTCTCTCAGTATTTTTCCCAACAAATTGTCCCAGGCTATCTGTTGTCTATCCAGCTCAGGAATGATGATTAGTTTGATTAACCCCTGGTGACTAACCACTGATTGGGGATTTTTGGCTTTTCTCAATCGAGCAACAGTATCATGGAATATGTAATTTAAGAAGGCAGGCAAATTAATTGAAATATTTTGCTTAAGTACAGCTAAAAGTTTTAGTTGTTGAGTTTTACCACGTCCTGACATCCTTCACATGTAATGAAATTCTAGATGAATGTCGCCAACTCCTGCCATGGCTGGTGTAGAGAGGTAGGGTTTATCCCTCTGTTTTTTCATTCCAACGGCTCCTCCAAGTCCTGATATGCTACTACTGCTTCTCTTAGGAGGAGATGCTTCTCTGCTCATCTTTGTCCTTGCGCTGGTATTCCGAAGACTTCCGCAATAATTTCCTCAGTGACTAGTATAATTCGAACTTTGATTCTAGTTTGACCTTCCTGTGGATTTTGCAGAAACTCAATTGCAATTCCCATGTCAAATCCCTCTAATTGGTGTACATATGTCAGCCAGCCAGCTTGTTGGAGGATGGCACTCGCTGCCTCTGAAATTGAAAAGTTTGCAGGCTCGCTTCAAAGGGAATTTCCTCCCATAGTTGATATGCTCTTTTCCTCTGATTTTATCTCTTCTTGGCTCTGTTGTTTCGACTGAATGTTGTATGCAAGCGAAAGAGAGATTGTGGTTCTACACAGATAATCTTCATGCCTTAATTGTAGTGTTCCTCTGGTCTTATCGATGCGTCTAACAAGATTTGGGCAGGGGTTTCACATGCTTTCCAAATTAAGACCAATTACACCCCCTCCCTTGAAGAAAGGGCGCCCACGCCCTCAAGTGCAGGAGAGATTTGGCCACTCATGAATGCGGACAGGGGAATGTCAGTATTTGGTAATGATAATCTGTGAATGAAGGACCGGTTGGTTGAGTAATTACTAACATACGCAGTATAAAGGTCAGATTTAGAAATTTTTCATAATTGCATCTTATGCGGAAGTGACCAGAAAGCGAGAGGGAATAGTATAATCATTATTACGATATGATGTCCTTCTTCAAATGAAAAGTTATGACGGAAGCAAGGCTGAGTCAAGTAATGATTGGTGTCGTCATCCCGGGGTTCAAATATGTAAGCATATCTTTTTTAGTTATTCTTGTGGTAGGTCATAATTATCACTAATTCGAGTAATATCTTGTGGACGAAGAATGGAAGATAAGGTGTATATAAAAGAAATTGGCTATTGAAGGAGCATACTTTCATACCATAAGCAAAGCCACTGCTGCCAGCAGGCGTTCATAGCCTCGACAGGGTTACTATTTTAACCCGAAAAAATGAGCTAGGATCATTATGTAAAAATAGTTATTCTGCTAATTTTATGGAGAGATCACCATACTGGTACGATGGCCAGATAACCATGGTGCCACTCACTAGAGTTGTAGCAAAGTGATCAGGTCGTCTCGTGATGACACCTCCTGTCCTTCAAGCAGTTAAGAAGGTCATTACCCTGGTGTGGTGGCCATTGTGGGAATGTCACTTGCTACGCTCTTATGAACGTGGTAGGATGGCTCATGATGATACCCCATATCCTCTCTTAAAATTTGCATGTAAGCGTAGTACTTCTTTTTGAATTGTAACATCTTGATTTATAAGGAGGTCACTGTGCTGGTGTGATAGTCAAATAGTCACAATGCCATTCACTAGGATTATAACAGAGTGATCAGGCCAACTCATGATGAGACCATGTATCCTTCAAGTAGATGAGAAGGTCATTACCCTGGTGTGGTAGCAATTGTGGGCATGTCACTTGTTAAATCCCTACGATCATGGTAGGTTGGCTCATAATGAGACCCCCTATCCTCTTAAAGATTTGCATGAACACATAATAATTTATTTTTATACATAAAGGGGGTATCATTAACTCCTTAAGAGTTAGGGATGGTGAAAGAAGCGAAAAAAAATTCCAATACCATTAATACCACTTGTTCCCATTCCTTCATGTTGGAGGGACATATTACTCGAATAGTGCAGGAAGATATACCATCATAAGGTCATGTATTGTATGATAACATATTTGAATTGGGGCTGAATTAGCCTTTCATTTCATGTGTGCATAATTTCAGCTTCCTATTTAAGGATTATAGTGCCAAAGAGTCATCATATTGGTAATTTTACCATTTTCCCTCTCTTTTTCAACTATCATTCCCTACTCAAGGTTATTCAATTTGAACAGCAAAAAATGCAAAAAGAATGGCTATTTAATTTGGTTGAACAGCAGATGTTCAAAGATTGAACAACAGTTGTTCACAGATTTCTCAGCACAATTAAAAATGCCAAAAAAACGTTTGTTCAATTTGATTGAACAGCAGCCGTTCAAAGATCGAACAGCAGTTGTCCCCGAATTGAACAACAAAAAATAAAAACACAGCAAATGGTTGTTCAATTTGATTGAACCGCAGTCGTTTAAATATTGAACAGCAGTTGTTCACGAATTGAATAGCAAAAACAAAAACACACAAAACGGATGTTCCATTCGACTGAACAGCAGTCGTTCAAAGATTGAACAGTGGTTGTCCACGAATTGAATAGAAAAAAACGCCAAAACAACTGTTCAATTCAGCTGAATAGCATTCATTCAAATATTGAATAGTAGTTGTCCATGAATTCAACAGAAAAAATAAATAAATAAATAAAAACGCAAAAAATAGTTGTTCAATTTGATTGAACAACAGTCGTTCAAAGGTTGAACAGCAGTTGTCCACGAATTGAATAGCAAAAATAAAAATGCAGAAAATGGTTGTTCAATTCGACTGAACAACAATCGTTTAAAGGTTGAACAGCAGTTGTCCATGAATTGAACAGCAAAAATAAAAACGCCAACGAATGGTTGTTCAATTTGAATGAACAGCAACTATCTATGAATTGAACAACGAAAAATAAAAACACAATAGATGGTTGTTCAATTTGGTTGAACAGCAACCGTTCAAATATTGAATAGCAATTTCTCACGAATTGAACAGAAAAAATAAAAATGCAAAAAAATGTTGTTCAGTTCGACTGAACAGTAGCCGTTCAAATATTGCACAACAGTTGTCCATGAATTGAACAACAAAAATAAAAACGCCAACGAACGGCTGTTCAATTTGACTGAATAGCCGCCATTCAAAGATTGAACAGCAGTTGTCCATGAATTGAACAGCAAAAATAAAAATGCAACTTACAAGGAAAAGAAATTATAAGTGTGAAGAATTTACAATAAGATAGGACAAATATATACATTATTTACAAGTGATGGTAGCAAACCTCTCATGTACTTGAGTTTGTGGGGTTGTCACCCCTTATGCCACAACTTGGATGGTGGGATCATTTCATGCCTGTTCGTAAAAAGATTATTTCGTGAGAGGCTTACGATAGAGGCGCACTTTGTGTCTGTTAACTCGGAATTTTGAACCAGACCCATCTATGGTGGTCAGTGTGAGTGTGCCATTATTGTGTACTTCCTGAATCTCATATGGACTGAGCCACCTTGTTTGTAGTTTTCCTGGGAAATATTGGAATCTAGAGTCATAGAGGAGGGCCCAATCTCCTTTTTGGAATACCTTCTTCCTGATAAGGTTATCATGCCATTTCGCTCGTTGTTTTTGGATGATCGATGTGCGTTGTAGGGCTATGAGTCGCATTTCATCTAATTCATTTATTTGCTGGAGTCTTCTAGCTTGGGCTTCTGTTAAGTTCAATCCTACTTCCTCGGCTGTCAGAGTTTTGAATTCGAATTCAATAGGAAAGATAGGTTCCCTCCCAAATAATAGCTGATATGGTGAGTATCCAGTGGTGTTTTACCAGGTTATAAGATAGGCCCATAAGGCTTCTGGCAATCTAGTGGCTCAATCCCGGCAATGTGCTAATACCGTTTTGGTAAGGATTGCTTCCAGGACTTTTTTGGTGCTTTCGACTTGGCCATTTGCCTGCAGGTGGTAAGGGGACATAATTCTATGGGTGAAATGGTAATTTCTTAGCATGGCTATAATTTTATTACCTATGAATTGTGCCCCTCCATCGGTTATCACTTCCTATGGCAAGCCGTATTGTACGAATAGTTCAAAAAGAAACTTAATTACTGATTCTCCCATGGCTCTTGATAAGGCCACTACTTCTACGCATTTGGTTACATAATATGTGGCAACTAATATGTGGGATTTCTCATTTTGATGGTTGGTTGAATGGCCCAACGAATTCCAATGCCCATCGTTCGAATGGTTCTACCACCAATTGTGGTTGTCGCGGCATTTCATCAGCTTGGCCTGGGCGGCCCATTCTTTGGCAGCTATCACAGGCCTGGACATATTTCTTTGCCTCTTTGGAAATCATAGGCCAATAATAGCCTAATTGCAACACTTTATGCCCTGTCCTGCATTTTGCGAAATGGTCGCCACAAGGTTCATCGTGACAGGCTCGTAAGATATCATAGATTTTGTACTGTCTGATGCATCTATGTATGTGCATATCAGCCCCTGTGTGGAAGAGGTAACCACCAATCTAGGAGAACCTTGCGCTACGTTGTACAATCAGTTTCTATTCTTTTGGTGTTAAATGTCTGGGTAGCCTCCTGACTGCCAAGTAATTTGCGACATCTGCATTCCATGGTGTTTTTACTGCTACAACAAACAAATGTTCACCGGGGAACTGGTCATCGACTGTTAGCATGTCGTCTGTCTTGGGAACAGTTATGGACAGGAAGTCTGTGACCACGTTTTCCTTCCCTGGGCGATCTTTGATTGTTATATCGAATTCCTACAACAACAGTAACCAATGAGTTATTCTCCCATTCGTGATTGGTTTATTAGATATGTTGGGGTTCCCATGTTTTGGCCAGGTTGACAAGACCAAAAGATGAGACAACATAGAACCACTTTCAGACCTTAGGATCTAGCCCTCCTAGGTCTAGAGAGGGATCTCTCTATATGAGTCAAAGTGTATATTCTTTGGGGCTCTAAGTTATGATTTTAGGCAGATAGTTATAGGCACGAGTTTATTTTTGATTATTTGTATTTTGGTTGTTGGGAATCAAAGAAAAGTTCGTATAAGACAAGGATGAGAAAAAACTAGGAAAAGATAGATAACTCGGGGAAAATCAAGACATTGAAATGGAAGAAAGGGTTTACTTGTGTTCAATGTGCAAGCTTTCAGTTGGGCTAGTTATCTAGAGCATTTGGATCTTAAAATATGGTTGATGGAATGGAACATTAAGGAATGAAAATGAGTGAGGGGGGAAACAACCAATCAATTCTATAGATTAGGTCAGAGGTCATTTAACTCCAGACCTGCTTGGACAAAATTAGAGGCAGGACAAGGGATCTTAGAAAAGTTTAATTAAGATGGAAAGATCCTAGTGAGGCAGAGACATGGTTCTAGACCTCCCAGTGTTCTCCACTCATCCAACTAAATCCAAACAAGAACATCTAAACATAGATTTCATTAATTCATACATCAGAGAGCAGGCAATAACATCCACTACACTGGTTAAACCAATTGAAATCAATATTCAGATACACATGTAAGCAGAAAACATAAAAGGCCGGGAGAGCAGCAACATAAGGTACCTATCAAGGGTAAATCTTATGCCAAACTTCTGATGTGAACCTGTAGAAATGGAATGAAATGGAATCAAACAAAGAGATAAGAAAACATCACCAGCTGCTTTAGATCAAGATCCAAAGAAATGTGCTTGTCATATTAAAAACAACACCAATCAGGTACATCATTGCCCACAACTTGAACATTCAGTTCGAATACATCAAATCTCAACCTATCTTACAATATTACACAGAGAACTTGTCTCAAGAGAAAAATACTTGCATTTCTCTGATATCTCATCAACAACCTTTACAATAATTTCCTTCTGTGCTTTATAGCAGAGGATGAACAGAAGATCGACTGAGGAGGTATATGAACACTAAATGTGATATTAAACACAAAAATGAATGCAGGGCCAAAGCCCATTCTGTTTGACTATTGTGTATTTAATCTCTGTCACCTCCCTTGTGAAAGAGTGATCTTCTCCGGATATGATCTTGACATTTTTTGGCTGCAGTACTCCTGGTGCTTTGAACGAAACTAAGATAAACTACTGAGAGGTCTGTCATACAAATGCTCTGGCGGTTTTGAACTGTTGTTAGGGTAGAAATTCCTTCAGGGACATTGTTAATAATAAAATCTGTATGGGCGTCCTGTACTTTGATGAAGAAAAACATTCTGCTGATAAATAAACCCTGATGTTACCTTTTACTGTGCACAGGATCTCCTGTTCGATCCTCGGGGTCTTCAATCTGATGCTTTGCCTCTTAAACATCTGATTCAAGGCTTAAGATCTTCATTAACGTGCCTTAATCTCCTTTGCGTAGTACTTGGAACACATTGCCGCTCCATCTTTGCTTCTGACAGGTTAGCTCAGGTTTTAATGGCGCCGGGAGATTTTCAGAGTTGGATTCTGCCCTTCTTTAATGCAAGTCCTGTCTTCACCTTCCCGATTCGTTATTTTTATAAATCCTGCCTCTGTAAATGATCTTCTCTGATTCCTCTATCCTTGTATC
Organism: Pinus albicaulis; assembly: GCA_034641835.2. Lineage (NCBI taxonomy): Eukaryota > Viridiplantae > Streptophyta > Pinopsida > Pinales > Pinaceae > Pinus > Pinus albicaulis. The sequence continues at coordinate 38,505,291 of CM076584.1, forward strand.
AGAGATGTTCATTATGGTAGTCATTTACCTTTGATAATCCAGCAAAAACGAAAACGGATTAAGAAAACAGACATGGGGATGGCGGATGCGATGGGGACGATGGGAACGACTGTACATAACCATGCCATGGTGGAATAATGGTGAATTGTGGTGGGGTGATGCAGCACGAAGTGGAAATCGAGATAGATGGGGGACTGTAGCAATAGACATTTTAAAACCAAATAACCTTAAAAATCCCGACTTTGAATGTTATATGCAACAGAACTAATGGGTGTACGGTGGGCACACGTGGAGATGACGTGGCGGGACCGGGAGCAATGGAATAGTCAACGACGGGCGGACGAATCTGGACCATCAATCGTGGTGGAGATCGACAGCGGAGGGCGACAGATGGTGGGCCAACAGGTGCGATGGACGAGGGTTAAGCAGTGCACAGCTCGAGCGAATGACGACCGTTGGATGAGGCGCTCGAGATTTGACGGTCAACAACGATTTCGCTCGGCGTCCATGGTCGAAAGATAACGTGCGGGGGATGGGAAGTTTTTCCATCGTACAAAAGACACGTGGCGGCAGCTGTATGGAATTGTTGGGCTATCAGGAAATAATGCCCATCGCCCAAAGGCGGTGCGGAATAAACCGGCAGTTTTAGAACAGTGCACGGGCGGGGACCACCGGCTGGAGGACTGTGGACCGTTGATCCGACGGGGAAATGAACGGCGATCGCGCGATCTACGAAATGAACGAGGGAAAACGGAGAGCGTCGGGATTCACGCTCACCGTCCGATCAAACAAGATCGACGGATGGAAATTCACCCGAAAAACCCACGGGACCAGCGCCTTCGGGGTTAGCGCTTTGGTCACGGCGCTGGATCTCATGGAAGGACAGGGTTCGGGGGCTAGCGAAGAAGGGGCTAAGGATTATTATATGGTCGGAAGTGGGTTTTTACCCCATTTTGATGCATTTTTAAATTTTATAATGGCAACGATAGGGGAAAAAAGGGCAAATTAGGCCAAGGAAATGGGTATGGGCAGAGACCGAAGGGGACATGGGGGGGGATTCAAGAGATGAAAGGTGGGAATGAATGGAAGAAAGGAAACTGTCCAAGGGGAAAAGGGGAAAAATGTGGTTATTTGTAGGGGTACAAGGGGTAACATCAGGCCTTTTAGGAATGGACCAGCAGAGAGGATTTGTGTTAGGCATAGCACAAAGAGACTTCAAGGAGGATGGGTTTTCAAGAACAAGGCATTCCTTGAAGGCTCCAAAACAACCTAGCCCCCAGCTTGCTTGTCAAGAATTTCATAGGGGGGCTAACAGTGGCTCCACATGGGGATGGCTTCTTCTTGAAGGAGTCAAGAAACCAGACACAATCTTTGGAGTAGGCCAGATTCCTGCTGCTTGGCACATCCCTTTCTTTGATCAACTGCCACAATATGAATATGTTACATCAAAAGAAATATTTCTCCCAATCAAACTACCTACCCACACTACAATCCTAGCATTTTTCTTCTTTAGGGTGCATTTGAGCTAGCAGACCCTTTACATTTTATTTTCAAAACAAAAACAAACATATTCTAAGTCTACCCTTATTGCTCCATGAGACCAGATTAAACAGTTGGCCTCATATGTTTCTCTACCTAATCTAACATCTGCTGGGATTAAATCGTCCAACAGATTTCTTCTCCTACATTATAAGACGGGAAATTGAAAAACAGCGAGGCCAGGATTAGACTGTCTGACTTGCTGGAGTGAAGACTCGCAGAAAAATGCAAACAAAACTGTGAAGGCATGAAATCTGCAATTTGAAATATCCTTCTTTCTTTGTGACTTAGGTTTTGAGCATATTTGAGTCACCTCTTTTCTTTGATTTCAGCTCTGGTTTTGGGCATATTAGAGTTGATTCTTCTTTGTTCCTTGCTGGTCCAGATTTTGAGCATGTTAGGACCGGCTGTCTTCTCTGCTTTGGCTCAGGTTTTGAGTTTATTAGAGCCAATCTTTGTGCTTCAGAGGTTCATGTTTTGAACACATCTGAACCTCTCTTTTTCACTGTTTTTTGGGAAACATTTTCTTTGTTTTCTTGAAAGTAAAACTGCAATGGTATGTACAATGGAAATGGAACTGGAAATGAAAGTTAGCAGAAATAGTGTTTGAGCATCCTGCCATTGACAGGACCCCCAAACTGCTCTATACCATCAAGTTCTTGTAAGAAAAATGCATTAGGACCCACAGTGGCCTGGATGATGTATGGACCTTGCCACAAGATGTCAAATTTTCCATGTTTACCTTTGTCCTCTCTCCTTGAGTCCCATTTGAGAACCTTGTCACCAATCTTGAAATCAGCAGCTTTGGTTCTTTTGTCAAATAACTTTTTAATGTTTTCCTGAACCTTGATAGATCTGTTGTAAACTTGCTCCCTTGCTTGCTGAAGATGGATTGTTTCATTTATCCTTCTTATCATGCTGTCCTCTTCTGATTGGATTTCCTGGACAAGTTTGATTACTGGAACTCCAAGGTTGGTAGGAAATATTGCTTCTGTCCCATAGACTAGCTGGAATGGTGACATGCCAATGGATTTTTTTGTAGTAAGCCTGTCAGCCCACAAAGCATGTATGAACTTGTTGTGCCAAGATTTTTTGTTCTCTTCTAATAGCTTTTTGATGATTTCCACCAGGCTCTTATTTGATGATTCAGCCAAGCCATTACCCTGAGGGTAATAAGCAGTTGAATGACCAAGCGTGATCTGGTACCTGTGACAAAAATCAACCAATTTCTTGGATCCAAAAGCAGCAGCATTGTTGGTGATTATTTTCCTTGGGCAACCAAACCGAGAGAGGATGAAGTCTTCTAGGAACCTAATGATGACAGAATCAGTGGCATTCCTAGTGGGTATGGCTTCTATCCATTTAGTGAAGTAATCTGTAGCGGTTATGATCCATTTGTGTTGTCCTGAAGAGGCTGGATGAATTTCCCCTATAAATTCTAGACCCCATTGCATAAAGGGCCCTTCAACAGTGATGGGTTGTAGGGGGAGGGGGAGGAGCTTTCTTCTGCCTTCAAAGATCTGAAATTTGTGGCAGGTGGTTATCATTTTATGGACATCATTAAATAGTGTAGGCCAATAATAACCAGCCCTGAGTATCTTATTTGTTGTGGCTTTCCAACTTAGGTGGCCTCCACATTCTCCAGCATGAAACTCCTGTTTAACATTTTCAGCTTCAGTTTCAGACAAACATTTTAGCAATAGGCCATTTGGATTTTTCCAATATAGATTCTCATTCAAAATGCAGTAGTTTCTAGCTTTGATTTTTATGAATCTGGCCTTATTTTTGGACAGTTCTAGAGGAGCATTGAGATTGGTGAGGACATAAATGATATCAGAATACCATGGAGAGTTTTGGAATTTCTCTTCTATAGTGGGATCAGGTAGGCTTTCCTGCTCATCCAAGGCATTCACCATGTTAATGTCTAGGGCCTGCAGATTTGATTCAGCCATTAGCTTGGCTAAACCCTGCCCTTTGATCAGCTTAGTGGGTTTAATCTCAAGATCATACTCTAGGATGGTAGCAATCCATTTTCCCCTTTTCCCATCAGGGTCTTGGGACAATATATCTTTGACCACTATATTTAGCACATAAGAAATGGTGTGAGAATGCAGAATGTACACCCTAAAATCTTTTAAGGCCTTCACCAGGGCATAGGCCTGCTTTTCCATTATGTTGTACTTCAAGGGTGCATCTCTTAGGGCTTTGCTGAAAAAGGCAATTGGCTGTTCCATTCCCTCTGTGTTCTTTTGCAGCAGGACTGCAGCTATTGTATGTTCAGAGGCAAATGAAAAGATCAGAAAATCTTTTGAGAAATATGGACTGATCAGGACAAGGGCTCGTGTGAGTGCAAGTTTTACTGACTCAAAATATTTCTTGGCTTCAACAGTCCATTTAATTCCCGCGCCCTTCTTTAACATATCAGTCATTTTTCTAAGGTGCTCAGCTAGATTGGGAATGAATCTCCTAAGGAAATTGATCTTCCCGATGAAGGACTATAACTCCTTGATGTTTCTCGGATGTGTAATTTGAAGTATTCCCTCAACTCTTTGTGGGTCTATCCTAATCCCTTTCTCAGATATAATGTGACCAAGAAGTTTACCTTCTTGCAGCCCAAAAACAGTTTTCTTAGGATTTAAGGACAGACCGTACCTTCTACATTTTTCGAACACCTTCCTCAGATGTTTCAGGTGTTCTTCTTCAGTTTTAGAATAGACAGTCAAGTCATCCAAGTAGATGACAATGAAGTGTCCTATCTCCTCTGAGAAAGCTATATCCATCGCTCTCTGGAAGGTGGCGCCAGCATTCATCAGCCCAAAGGGCATTTTCACATACATGAAGGTGCCCCATGGAGTGGTAAAAGTTGTTTTGAGTTGATCTTCTGGGAGTACTAAGACCTGATTGTATCCTGAAAAACCATCAAGCAGGGAGATTCTCTTAGAGCCCACTACCTTTTGTAAGATATGCTCCATTCTAGGCAAAGGATAATTATCTTTCAGTGAGGCTCTGTTGAGGTTTCTAAAGTCTATGCATAATATGATCTCTCCTGTTTTCTTCCTCACAGCCACTAGATTTGATACCCAATCGGAAAACCTCACAGGAACTATTATGCATGCATCATACATCTTCTTAATCTCTTTTTCCACTGCAGGCAATTGTTTCGGATTGATTCTATGGAGTTTTTGTGTGAAAGGTTTCTGATTTTCCTTCAAGGGTATCCTGTGTTGTATGATGTTGGTGTCATAGGCCTTTAAGTCTTCATAACTCCATGCGAACACATCAATGAATTCCCTAAACAGGTCAATATATTTTTTCTTCATGTTTGCAGGTATAGACTTAGCCAGTTTGATCATTTTGGGTCTATCTTCAGTGCCTATGTTGCATTCTTCCACATCTGAATCTGCATGTTCTATAGTGGGCTTTTTTGCTACATCATCAAAGTCAAAAAGGTCTTCCAAGGGTGCTAGGCCTCTGGGTATATTCTTATCTTTGGCCTGTAGCACCTCTACCTCTTCGGTATCTGCATTTTCACATTTTCCGGTTGGATTTCCAGTTTCTTCAGAAAGGGCGTTTATTTCTATGTTACAGGGTGTTTCTTGTTCATCTGGGGGATTCTCACTTGGGTAGCTGTCATCATATTTTGACTCTGAATCAGAAAATTCGAACTCGTTTCTGCCCACCAGGAAATCTTCAATCTGTTTGTCTCCTTCAAAGACCTGCCAATATTTTTCGTTGTCTGGCACTGCAGGTCGGAATTTGGTCTGAATGATGATTTTTTGGTCAACTGGAGTTTTAGGATATGAACTAGCCAGGCAAGCCAATCCATTTGCGATAAGATTTTGATTCCTGGGAACAAACACCAATTCATATTCCATGAAAGTTTTCAATATATCCATGGCATCGTTCCTATATGCTCTTAATCGATGATGTTTTTCTGCGTATTCACCATTCACTTGTTTGACAACTAACTCAGAATCTCCTAGCACAGTTACCCTACGGGCTCCTAATTTTTTCAACAGATTTAAGCCCAGGATAAGAGCCTCATACTCTGCAATATTATTTGTGCATTTGAAGTGTAGATTGACAGCGTGGCTCTCTGCATGGTCATTTTCTATGTTACGTAGCCGCACCCCTGCTCCAGCAGTTTGCCTAGTACAAGACCCATCGAAATTCATTTCCCACAGGGGTTCGCCATTATGTTGCGTTGTGAGGTCTGTACTAGGTTGTGGGTTGTCTTGTTCTTCACGTGGTGTATCGGTCTGAGGGGTGTGACTAATGGGCTGACTACATTGTATTTCTGGTTCATTCTGAGTTTCGTTTTCATTATCCTGCCCATGGTTTTCTTCATCGTATTATTCTAGGGTAGCCATTATGCTAAAATCCATGGGCTCTGTGTTTTTTCTTGGATCTTTGCATTGTGATTCTGTCTCTCCTAAGGATTGGTCGTTATAAAGAATGAAAGAATCCAAGTCTGTGTGCACAGAGTATAATGGTGAATTTTCAGGCTTCTCGGGGCTACTGACTAGGAATTTCATCTGGGATTCTCTATACAGTCTTCTAAGTTGGCCAAAGATAGGGATAGTGGCATATGAGCCATCCATCTGCATTGTTCCTTGTAGTTTGGCTCCCCATGATCTTGATAATAGCATGCCATACTTAGGTGGCACGTCTGCCACCACCACATCCATGACCATACACTTAGCAGGAATCTGGGTCAAGCTCACACATAATTCTTTAATTAGGCCAAGACACTTTACTCTGCTAGAGTCAAATGAATACAAATATTTGTAAGGGCGAGTTATCTCTAGGCCTAATCTTTCCATCACCACCTTAGGCATTAAATTGTGCGATGCTCCATAATCATGCATGGCATTGTGGAGTATTTTGTCATGAATGTTGAGACTGATATAAAAAGGTGGAACTATCCCTTCCTGAAACTTTCCCTCAATCTTTGGACCAAAGAGTAGGGTCGGTTGATCATCATTCAAGTTTACAGAATCATTGACTTCTCCTAAATTCAAGGCTTTCAAAATTTGGCCTTTATATACATCCTGAGTGGCCAACTCAGATAATGGTATAGGGATTTTGATTTTGGCAATCTCACTTTCCAAACTGAAAGCAGACTGGCCCTTTGTAATACTAAACTCTGTCTTATTTGCCACTGTCTTAGTGGCTACATCAGTTTGTTATTTCTCACTATGTACAGGTTTTGGCACTGTATTACCAGGAGCACTAACTGCAGTGCTAGTGCCACTAGCTGGTTGGCTTGGTTTTTCAGTGTTTTGGTTGTCTTTTTCTTTGTTTTTCCCAGAACTTTCGGCTGTTGTCTTGCTACTTTCAGCAGTCACTTTAGAGGATTTGTCAGGCCTTTTCTTGATGGTAACCTCAGGAGCTTTGGGTTTGGAAGTGTCTTGGTTCTTTTTGCTCCTAAGTTCATATTGTTCTCTGACCTGCATCATGGAATTTTTAAATCCTAATCTGTAATCTTTAGTTTCCAACCGTTCCTCATCCCAGTATGAAAGTGAGGGTTGATATTCCCCTGAATCACAGTTAAGGACTGAGTCTTCTACTTCAAACATGTTTATCGCATTCCCCTCAGACTCTTCTATGATTCCCTCGTCTTCATCAAGAAATTTTTCCTGGAATGGGGGAATTACATGTTGATCTGACTCTCTTTGCTTTTTGGGAGTGGCATTGTTGTTCCTTCTAAAGTTTTGGTTCTGGTTTTGATTTCTGTTCTGGTTATTGACAGTGACAACCATTCTCTTCATCATTTTTTTTAGCTCTTCCATGTTTTTAGACAATTTTTCATAATTTGGATCAAATGTCGACGCTACATTGTCATCCCTATATGTTACCCTCCTCTCAGATATCAGTCTTGCTCTTTTCTCAATCAAATTGGCCTCTATGTTCACAGCTCCTTTCTGCTTGTCCTCCAATGTGGTGTACTCTTTATCCCTAAGCTCATAGGCCATGTCAGCATCAAACCCATCAGGGTACTTTGCTAGGGCCATGCCTTGTGGAGGTTTCATATGTGGGGGGAGGGCATTGTAAATGCTGTTAAATCTTGTTGTGTAATCATGGACACTCTCTCCCACATTTCTTTTAAGGCTCATGTATTCAGCTAGGAGTTGGCGAGGATTTTCCCTAGTTTCTCATTTGTCGACGAAAGTCCGGTATAGAGCAGGGAGGTCTTGGATACTACCCGCAGGTAGGTTTTTAAACCAATTCTTCACCTCACCTCCCAAGCTTTGGGCAAATATTCTCATTTTGATTGTTTCATCATCAATTTCCATACAGTCAAAAGAATCCTCCATCTTATCTACATGTTGCTGAGCTGTGATGGATTCTTTAGCAGTGAAGTGTGGGATTTTTTATTGATAATCATTTGGCAAGGGTAACAAGGGCTGAGGTAATACTAAGGGAGCATACCAGGCTGCCATGATGATATTCTGATGAGGTAAAGGATTGATTTGAGCAGCTGGTATATGGATGACAGGGATACTAGGACCAGCAGTGGTTAGTTGAGCAGATCTAGGGTGGGAGAGCCCCAAGTTTTGAATGAAGTGGATATCAGGTGGTGTAGATGGAGGGGTTCCTCTGTCCCTAGTGTGTTGACCACTATGAGATGGTGAACTGTGAAACTCGGGGTCTGGCTGGTATAAAGTACTGAATGACCTAGTTCTCGGTAAACTGTTTGGCAGGTCTAGGTCAGGGAAAGGGTTTAAGAGAGCTGTCAGGTTTTCTGTTGCAGAATTAGCTCTATGAATATGGCTGGAAATAGTTGGTCCTTTGGGTGCAGGAGCTCCCTTGAGGATACTCTCCGGATTGTCAACTATTTCAGGAGGGTGAGGATTGGGATAAGCTCTTGTGTGAATGGTTCTGAAAGCCAGAATGTTATGCTTCTAACTAAGCAGCTTAACCCTACTTTCTACTGTGGTTGATGTTGTCTCAGAGGCTGGTCTCCCAGTGGAGTCTAATGTGAAACCAAGACAATCAGCAGGCCTACCGATCACCAGTGGAGTCTTTTCATTTAGGAATAATGGAGTCACTAGGTGGAGGGTTTTTTGGGTATGTCTAAGGGGTTACACTGTCCACCACGGTGCTCAGGAACTATCACCTCTCAAGAATAACCTCAATAACAACGAACTCCAACCAGAGATTGACTGGAAGGGCATTTACCAGATATGTCACCTCCGAAGAGGGTGAGACCCGGAGGCTACCTGGCCCTTTCCAGGCTCTGTCTAAGAGTATGATGGACACTCAATAATAGAGGTTGATTCAAGAAAGGAGTGACTTACTGTCAACCTAACCAGAGTTCTAAGTTTCTAAGTCTTTTAAAAATATTCAAGATGAGATGCACTCAGATTCCCCAGCGGAGTCGCCATTATGTTGGGGTTCCCATGTTTTGGCTAGGTTGACTAGACCAAAATATGAGACAACATAGAACCACTTTTAGACCTTAGGATCTAGCCCTCCTAGGTCCAGAGAGGGATCTCTCTATATGAGTCAAAGTGTATGTCTTTGAGGCTCTAAGTTATGATTTTAGGCTAGTTATAGGCACGAGGTTTGTTTTTTTGATTGTTTATGTTTGGTTGTTGGGAATCAGGAAAGAAGGGTACAATATAAGACAAGGATGAGCAAAGAGGAAACTAGGCAAAGATAGATAACTCATGGAACATCAAGGCCATTTGGAAATGGATTCAAGAAAGGGTTTACTTGTGTTCAATGTGCAAGCTTTCAGTTGGGCTAGTTATCTAGAGCATTTGGATCTTAAAAGATGGTTGATGGAATGGAACATTAAGGACTGAAAATGAGTGAGGGGGGAAACAACCAATCCGATCTATAGATCAGGTCAGAGGTCATTTAACTCCAGACCTACTTGGACAAAATTAGAGGCAGGAAAAGGGATCTTAGAAAAGTTTAATTAAGATGGAAAGATCCTAGTGAGGCAGAGACAGGGTTCTAGACCTCCGAGTGTTCTCCACTCATCCAACTAAATCCAAACAAGAACATCTAAACATAGATTTCCTTAATTCATACATCAGAGAGCAGGAAATAAAATCCACTACACTGGTTAAACCAATTGAAATCAATATTCAGATACACATGTAAGCAAAAAACATAAAAAGCTGGGAGAGCAGCAACATAAGGTACCTATCAAGGGTAAATCTTATGCCAAACTTCTGATGCGAGCCTGTATAAATGGAATGAAATGGAATCAAACAAAGAGATAAGAAAACATCACCAGCTGCTTTAGATCAGGATCCAAAGAAATGTGCTTGTCATATTAAAAACAACACCAATCAGGTACATCATTGCCCACAGCTTGAACATTCAGTCTGAATACATCAAATCTCAGCTTATCTTACAATATTACATAGAGAACTTGTCTCAAGAGGAAAATACTTGCATTTCTCTGATATCTCATCAACAACCTTTACAATAATATCCTTCTGTGCTTTATAGCAGAGGATGAACAGAAGATCGACTGAGGAGGTAGGTGAACACTAAATGTGATATTAAACACAAAAATGAATGCAGGGCAGAAGCCCATTCTGTTTGATTGTTGTGTATTTAATCTCTGTCACCTCCCTTGTGAAAGAGTGATCTTCTCCGGATATGATCTTGACATTTTTTGGCTGCAGTACTCCTGGTGCTTTGAAAGAAACTAAGATAAACTACTGAGAGGTCTATCATACAAATGCTCTGGCGGTTTTGAACTGCTGTTAGGGTGGAAATTCCTTCAGGGACATTGTGCATAATAAAAGCTGTATGGGCGTCTTGTACTTTGATGAAGAAAAACATTTGGTTGATGAATAAACCCTGATGTTACCTTTTACTGTGCACATGATCTCCTGTTCGATCCTCAGGGTCTTCAATTTGATGCTTTGCCTCTTAAACCGCTGATTCAAGGCTTAAGATCTTCATTAACATGCCTTAATCTCCTTTGCGTAGTACTTGGAACACCTTGCTGCTCCATCTTTGCTTCTGACAGGTTAGCTCAGGTTTTAATGGCACCGGGAGATTTTCAGAGTTGGATTCTGCCCTTATTTAATGCAAGTCCTGTCTTCACCTTCCCAGGTCATTCTTTTTATAAATCCTGCCTCTGTAAATGATCTTCTCTGATTCCTCTATCCTTGTATCAGAGATGTGCATTATGGCGGTCATTTACCTTTGATAACCCTGCAAAAACGAAAACGGATTAAGAAAACAGACATGGGGATGGCGGATGCGATGGGGATGATGGGAACGACTGTACAGAACCATGCCATGGTGGAATAATGGTGAATTGTGGTGGGGGGATGCAGCGCGAAGTGGAAATCGAGATAGATGGGGGACTGCAGCAATAGACATTTTTAAACCAAATAACCTTAAAAATCCTGACTTTGAACGTTATATGCAACGGATCTAATGGGTGTACGGTGGGCACACGTGGAGATGACATGGCGGGACCGGGAGCAATGGAATAGTCAACGACAGGCGGACGAATCTGGACCGTCGATCGTGGTGGAGATCGACGGCGAAGGGTGACAGACAGTGGGCCATCATGTGCGATGGACGAGGGTTAAGCAATGCGTAGCTCGGGCGAATGACGACCGTTGGATGAGGCGCTCGAGATCTGACGGTCAACAAAAATTTCGCTCAGCGTCCATGGTCGAAAGATAACACATGGGGGATGGGCGGTTTTTCTGTCGTAGAGAAGACACGCGGCGGAAACTGTATGGAATCGCTAGGCTATCAGGAAATATCGCCCTTCGCCCAAAGGCGGTGCGGAATAAATCGGCAGTTTTAGAACAGTGCACGGGCGGGGACCACCGGCTGGAGGACTGTGGATCGTTGATCTGACAGGGAAATGAACGGTGATCGCGCGATCTACGAAATGAACGGGGGAAAACAGAGAGTGTCGGGATTCATGCTCACCGTTCGATCAAACAAGATCGACGGATGGAAATTTGCCCGAAAAACCCACGGGACCAGCGCCTTCGGGGTTAGCGCTTTGGTCACGGCGCTGGATCACATGGAAGGACAAGGTTCGGGGGCTAGCGAAGAAGGGGCTAAGGCTTATTATATCGTCGGAAGTGGGTTTTTACCCCATTTTGATGCATTTTGAAATTTTATAATGGCAACGATAGGGGAAAAAAGGGGAAATTAGGCCGAGGAAATGGGTATGGGCAGAGACTGAAGGGGACATGGGGGGGATTCAAGAGATGAAAGGTGGGAATGAATGGAAGAAAGCAAACTGTCCAAGGGGGAAAAGGATGGTTTTTCAGGAAAAAGGAATTCCTTGAAGGCTCCAAAACAACCTAGCCCCCAACTTACTTGTCAAGAATTTCATAGGGGGGCTAACAAGATAAATATCTAATAGCAGAGTGATCAATATATAGGAGTACTTGATAACCAGTTATATAGTGCCTAAATTTATTAATGGCATAAATGATAGCTAGGAACTCCTTCTCGGTCACAGTATAATTCAGTTCGGCAGGAGTGAGGTTTTTGCTGATATAATAAATGGCATAAGGTTTTATGTCTTCTTCTTGGCCAAGGACCGCTCCTATTGTTGTGTTAGAGGCATCTAAAGAGATGTGGAAAGGCAGTTTCCAGTTAGGTCCTCGTAGGATTGGTGCTGTTGATACCAATTTCTTCAAATCTGCAAAAGTGGTGTCACATTTATCAGTCTAATGGAATTCAACATTTCCAGTTAATGCATACAAAGGTGTGGCTATTTGTGAAAATTTATTTATAAATCTACAGTAATACCCTACATATCCCAAAAAATTGCGTACTTCTCTCTGTGTATGGGGTGTAGCCAATAGAAGGATCACTTCTATCTTAGCCGGATCTACCTGTATCCCAGTTGCAGAAATGTAGTGACCTAGGATCACTCCCTCTGTCATCATCATGTGACATTTCACATCGCCTAGACATAGCCTAGTAGCAATACATCATTCCAACATATTTTCTAGCGTTTCTAAGGCTTGATCGAAGTCCTCCCCATACAGTGTGAAGTCATCCATATAGATTTCAAACCCTTCGTTTATTAAGTCAGAAAAAATGCTAATTATGGCTCTCTGAAATGTTTTTAGGGCATTACATAATCCAAACGGTAAAAATCTATAAGCAAAAGTGCTCCACGGTCAGGTAAAGGTTGTCTTATCTTGGTCTTTGGGAGCTATTTGGATTTGATTGTAGCCACTGAATCCGTCAAGAAAGGAGAAGAACCGTTTCACAGCCAATGTATCAAGGAATTGGTTAATGAAGGGGAGGGGGAAATGGTCTTTCTATGTTGCCTTATTCAATTCTCTGTAATCTACGCAGATTCTCCATTTCCCATTATTTTTAGGGACAACTACCAGAGGGGAGACCCATTTGCTGTCTGAAATAGGATAAATGAAATTTACATCTAATAGCTTTTGCAGCTCCTCTTTTACAATATCCTTTAAGTGCAGGTTTAGTCTTCGTTGAGGTTATCTAACGGGGCGTGCTTCCTTATCGGTATATATGTGGTGTGTGCATAGTTGTGGGTCTAAACCCTTCATGTCTTGGTAGTCCCATGCAAATTCCCCTTGGTGCTTCCAGAGGAATTTTATGAGCTTTTGTTTTTGGTCATCATCCAAATTTCCATTAATATTCAGAACCTTTCCTGGCTCGATCTCAATAGGTATGCTGTTACGAACAGTGGTTGTGGAGATATGTTGATTCTCAAAGTCTGTCATAGGATCCTCTTGGTCTTTGTTTTCGAGGACTGCTTTCAACATCTGGCATTTTAAATTTCCAGGCATGGGTGACTGATTCATAAAATTATTGATTACATCATCTTCAGTTTGATCCTTGAATTCGAGAGCTTCTACTAGTTTCAAAGGTGGACAGATGTTTTTCTCCCAATATGTATATGGATGTTTGTGAATTTTTACCGTGGGTAAGCTTGGTTTGGAAGGCGGATATATAATGATATTTTTATGGCATCTCCTCTAGTGATAGTCATGCTACCTGCTCGGTAGCCTATGTAAGCATCTACTATGGCCAGCCAAGGTTGCCCAAGAATCAATGGGTGCCCTTCCATCCTGTTTTTTGGATTAATGACTAAAAAATCAGCTGGGTATTCCCATGAGTCCACAGAGACTAGGATGTCCTGCACTATTCCTTTTGGTCTGATAACAGACCTATCAGCCAGTTCCAGAAGTGTGGTCGTAGGTTCTAAAGCTGATATGCCCAGTTTTTCGCAAGCCCTAGTAGTTAGAATGTTAATGGCTGCCCCCAGGTTGACCAATGTGTTTGGCTATGAGTGGCCAGAGATTTTTACTGTTACAATGGGGTTTCTCAGGTCTTCATATTTCACTGGTGGTTCCCCACCTAGCAACAAGTCAGATTGCGTTCCTACCACATGAACAGTGGGTGCAGGCTTTGTTTTCTTAACTTGCTTTTTTCCACATAATTCTTCAATTTTCTTTGCATAGATGGGAATGGTTTGGATGGTATGGAGAAGAGGAATTTTGATACAAAGGTTTCTTAATTCCCCTAGGATATCAAAATCTGGAGCGATTATAGGCCTGCGCAAAGTTAATCTTTCAGGAAATGGAGGCGGAGTCACCCTAAGTTCTTCAGGTCTTTGTTGATCAATCGTTTCCTTATCTTTACCTGTTTTTGTCTCTGTTATGTTTGTTAGGCTAGGTTCTGTTGAGGTTTAAATTCATGATTGAGGTGGAATCGTGGCTTCTATAGGTAAGATGGTATGTCCTGACCTTAGCCTTAGTTCATTGCAGTGTTTCTGTTCGGCATCAGAATTTGGATTTTCTATGATCTGAATTAGTTGAATCAGTCTGTTGTTGGGATTAGGATTGGGTTGAGCTGGCAATTGAGGGCGTATGAAAGGATGTTGGTTGTGTTGGACCGGGTATGGCATTGGTAGCATAGGTTGATTTTGGGTCCCTGATCCTATCAGTAGATTGGTCATTTCCATGGGTTTCTGCCAATTCCAATTGGTGTTTTGAGGAGGGGGGTTTGGCCACTGAGTTTGATATGGGATATTTCTATAATAAGGGGGAGAACAAGGAAATTTAGGCCAATTATTTCCTGATGAGGGTTGTATAGGCCAAGGTGGCATAAGAAATGACTAGTTTGGCCAAGCAGAAAAATAATTTTGGGTCTACCACGGTGTTGTTGGGTTTTGTTGGTTAAGCTATGGAGAGGAAAAGAACTAAGGCAGGTCTTATGGCATGCCAGGTTGTGCTTGCCATTGCCGACGTTGATTCATTAAATAGATTGGTTTTGTCTCTTCCTTGTAGACTGCGTTCAGCCCGAGAAGTGAAGGAAATTGGTTCGTGGTATGATCCCTAGTGCAGATAGCACAAGTTGAAACCATGTCTAAAGGAAATTCCCTCTGGTTGTGCTTCTTCTGACATCTTGGGCAGAAGATGGCTAAGTTCTGTTCTGCGATAGCTTGCTTCTGCTTGGCTTGTAAAACATCAAGTTGCATTGTCAAAGTTTTGAAATCCTCCAACAGATTTCCAAATTCTGCTCTAGTTACATTGCCATCTTTGAGGTTTTTTTTTCTAGAATCACGCCCACTTGGTCGATTTCGCACACTACCCCGGGAGCATCTAATGCATAGGGAAATAATCTCATCGTATTCCTCCTAGTAAATATCTCCTTTTCCCATTATGTTAAGTGTTTCCACCCAGTATTCCTTCATTCCTTTAATCATTGTGGCTTTTAAGATGTCCTTGGATAACGTGGTATATGGAGACCTTTGTAAATTTTATTGAAATATTTCTACGTATTATTCTAATAGGAAGGTTTCAGGATCTTCAGTTTTAAGTCCATAAAAGTTTGGAAGGATAGAGGGTGAAATGTTTTTCATAGTTGCATTGGTTTCTTCATCTACTATAGGAAACCCAAAAGAGCTTCCCATCTCTCTTCTACCTCTTCCTCTGCCTCCTTCTCCTTCTACACCTCTACCTCCTTCTCCTCTACCTCTACCTCTACCCCCTCTAAATAGTGTGTGTTCTCCATTAAAAACTCCTCCTCCCCCTTCTTCTTCCATAGTTGATTCTTCTGTAGAAGTTGAAAAGTTTATGTCCCTAGCAGGGGTTCCTGAATCTCCTTCTAAGACAGGTTCAGTGGGTAAAGTGGAAGGTATTTCTAATGGAATATCTGATCTTAAGTTCTCTGGAAGTCTAGGATCAGTAAAGGATGGAATGTGGGTTTGAGTTGGAGGTGTGTTGGCTCTAGGTCTTGGTGAAACAAGTGGTGTTCTAGGAATCAAGCTTCTGCTTCTTATGAATCTACCCCTTGAGTATCTTTCTCTACGCATATCATTTTTTTTGGTGATAAGAAACAAGGCTACCTAGTTACACTTCCCCGGAAACGGCGCCAAAATGTTGTGCTCAACTTAGTGTTCCTAAATTGAGGTCATTAATTGTCAACCAGGGCTAGTAAACTGCTAAAGTGTGGTGCACTGTATGTGCCTAGGTATCTGTTTCTCACTACGTTGTGTTTAGTGTTTTTATGATGTTTTTGGTTTTATGGTTTTTATGTTGAAAAAGAGCTAAGAAGTTTACACTAAAACAGAGTGAAACTATTCTAAAATAGGTGTGCACTAAAGGACAGAAAATGCAAAGCTTGATAAGGACTCATAGCAAAGAAACAAATCACAACATGAACTCAGTAACCCATATCATGAACTCATCCAATTCATTCATTTAGATATATGTTGGAATAGCTTGAGAAAAGGATAAGTTTTTAGTGCAATTGAGGTTTTCCTAAGTCAACAATCAACTTACAATGTTACAACATCTCATCCATGGTTAAAGGTTTATTGGAACATAATTGGAAAAGAAAATTTGTAGCACAATAATATTTCTACTCTAAACTAACTTCTAATTCTATTCTGCAACTCAATTTAGCACTACTAGGCCTCATTCAAAAGTTATAGATTTATTTTTAGAATAGTCTTTGAGAAAAGGCTTGTTTGTGAAATTGTAAAAAGGTTGCAAAATACTCAAGGCCTTAAACTAATATTACTAGCTTCTGTCCAGATGATGATGTATTAATATGAAGTTAGAAAAACAGAAGTTTTGTAGATAATGAAGACCGTGGTATCTAAATTTAACAACTAATACAATTTAAAATGCAATGGATAACAACTAAACTAGAATGCTAATACAGTGAACTAAGACTAAACTAGAGTGCTATTATCTAACTTGAAATGAATTGGAGTTGAACTAGAATGATACTAATATAGTGAAAAGAGTTAAACTAGAGTACCATTATTAAGCTTGAAATATAGTGACAAAATTAAACTAAAATGACATCTACCTCCGGAGTATTTCAACTGAACCAAAATGCAACTAATTCTATGAAATACTACAGCCCTGTCTTGTTCAAGATGAGTGATATTTTGGAATAGTTTGTACAAAAAATTCTGGCTGTATCATTCAGTGCAAATGGGCATAAAAAAAACATAACAATACACAGGTAAACTAAAACACCACAGCTAAGTCTTATCCAGAGTTAGTAATATTTTGGAAGAGATTAATGAGAATAGGACTAGCTGTAACAACTAATTATAATTGAACACAAAAACGTAAAGTTCTAAATTGCTACAATTATGCCTCATTCCGAATTAGTGATCTTTTGGAATACTTCATGAGAACAAAGCTAAACTGTAGTATCCAATGTAAGCAAAGTTCAGAAAACTATTTAAATTGAGAATGAAACAAAGCTACGGCTACTTATCTAAACCAAATGCATAACGCTTCACGGGCAGTAGGGGCCCTCTACCACCGGATCAGCACGCAGATCTACTCAAGATTGACTCAGCTCGTGCAATAAAATGATGTCTCTTTCATTAAAGGAGAAATTCTTCAAAACAGAGTATTTACGGCCTTCCAAAATCTAGCAACAAAAACAAAATCTAACCAACAGTTTCTCGGTCTCCCGAGTCATACTTATAATGAAATTACATAACTACTTCTTGAGAAAAACAGGGATAAGTGTCTTTCCCATTCCTAATCAAATTAAAACTCTTATTAACAGTCTTGTGCTTTACTGCGGACATTTGTAGAGTCCGTGTTTTGATAGGAAATTGCCTCTCTTCTTCGTGCATAACCGCTTTGATACTTTAACTCAGACTTCGTGGGGAGCAACAAATGATGAGGGAATGATGTGGAATACGACCATATGTGTTTTTCCCTGAGATGACACCTGGAACCTACGTAGACATGAAGACAGCTGCAGAATCAGCAACTAGCTACAGAATGTCTGCATTCTGTAGCTAAGTGTAGTAAAAAAGTACTACAACAATGAAATCATGAAAACATAACAAGTTAGACATTATATACAATATCAAAGAAATTTTAACTAATCTTATTGATCATTTAAGCCTGAAATTAATAATGGATAAAGGAAATGAAGTGGAATGTGGTGGAAGAGAAGAACATCTTTGAAGCTCAACATACCCCCACTGCTAGGTTCTTGCATGTCCTCATGCAACTATTCCATGAACTCTGAGACTTCTGCAAGGACATCCAACCCTCTCCTTCTGCTTTGTCTGGCAGTTAATGGCCTTCTGGGCTTCCTTATGACTAACTTGAATCTCAAATTTGTGAGTGCCCTGGTTAACCTTTTATTTTTCTTTTTCAATTTTTCACTGGCCTTGTACAACTTTTGCATTTGTAGAGACAGAGTTGAGTTCATATCAGTTTTCAGCTTAATCTGCTCCCTTAGAAATTCATTCTCATTCTTGATATGTCTATTGAGTACTTCTAACTCATATTTATCTCTTCTTAGGATATCAATTGCAGATTTTGGTGGACTAGGAGTTCTGTCTTTACTTTCTGAAGCTCTCTTCTCTAGTGTCTCAACATAATTGTAAATTTCTTGCTGTGCTGGGTCTATTTCAGGAGCTTCTTCATCAAAATCCTCCTCATACTGATGCTCAGGTGTTTCTTCATCCTCAATGTTTATAATTCCGGTTTGTCTAATCTCTGTTTTCTTTAGTATCCCTCTAAGTTTGTGGCTCCGTCTTGGTTGAGATGGCCCTTCTCCTTTTTCTCTGGAAGATTTCCTTATTATCCTCTCTTTCTTAAGCTGCCTCTTAATTTGGGCCAATTTCTCAGAAATCATTTCTTCACTATCCTCTTGTATTGTTTTACCAGTTTCAGTTTCAGTTTTGGAGGTTTTCCATCTTCTACTTCTTTTTGTAGATTTGTCTTCAGGTGGAGGTTCCTTGGGTTCTTCAAAGTGATTTCTCACTAAGAACTCATCCCAATTATCTCCCATTTTTCTCAAATGATATTCAATCAATATTTTGACTAAACCATGGTGATATAAGGTTGTTTCCAAAAATTGAACTCTCTTTTGAACACTTGAGGCCATTTTCTTTAAACTATGAAGCAAGAAAAAGGGCAAGTTGATTTCTTCTTCTGAGAAATGCATCATTAACCAAATATGGTAAACATAGAAGGTACCAAATCTACCTTCACAAGTGATAATTTTTTGCAAAATGAGTAACATGTTCCTCCACTTATTCTTTAATGCCGAGCTAGGAATACCCTTTTTAAAAATGGAAACATCCATACCTGGTGACTTGAGTATTTGCTTCCATGTCTCGTTATGAAATTCTCTATTTTTGAACCATGTTTCTCCTTATCTAGGTAGTTCCATTGCCTCTGCAATGAAAGCCTCTGTAACAGTGAATTTAATGCCTCCTATTTTGACCTCAGCTCCATTAAAGGACCTTGCAAATTTTTTAGTCACCTCTTTGTGAAAACCACTAAATTTCTCCAAAAATTGCAACCACCCGGCTTGCTGTAACATTTCTCTGATTTGTGGATAACCCTCCAAGTACTTAGTTCCAACCGGTTCAGTCCTCACTATGAGACCCATAGTTTTTCTTTCCAACCTTCAAATTACTGCTCCTCTGCTCACAGTGAAAATGACTGTTAAAGAGATGTTTTTTCCCCACAGATGCTTCCTCTGTTTTACAGACCGAAATGGTTAAGAGTTGGCTACGGGAAAGAATGATATGGAGTGGTTACGGAATGAGTATAATGAGGTGAGGGTGATGTAAACGAATTAATGAGTTGGGAAATATCTTGGAAGAAAATACCGCGGAGATATTTCGTAGGAAATTCAAAATCATCATTAAATGCTTTGGCCTAGTGACGTGACTAATCCAATCACCTCAGTACTTTAACTATTAAGTTTTTAAATGATGATCAGATATGGGATTTGGAATGGCGGAATAGAAGGAATTTTATCCAAACTTTTTATGAGAGGTTTGTTAGGCATGATCAACACAATTAATTAAAACAACTTTTCGAATTATACATAACTTAACTATACTAAAAATTTTCATGATCTTTCATTATAATAATTTCATAACTTTTACCTTTGCCTTTCCTCTGATTTTTGTGATCTTCATATGCTTTTTTCTCCCCTGAAAATCATTAATCCTTGATTTTGCTTGTTGTCATGGATATGCAGGATCATTTTGTTGCAGATCAAATAATTACTGGACAGTGCCTTCAGGATCTCTGGCTGCAGAATGTATGATTAGCTACAGAATGTCTGACTGATTGCAGAATGTACCTGTAGAAGACTTAAAACATGAAATGGAATGGTTTGGAGCATGAATGGAATGTTTTATGGAATGAGTGAAAATGGATAATGAAATATGGTGTAATGGAATATGAATGAAGTGAATAATGGAGTAAAATGGATCACAACTTATGAAGTGGAGTGGAGTATGAAAAGTAGCCTGCAATTCATGATGTGTATTATTCAATTGCAGAAAAACATCAAACTTAAAAATCTAGGATGGAAATGAGGTGGACCATGGAGTGAAATGAATGAAGTGTGGATGAATGAATGAAATGGAGTATGGATGAATGGAGTGAGATGGATCATAAGTGAAATGGATCTGCACTTATGATTTTGTAATAACTTCTTGCAGAAAGAAAAGATTTGAAAAGCTAGAGTGTCAGAAAGATTCTGATTTTCACTCCACCTTTTCTATATAAACATGCCAATCAGTGATTGGTTTTCATGTTTATACTTTATTTTTATTTATTTATTTATTTTTTTTCAATCATCTGACTTCGGAAAATTTAATTAAGTTGATGAAGAAGAAAAATTCTTCTTCATTAACTTCACATCATTGTTTTCCTGGAATCTCTTGAAAAAATCTTCTCTTGAGAGTGTTTTGTGATACAGCTTCAATCTATGACCATTCACAAGAAAAGTGACCTCTTATTCATCTATTGTCCTGATTTTTATTGCTCCATTGTCAAAAATTCTTATAATTTCATATGACCCAAGCCAATGTGTTTGGAATTTACCTTGGAAATGCTTGAACTTTGAATCAAACAAGAGAGCTCAGTCACCTTCTTTGAATTTCTTTTCCTTGATGTACTTATCATGCCATCTAGTCCTTTGATGTTGGAATATACTTGTTTTCTGAACTGCATCTTGTCTAATCTCATCCAATTCATTAATCTACTCCAATCTGTTCTTTTGTGCCTCTGATAGATCAAGTCCTAGCTGAACTGCCATTTTGAAAGTTTGAATTTGGAACTCTATGGGAAGAAAAACTTGCTTTCCATAAACAAGTTCATAAGGAGTATGGCCTATTGTGCTTCTCCATGTAGTTCTATAGGCCCACAAGGCTTCAGGAAGCCTATCTACCCAATCTCTTCTATGTAAATGGACAGTCTTCGTTAGGATCCCTTCAATGACCTTATTAGTAGATTCCACTTGACCATTTGCTTGTGGATGATAGGGAGTAGATTTTCTGTGTTTGATTTTGTACCTCTCCATCATTTTTTCCACTAGCCTTGATGTAAATTGAGCTCCTTGATCTGTAACATTTTTCCTTGGGACACCAAAACGAGTAAAAATATCCTCAAAAAGAAAATTAACTACAGATGCTTCAGTAGCAGAAAGTAATGGCTTGGCGTCTACCCATTTAGTAACATAATCAGTGCAAACTAATATATATTTCTTTTTTCTTGATGGAGGACTAATAGGTCCTACAAAATCCAAAGCCCATTTTTCAAAAGGTTCAATATGTACCTGAGGCTGCAATGGCATCTCACCTGAAGGAGAAGATTTCCCTACCCTTTGGCAACTGTCACACCTTTTGACATACTCTTTAGCATCTTTGAAAAGGGATGGCCAATAATATCCCAAATGAAGGATCTTATAGGTTGTCCTTTTATCAGCAAAGTGTCCGCCACAAGGTTCATCATGACATGCCTTGAGAATCTCAGGCATCTCATCTTCTCGAACACATCTCCTAATGATAAAGTTTGGACCTGTTTTGTATAACTCATTAGCAACCCATGAATATTTTGCATTGTCATAAATGATCTTTCTTTTGTCTCTTGCATTCATTATTGAAGGAAATTTCCCTGAAACTAAATAATTAGCAATGTCAGCAAACCAAGGAGTTTGAGTAGAAATTGCAAAAATATATTCATCAGGAAATTGATCTTCAACTGGGGTATTATCTTGGATGTTTTGGAGTCTAGATAGGAAATCAGCTATTGTGTTTTGTTTTCCAGGCCTATCTAGAATGGTGATGTTGAATTCCTGTAAAAGCAATAACCATCTTATGACTCTGCCATTAGTAATTGATTTGTTCATTAAATATCTAATTGCAGAGTGATCTGTGTGAACAAAAGTTTCATAGCTTGTTATATAGTGTCTGAATTTGTTTATGGCATGAACAACAGCTAAAAACTCTTTTTCAGTTACAGTATAGTTTAACTCTGAAGGAGTAAAATTTTTACTGGTATAGTAGATGGCATAAGGAATCAGGTCTTTTTGTCCCAATACTTCTCCTAGAGCTGTATCTGAGGCATCTGTTGAAATATGAAAAGGTAGCTTCTAGTTAGGTCCCCTTAAAATAGGTGCTTCAGAGATTTTTTTTTCAGGGTCTCAAAGGCTAACTGACAATCGGGATTCCACTTGAATTCACATTCTTTGGTAAGTAATTTGAAAAGTGGAGATGCTATCTTGGTGAAGTTTTCTATAAACCTTCGATAATATCCTATAAATCCAAGAAAACTCCTAACATATTTTTGGCAACCTGGAATAGATAAGTTAGAGATGACTTCAACTTTTGACTCATCAACTCTAATCCCATCCCCTGAAATGTGATGACCCAAAACAATTCCTTCAGTAAACATCATAAAACACTTTTCATGACTTAGTGAAAGATTTGCTTCTTTACATCTCTTTAAGACTTTTTCCAAGTTTTCTAAGGCTTCTTCAAATGTATTTCCATAAACTGTGAAATCATCCATATATACCTCTACACAATCATGTATTAGATCTGAAAAGATTCCTAATACTGCCCTTTGAAATGTTGCAGGTGCATTGCATAATCCAAATGGCAATACTCGGTAAGCATAGGTACCCCAAGGACAAGTAAATGTGGTTTTGTCTTGATCCTCAAGTGCTACTTGAATTTGATTATAACCATTAAACCCATCTAGAAATGAGAAGTACTTTTTGCCAGCTAAGGTATCTAACACCTGATCTATGAAAGGTAGGGGAAAATGATCTTTAAGAGTAGCTTTGTTTAATTCTCGGTAGTCAATACATACCCTCCATTTACCATTTTTCTTTGGCACAATTACCAAAGGAGAAACCCACTGACTATCCGAAATAGGATAGATAAAGTTGACATTCAACAATTTCTGCAATTCTTCTTTAACAATCTCCCTAAGATTTGGATTCATCCATCTTTGAGGTTGTCTGATTGGTTTACAATTTTCCTCTATGTAGATGTGATGAGTGCAAGTCTTGGGGCTTATCCCTTTCATATCAGTGTACTCCCATGCATATGCAGAAGAATGTCTCTGTAAGATCTTGACTATCTCTTCTTGTTGAGATTTCTCTAGGTTCTTGTTTATGTTTAAAGTTTTTCCTGGAAATATCTCAATTGTAGAGCTGCCAAATTTATCCATGGAATAGAGAGACATCTGCCTTGATGAAAAAAACTCAATGTTGGATTCTTCTTGAAATTTTTCATGTTTATATTCCAAAGAGGATTCAAAGTTTTCCAAGGTATTCAGAATTTGGCTATCTTCACTAATTTCTGAAATTGTGAAGAGAGGTTGTAAGTCTTCTTCATCCTCTATCCATTGAGTATCATCTAATTCTGTAATTGTTCTTGCTGGAGGATACAAGGTAAATTTCTTGGTTGAACTACCATCAAAGATATACATATCACCGGATCTACAACTAATGAAAGCATCAGCTGTAGCTAACCAAGGTCTTCCTAATATAATAGGGTGTCCTCCTAGATTATTCTTAGGAGTTAGGATCATAAAATCCACAGGATACTCCCAAGAATCTAGGGACACTAGAATGTCTTCTATTACCCCATCAGGTTTGATCACAGATCTGTCTGCTAATTGTAATAATGTGGGTGTAAAAAGAAGATTAGGAAGTTTCAGTTTATCCATGATTTTTCTACTCATGATATTGATTGCTGCTCCTAAATCAATGAGTGTGTTTTGGATCTCAATTCCATTGATGTGAATTTTAACAACTGGATTTCCTGGGTCTAGATACTTTGGAATAGCAATATTACCCATCATGATATCTGCTATTTTTCCTGCCAGTTGAATTTTCTTTATCTCTCTTATTCTTTTTCTTGTTTTCTTCATGCTCAACTCCTTTATTGTTTTTTCTAAGATTGGAATTTCCTTGATGGCTTGAAATAATGGGATCTTAATACAAACATTTCTTAGCTCATCTAGGAAATCATAATTAGGCACCATAATTTATTTTTCTACACCCCTATCAATTTGTAATCTTTCTGGGAAGGGAGGTGTAGAAGTGGATGTTGATGGATGCTCT
Source organism: Pinus albicaulis (assembly GCA_034641835.2). Taxonomy (NCBI): domain Eukaryota; kingdom Viridiplantae; phylum Streptophyta; class Pinopsida; order Pinales; family Pinaceae; genus Pinus; species Pinus albicaulis. The sequence continues at coordinate 38,529,705 of CM076584.1, forward strand.
AATATAGGAGTTGAAATTATTGGTTCTTTTTGTTTTGATTTTTCAATGTTTGAGTCTTGGAAATTTGTGTTCTCTTCAAGACTTTTATTTACCCGTAGAGAATCTTCCTCAAAATTGTCTTGCTCTTGTATGATTACAGAAGGTTTCCTCTTTTCAAGTATTCTTCCAGACCTAATTTGAACATCACTAAGGTCTAAAGGAGTGATCAAATAAGTTGGAAACTGTTGGCCTTCTATCATGTATGTGTTCTGAGGATTTTTATTGTTGGGTTTTGGCATGGGTTGGGCAGACAACTGATTTGTTTTCTAAGGAAATGGTAATGGAAGTGGTTGATTGTGATGTTGTGGATTTTGTGGATTTTTTTGAGGATTTTGTTGAAAATTTTGTTGAGGAGGGAAATGTGGATATGGTGGATAGGATGGTGGATATTGGTAATACTGAGAGTATCTTCAATAGGGATTTTGTGCTCCTTGCGCCCAAGTTTGTGATTGATTTTGAAATTGGGGCCAAGGTTGCTGCCAAGAATTCCAATTTGGTGGGGGTTGATTATACAACTGATCATGAAATCCTTGTGTTTGAGGTCCTTGCCAAGGCCTCCTGGAGACAAAATTGAGAGATTCTGTGGAACTTGTAGGAGTTTCTTCTTGAAAGATAGCTTTAAGACCAGGAAGTGAAGGAAAACTCTTGGTCTCATGTTTTTCTAAACAAATTACACAAGTCTCCACAACTTTGGCATCCAAAGGGCACTCTCTCAAGGCATGTTTCTTTCTACATTTGGGACAAAAGATTGCTAAGGCATCAGATTTAGCTTTTTGCTTGTTTTGTAACTTAAGGGTGTCTATTTGTTCACTAAGACTCCCCAAGATATCAGATTTGAACTCATCAAGCATATGTCCTATTTATGCCCTACTTATTGTCCCAGAAGCAGACTTACTTGCCCTCGCAAGAGCAGGGTCCCTTGGTCCTTTTACAGTTTTAGATTTCCCTCTTGAAAGGTTGATACATAATTCAGCTATTTCAGGTAATGTAAGCTGAGATATATCCCCTTTTCCCATCATGTTAAGGATATCTAACCATTCATCCCTAATTTTCTTCAACAAGAGAGCTTTCAAAGTGTCTTGGTCTAGGTTTTCCATTTTTTCTCTTTTGATGTTGTAGTTAAATCTCTCCAACAAATCTTCCATATTTTCATCTTCTTTTTGTAGCATTTTAAACACTTCCTCCTTATGGTTGACTGGCATACAGTAATCCAAATACCTCTCTAGAAATGCTTGTTTCATGTCTTCCCATGTCCTAATAGAACTGTTGATCAAACTCATAAACCACTTCAATGATGCTCCTTTCAATGTTGAAGGAAATAGTTTAAGTTTTTGAGCATCTTGTAAGTAGTCATAAGTTCTACATAGGACTTCAAATTCAAATAGGAAGGTTTCAGGATCTTCAGTTTTAAGTCCATAGAAGTTTGGAAGGACAGAGGGTGAAATGTTTTTCATATTTGTATTGGTTTCTTCATCTACTATAGGAAACCCAAAAGAGCTTCCCATCTCTCTTCTACCTCTTCCTCTGCCTCCTTCTCCTTCTACACCTCTACCTCCTTCTCCTCTACCTCTACCTCTACCCCCTCCAAATAGTGTGTGTTCTCCATTAAAAACTCCTTCTCCCCCTTCTTCTACCATAGTTGATTCTTCTGTAGAAGTTGAAAAGTTTATTTCCCTAGCAGGGGTTCCTGAATCTCCTTCTAAGACAGGTTCAGTGGATGAAGTGGAAGGTTTTTCTAATGGAATATCTTATCTTAAGTCTTTTGAAAGTCTAGGATCAGTAAAGGATGGAATGTGGGTTTGAGTTGGAGGTGTATTGGCTCTTGGTCTAGGTGAAACAAGTGGTGTTCTAGGAATCAAGCTTCTGCTTCTTATGAATCTACCCCTTGAGTCTCTTTCTCTACACATATCATTGTTTTTGGGTGATAAGAAACAAGGCTACCTAGTTACGCTTCCCCGGCAACGGCGCCAAAATGTTGTGCTCAACTTAGTGTTCCTAAATTGAGGTCATTAATTGTCAACCAGGTCTAGTAAACTGCTGAAGTGTGGTGCACTGTATGTGCCTAGGTATCTGTTTCCCACTACGTTGTGTTTAGTGTTTTTATGATGTTTTTGATTTTATGGTTTTTATGTTGAAAAAGAGCTAAGAATTTTACACTAAAACAGAGTGAAACTATTCTAAACTAGGTGTGCACTAAAGGACAGAAAATGCAAAGCTTGATAAGGACTCATAGAGAAGAAACAAATCACAACATGAACTCATCCAATTCATTCATTTAGAGACATTTTGGAATAGCTTGAGAAAAGGATAAGTTTTTAGTGCAATTGAGGTTTTCCTAAGTCAACAATCAACTTACAATGTTACAACATCTCATCCATGGTTAAAGGTTTATTGGAACATAATTGGAAAAGAACATTTGTAGCACAGTAATATTTCTACTCTAAACTAACTTCTAATTCTATTCTGCAACTCAATTTAGCAATACTAGGCCTCATTCAAAAGTTATAGATTTATTTTTAGAATAGTCTTTGAGAAAAGGCTTGTTTGTGAAATTGTAAAAAGGTTGCAAAATACTCAAGGCCTTAAACTGATATTACTAGCTTCTGTCCAGATGATGATGTATTAATATGAAGTTAGAACAAAAGAAGTTTTGTAGATAATGAAGACCGTGGTATCTAAATTTAACAACTAATACAATTTAAAATGTAATGGATAACAACTAAACTAGAATGCTAATACAATGAACTAAGACTAAACTAGAGTGCTATTATCTAACTTGAAATGAATTGGAGCTGAACTAGAATGATACTAATACAGTGAAAAAAGTTAAACTAGAGTACCATTATCAAGCTTGAAATATAGTGACAGAATTAAACTAGAATGACATCTACCTCCGGAGTATTGACTGAGCTAAAATGCAACTAATTATATGAAATACTACAGCCCTGTCTTGTTCAAGATGAGTGATATTTTGGAATAGTTTGTACAAACAAGTATGGCTGTATCATTCAGTGCAAATGGGCATAAAAAAAAAACATAACAATACGCAGGTAAACTAAAACACCACAGCTAAGTCTTATCCAGAGTTAGTGATATTTTGGAAGAGATTGATGAGAATAGGACTAGCTGTAACAACTAATTATAATTGAACACAAAAACGTAAAGTTCTAAATTTCTACAATTATGCCTCATTCCGGATTAGTGATCTTTTGGAATACTTCATGAGAACAAATATAAACTGTAGTATCCAATGTAAGCAAAGTTCAGAAAAAAATTTAAATTGAGAATGAAACAAAGCTACGGCTACTTATCTAAACCAAATGCATAATGCTTCACGGGCAGTAGGGGCCCTCTACCACTGGATCAGCACACGGATCTACTCAAGATTGACTCATCTTGTGCAATAAAATGATGTCTCTTTCATTAAAGGATAAATTCTTCAAAACAGAGTATTTTCGTCCTTCCAAAATCTAGCAACAAAAACAAAATCTAACCAACAGTTTCTCGGTCTCCTGAGTCATACTTATAATGAAATTACATAACTACTTCTTGAGAAAAACAGGGATAAGTGTCTTTCCAATTTCTAATCAAATTAAAACTCTTATTAACAGTCTTGTGCTTTACTGCGGACATCTGTAGAGTCCGTGTTTTGATAGGAAACTGCCTCTCTTCTTCGTGCATAACCTCTTTGATACTTTAACTCAGACTTCGTGGGGACCAAAAAATGATGAGGGAATGATGTGGAATACGACCATATGTGTTTTTCCCTGAGATGACACCTGGAACCTGCGTAGACATGAAGACAGCTGCAGAATCAGCAACTAGCTACAGAATGTCTGCATTTTGTAGCTAGGTGTAGTCAAAAAGTGTTACAACAACGAAATCATGAAAACATAGCAAGTTAGACATTATATACAATCTCAAAGAAATTTTAACTAATATTATTGATCATTTAAGCCTAAAATTAATAATGGACAAAGGAAATGAAGTGGAATGTGGTGGAAGAGAAGAACATCTTTGAAGCTCAACAACTGTTGTTTGAGTTCTTGGGCTCGAATTCGTCTGTCTGCATTCTGCCGGCCGCTGGGAGTTACCGAGATCTCACACGTTTGCGCTCGTTGGTTAGATTTCATTTTATACTGGTCCAGCCACTCTGCCTTCATGCATGCAGAGATAAGAGAAGTCAATTTTCTGTTATAAAAACATCCCTTTTGTCGTTAGCCAAGTTGTTCTAGTTTTCATAAATCTTTTCTCTCTTTATTGTTAAGATGAAGGGGAATTCCCCAAAATTGTAACACAGGGTGAGAACATACCTTAACTTGGGCCCAACACAGAGTACAGTTTTACCATATTTATATAACAGGCTCGCATCCATGTGCAGATAGCCAAGTATAAGCATAAACAATATATTCGCAACAGAATTAATTAGATTGCAGATACAGTTATGATAACGCATATATTTTACATCTCATAAACACATATCATTCGCAGCTCGTAACAGAATCACATATAATTCTATTCCTCAATAACCATAACCAGATAGATCAAACGACATCATATATCCACAATACTTCGCATATATTACTTATCAAAAAGTCTCTTACATACCCCCAAAACCCACCTACGCACACAGCCAGCAGGAGTCCTAACCCAATAACCCAATCCCATATCTAACAGTTCGCACTTAGCATCAATATCTATCCAAGTCTCCCTTACAAATCAAAAAGTTTCAACTACTTATACTATTTTAGCCAACGCATCCAATGGTCCGCAAACCATGGTTTGCAGATTCTTGGTCTACCCTTGACCCATTTACAATGCATTAGGGGCTTTGACCCACCCCAAAACCCCTGTGTTAGACTAAGTATAATCAAAAATATACAAAATGGAACAGTTATGCAGCTCTTGTAGGAGACCCTATTCCAATAATACCCCATAATAATCCAACCCTAACTAAGGATTAAAAGGAGGTATTTATGATGTTGACCCAATCTCCATGGTCTTGTTATAGGGATGGGGTATATAATTTCTCTCTTTTCCAACTAATTCAGAACTTAATACAGATAACATCGTTATGTTAATATTTTCGAGACATTTCCATCGATATGATTTTTTCCTCAATCCTAATCCCATATTAAGAGGCACATTAAATTCCATTGTGTCATCCTTAATCTCCACGTGGCACCCATGTAATACCCCACATGATTTCCATATGGCACTATGTCGTCTTTAAAGCCTATGTGGAAGCCACAACTTCCTTGTAATTAGTGGTTGGCCCTTCATCACGAAATCATCAACCAATTGCATTAGATTCCCCAACCCCGACTTAGAGGTCGGCCCAACCTCCCACTCGACTATGCTATCGGGCCTCACTATACGAAACTTGACCTAGTGGGTCCTACCTGATCTTCTTTGGGTCCAACTTATTTTCAGGCATGGCTCAAACAACAAGGTCGACTGACCTAAATTCAAACTTGGTGGGTCCAACTAGTCATTCAAACATTTTCTGCAAGCCTTTTATACTTTTAAAATATTTCGATTATTTTCCAAAATCACCCAGACCCGAGGGGTTCCTTCCTTTCATCTCGATTCAATGTATTCTTCACGATCCTGCTCCCTTCCTCAGTGCACAAAGGTCATGAATCCATTATGTTCCCTTCCTCAGTGCACAAAGGCCATGAAGCCATTACACTGATCTCATGGCATCAAAAAAAATTACTGAAAAATGCAAAGGGTGAAACCATGAAACACAAATATAATACATTCATAAATAAATATACATATGACATGAAAGTGAGCATGCTTCTTAGAATCACAGAAATCAAATCTTGCCTCTTAGCCACAACATATACATGTATGTGTATTGGTGTGTTTAGTACAAAGGTGTACGAAATGCACTGGTGCTTGGTAGGGGTGATTTCTAACCTACAAGTAATGTGACAAGGAAAAAATGGGTTGTTAGATGGTTAGTGAAGCATCATAACATGTAGGAAAACTAGTTATAAAACATAGCATACTACAAAAGAGGAGGAAAAAATAAACAACAAATACAAATATAACACAAGCTCAATATCAAGTAAACAAACTAATAATACCAACGGAGAACGAATCATTTTTTATTAGCTTTTGGTATTAAAAAATAGGTAGAATGATAAAACACTCGCAGTGATTCCTTAGAGATATGGAACTCTAATACTCAAAGAAATGATGCCTCTTTCCTTAAGTTGTTTTCAATACTCTCTCTTCTCCTCGAATGAGTGATCAGATAATAGAAAAATTATGCACTACTCCTTTGGGATTGAGATGTTGGATGGCCAACAAATGAATCCCTTCACTCCTTTGCTACTTGGACAACACACTACTGTTTTTCTCATGGGAAATTTGGCCATCATAACAATGTGTTCTAAATTTTTCTTCTCATGGTGGTATTTTATAGTCAAAATTCAAATCTTCTTCCCTCTCTTGGTACAATTGTGGATAGTGACCCAAGAGTGGTGGTTGATTCCATTGTGTGCTCACTTGAGGTCTCAGGATGGCTCTAGGCGGCTATCCTTGGGCAGCCTCAGGTGGAGAATCTTCCTCCTGAAGTGTGCAAAGTGGTCCCAGATGGTGACTTTCCGCCATACCCAAGACCGCAAGGTTTATTGAGGGATAGTCGCGGATATTTTCACTGATATCAAAGAAAAGGGTGTGTGGAGCGCTTTGTGTCAATGTCTTCTATGTGTGACTTAATGAATTTTCCTTTTGACCTTAGAGAAAGTTAGATATTCCAAATTATGTAATGTTTTTCCACCCTGCAAATACTTCTACTTGAAATTTCATGATGTCCTTTACCTGTCTGATTTTCCAGTGATAACAATTTCCCCCTAATGTATGAGGTCTAGGAAGAACTGTATAGCCAAAATACATTATAGTTTCTATCCAGTATAACCCATGTTGAGAGAGAGAGAGAGAGTAACTTGTGTGTAGCCTAAGGTTGGAGACCCCATGCTGTGAGTAAAAGAGGGACCATGTTCTATCAGAAACCTGCAAGAGATAGCATAAATACAATATTTCTATGAGGCAAGCATGTCTGATGCTCGTGATGCTTTGGCTAGTTAAAGCCTATCTGATAGATAGAGTTTATGTCTGTCACTTATATGGTAGTGATCTACTAATTTGGTTGATGACGACGATTTCTGATGCCCTCAGGGTCATTTTTTCTTTGAAAATAGGTTGAATGTAGTGCCCACATGCATAATATTGGTATGGCATTTTTTAGAATAAATGCTCATTGTATGCATGGGTGTATGACTGGGACCTTCTCGTGTAAGAATTGCTGAAAGATATGCTTATAATGGCACGGGTATTTGACAAATTTGGAGAAAGTGAAATGGTTGTGAAGTATGATACCATCTTGACATGAAAGCTTGTGTTGTAGTCGAATGTCACGAGGATCGATGACATCAATGGGCAATGATGATTCCCACAATGTCATGCGAGGATTCCTCTATTGAGATGAGAAGCCATCCAAGGTACTACTTCCTTTTTGGAAAATGGAAGTTGAAGTCAACAAGAAGGAATCCTCAACCAATCGAGAGAAATACTGATGCAAAGGACCAAAGTATTTGATATAGAAGGTGGGGGATGATATGTTAACATAGGCATGAAGGTGATAAATGGATGAAAATTGATGATGGGAGTTTAGTGGCCTAAGTTCGGAGCTTGAAAAAGAAATTTGGCGGCAGTCATAATGATTTCTGATGAGGAAATCCCTGGAGTCGGTAGGACGTCCAGGGTGGGTATTTGTTTGTTATGAATATCATGGTGGCTTTGCATGAGAGATGTGAAGTGTGTGAGAGGTGTGAAGCTCTGACCACGGGTCATTAGGGACTGTTGTCGGGGTATAAAAGTGGATGGATGTGTGGGGGATGTTCTCCTAAAAAAACTTTGTACACTTTCCAAAAGAATATAAAATGGGTTTGGATGTACAAACACAGAGATGGGTTCTCCAAAAGCATGAAAATCATTGCTCTTCAATGATGTGAGGAAGGTTTTTTTGGTGAGGTTCGAGGGCCCATTGGTTAGTATTGGTGCGGGGGTGGTGAAGTGGATGAAAAATATCACAGATGGGTTATGTTGATGGAGGTATGGTAGGCCAAATGCGAGACGCAGTTGTGCATGTTCGATCTGCTTGTGAAAATGGTAGTCCGAAAAGAGGGTTTTATTATGATATGGTAAAACTTGACTTGATGCATGATGGATGGATAAACATGAATTGCTTCCCGGACTGGGGTGTTATGGCCATGGCATCATGATTTTTTGATGGATTTTCTACTTGAGTGATGGACGCCTTGGAGGGGGAGGCTCACCCGACCGACGAGAATGTTCATCATGTGCAAAGTGGGGAGATGATAAACATGGTCGAGTGTTTGGAACCTATGGTTTATTCTTGTGGAGAAATGTTGTCAAGATATGCATAGCTTCTCTGGGACTCTATCATGCTAGGGTGAGAACGATACCTTCTATGGAACCTTTAGTGACTGGGGAAACAGGTGGTTTGTTGTACTGTGTAACACCTGCAACCAATACACCAGGTGAAAGCATATTTTTCATTCAAATATATTGAAAAATGTGCTGAATGAAAAAATGATAAGAGAGGGCATACCTGTCGAAACTGGAAAAAAAATAAAAAAATTTAATAATATTAATAAATTAAAAATTAAAAATTAAAAATTAAAAATTAAAAATAAAATAAATAAATATTATAAATAAATATAATAATAAAAAAATTTAAAAAAAAATAATAATAATAATAATAATAATAAATAAAAATAAAAATAAATAAAATATAAATATAAATTAATTTCGAAGGCGTGAATGTGTGAAGCCTCCTTTAGGCATTATGAGGTGTTGATCACTGTGTTGCTTTCAATTTCTCAATTGGGCTTTCTGAGCTCCCGTTATGGTCATCAAATAAATTGAAAAGGGCGATATATAGGTCAATATTTCTCATTTCAGTTCATTTGTTTCATTTGAGAGTTGTGAGGTCAGAGCTTGCTGTCGAGCCTTTCTTGTCGTTGCGGTCAGCCTGTGTACCAGGGATTCATGCCATTAGTGCTAGCTAGGCCCCTGAACGTCTAGCATTTTAACTTTTCATGATTGAACGTCTTGTGAATGTGCCCCATGGGGTGGTGAACGCAATCTTGTACCGGTCAGTATGTCGTATTTGGATTTGGTTATAAATAAAAACCATCCATGAAGGAGAGGGCCTCGTGTGTCGTGCAAGCGTCGATAACTTGGTCGATGAATGGGGTAGGGCAATTTTCCTTTGGATAGACTTTGTTCAAATCGCAAAAATCATTATAGATGCGAATGGTGCCCTATTTTTTCATGACGGGAACAGGTTTAGAAACCCATGATGTGTAAGCGATGGGGTAGATAAACCCGACTTTGTGAAGCTTATCGATTTCTTGTTCAATTTATTCTTCCTTGGATTGGTACAGTTGACATTTTTTCTGGCGTACTGGTGGTACATCAGGCCAGGTGTCAATGTGGTGCTCTACTATAGTGGGACTAAGTCCTGGCATTTCTGAGTAGTCCCACATGAAGATGTCTTTATACTCTTGCAACAAATGGGTGTAAGAGGTTACTTCGTCTGGGGAACATGCTGCCCCAGCAAGATTTCTTCGACTTTCTCAGGATTTCGAGAGATATTCACCTTGATGGTAGGGAAATGTTTGACATGTTTTCTTCTTCGAACACATTGGGCGTCGGAAAGGGATTTTTGAAACAATTGGCTTTCCCATATGGAAGGAAATATTTTGATTCGATTGTGTATATCTCATGGTTTCCTAGGTTGTTAGGGCCGAGCGTATTTTTAGGAAGAAAAAACGAGCGATGATGCATTACATCCCACGGATAATATAGTTCCATCATGGCCTGCAGAATATCCTCATCTAAGTGGAATAAGGATCCAAAATGGGATTGAGTTTGCGTAAGGTTGTAAGGAGGTGGTTCAGTCCTAATGGATTTGGTCGACAGACATGAATAAGATTCCATCGTCGATGCAATGGAAACATACATGGTCGACAGGGTGCAGATAGATTGGGTTTGCGTCGTCGTTGGTACAGCTACTCTCGTAGCTGCAGTGGTCTCGACACCTATGACTGATGAGCAGAAAACATGAGTCATGGTTCTGATACACAACGATATGAACCGTATATGATGTTTTGTGTCATCGGTGTTTGGTGGGGGAGGAATCTCTATCGTGGCTTCTTGCGAGCAACAGGAGAAGTCATGGGGACCGGTTGAACCGGGGTCAAAGCAAGATAAGGTTTGGGTTGACCTGGCGGGGTAGCGGCTGGAGGTTCAAGGTACCAGATGGGAATCCCAAGGGTTAAGTTAGGAAGAGAGAGGGTGGCCATAACAGGTGCCGTATAAACTCCTGGTGGGGGAGCGAGGAATGGTATCTGACTGGAGGGGTAATGGCCAGGCGGGACGACTCCTAAATGGTTAAGGCCTAGAGGAACAATTCCCGGAGGGTAGAGAAGCTCATGGATACCAGCTGAAGGGCCAGGAGGAGGAAGTTCAGAAGGCTGAATCAAATGGCTAGGAGTAGGCTGCGGAGGGCGAGGAGGCTGTTGACTAGCCGAGGCGGGCCGCTTGAGAGCAGCCCAAGATAATTGCATCATGCAAACATTTGATGAGCCAGGATCAGAGACAGGAGGAGGAAGACCAGGGAAAGTACCAAGCAATGAGGAATCTTTGTAGACTCCATGTGAGACACTGGTCAAAGGATCGTTGGTTTTCTTGTTGGCCACCGAAGAGATAGTGGACTCAGGGGAGGTTTGAGACTTCGGTTCGTTATATGTCAGCTGGTCAATGGTGACTATCTTTATGTTATGAGGGAAGGAAATCTTGTAGTGGACCATGGAAGGGGCAAAAAACATCGTATAAGTGTAGCTATGACCCAATAGAATGTTGTAATCTAAGGGGGCATCTATGACTTATACGTCAACGCAAACAGTTTTGCCCGCAATAGTAATAGGCCAATTGCGAAATAAGCCAATGGGTTGGGAGGTGTGGCCATCCCATGCTCAGAGAGTGATCGTGGAAGGAGCCAACTCAGGTGATCCAAGTTGTTTCGAAACCGAAGTGGAAATCACACATGCGGATGCCCCCTCATCAATAATGCACCGGGAAACATTGGCATTCCGGATCTTGACTAGGATTTGGAAAGTGATGGAAGCAAGGAGAGGAGGATGTTCTGACCAGTCAACATCAAAGACAATAAATCGATCGTCGGAAGGATCTACAGTGCCCATGGCAGATATTATAGCTTTTCTTTGTGAAGGGCATGACTGGAGGAGTTCCAGCGTTGAAATGGCAACAAGAGATTGTGCAAAATCATCTACTATACTATACAAATGGGCAGCTTTGCCAAAAGTAGAATTTTAGCGTAGTTGTCCCTGATGGATCTTGGTATGAACCTTTGCCTTAGGCTGAGGGATCTTCAAGGGACCATTACGTGTCGAAATAGGCTCTGTAGAGACTGAAGGAGGCAGCTTAGGGACAGACGTAGCAGGAGGCTTGTTGTACTAACGGGATCGAGTCTGAAGATTAATGTCTACGGTTAGAGGTTGATCAGATTTCATCATGAGAATCTGGTAATCAGAGGTACCAGATGGAAGAGGTTGAGTGGCCACCTGTCCTTCAGGTGGTTGGATAGCCACAAATCCTTGCTGAGGGAAAGGATCAGTAAGCACAGCAGTTTGACTAGGTGCAGCACTGGGAGTGGCGGAAGGGGAGGCTTGTTGTCCTCACAATGTTGCTTGAGACTCCCACGGCTGCCGCATCTGTGGTAGAAGAGGAAAATCATGTGTGTAATGACCATAAACACCACAACAAGAACAAGGCTTGTTCGTGCGAACAGGCCTGTCCTGCTTGGGCTGGGTGCCTTGTTGCTGGTTAGTAGTGTTAGGAGCATTATTTTGACGATTAGGTCCAGGTTTACCAGGAGCAGACTGATTTTGAGTGCCTTTCCTCTTCTTTTTGGAGGGAGGAGGATTAGTCGCGCCCTGTTGTGCATACACCTGCCCCTGAGGGGGCGGTGTCTGCTGTTGCGGGGGTTGAGAAGGAAAGGGAGGAGGCGGTGCTAATGCTGGAGGATTTGGAGCACCAGGCTGTGGATACAGATAATAAGGAGGTTGGGTAATATTGTGGTAAATAGGAGGTTGGGAAAAAAGAGGAGGCATGTCGTATCCTAGATACGTGGTACCGGGAGGGGGGAAAGTACAGGAGGTACTGGGACCCCCCTCGAGGAAATCCATAGCCCATGGGAGGTTGAGTGTGCGGATTAGAGGGAGCTCCAACGATACCGTCGGCAACGTGAGATGCCCCCAGTGCATTGGCACCACCGGGTCTAGGAAGATCAGGTAGAACGGTATAAACATAACCCGACTGAGTGTAGATCAGGTCGTATTTTAACATAATTTGGAGAGCGGCTTCTTCGTTTTGAGGAAAGTGCGATGCGAAATCTTTCCCGATAGGTGGAAAAAGAGATCTAAGGAACCAGTCCATGTAGACATGGTCTTCAAAGGTATGAGCTCAACATAGGCTCTTTCTTCTCTGCCATTCCTCGACATGGTCAGATAGGCGAGTCGCAGACGATTAACGGAAAGAAGTCAAGAGTTCGGTACCAGTGTCATAATGAAGGGGAAGCTTGAAGTAAGACAGAAAAGCCCAGGCAATAGTCGCAAAGGTGGTATGAGAGGAAGGGGCCTGATCAACATAGCACTTAGAAGCTTCACCTATAAGTGTACGTTGGAACAACCAAAGATGGACAGAGTCATCGTTAATGGAGTTAGACGAACACCACATGTGGAAAGATTGAACATGATTTGTAGGATATTCTCCAGTAAGGCCTTCAAACTTTGGGATGTCGGAAGGGAGCTTCGTCGGCATAGCAAGCCAACTAGCATCATGGTGTATAGGGTCATTTATCAGCTGGTCAAAATCGGGGAGGCTGAGGCCTACCAAGAAGGGGAGCAAGGGCGCAGCCGAGGTAGTGTCTGTTGCGGTCCCACTAGTGGTATTCTCAGTATGAGGGCCAGGGTTACCACCAGCATTAGGTCCTGCACTAGACATGGTGAAGGTGACAGGGGGAGAACCATAGGCGGAATGAGAAGGAGAGCCCAAAGGACCAGAAGAAGAGTTGGTGTGCGGACTCGGTGGAGGACTAATTCGAATCCTACGCGGAGGAGTAAGTCTTCCTACCGGAAACTGAGGATGAAGGCCAAGAAGTCTCTGGGATAAACACCTTGGTGGCGCAATGATGACGACACAAACATGGCACAAAGGAAAAAGAGACTGAAAAGGGCAGGGAGGTGCAGGATCAACTGATTACAATGTCGAAACAAGGGCAGAGAGGTGCAGGATCAATTGATTTCAATGTTTTAGAATCTTTTCTTGGTGGTGTTAACCAAGCCCTTTTTCACTTAGGGTGTGTGTGCGAAGTGTGTAAATTTTAATTTTTAAACCCAAACGTTTCTAGAGAAAAGAAAAAGTGTGTTGTATAGCTACAAATAAACCTGCAAATTATAGTATATAAGCCTGCAAAAATAGAAAATAAACAGCTAATAATGCAATAATCTAAACCCAAGGAGTTGTGCCTCTCAAAAACTAGTCTGTAGGCAAGTAAAAAACTAATCAAAACACACTAAAAAAGCCAATAGATCTAAGGTCAGGAGGGACAGAGATCTAAAGTACAAAATCTGTTGGAAAGTGGTGCAGAAAACAACAACAAATCAAAGGAAAAATTGTTGTAAAAGAGGTGGTGAAAGGCTATCTCATGGAGGGAAATGGAGTGAACCCTAGAGGAAAACCCAAAAAAATCCAAATGAGGTGATTTGGATGGATAACAAGCCGATCTGAAGTGGATCTGAAGGTGAGTTATCAGATCTGAAAAGTGGTTGAAGACTGAAATTTCAGACAACTTGCAACAGCAAAAACTCTTCCACAAGAAGTGGAGGGCACTGAAGCCCTAGGGGGCTAGGTTCCCACTTAGTTGAGAAAAATAGAACAAGTACAGGTCCAAAACGGGCGGAGACGGAGGTAAGACAACACTGAACAGAGGCTCAGACAAACCTAGAAAACTTTCAGAAAAATTCCCACAAAAAGTCCAGGTCGCAGTTTTTGACCTGTTTTTAGCAGAGGTCGCAATTTTTGGGCTGAAAGGTGTGTCTTGAGGGTCCATGTCATATTTTTTGGGCCAAAAAGTGCGACCCGCACTTCCGGCACTCTCAGCAAGAGATTTTAGAAAAAATTGTCGTCTCAGCTGCGGCTGATGTCTGTCACCTGCACAATAGGTCCAAAAACACACGGAAGTTAGAATTTTTATCGTTTTAGGGTTTTATAGGTTAAAAACAACATCAAGAAAAGAAAAAAAAAGAGGCTGAAGAGAAATCCTAGGGTTTGAAGCAGCTAGATATGCAAGGATCAGAAAAACGACAGAGGTCGTAATCATAAACCCGTGTGGAGTTTCCAGTTGTTAGTATGAATCTTAATTCCAAGTGTACGAAAAAATACCACTTTAGCTATGCATAACAAACAACCCTAACTGCAAAGATGGCTGCCAATATCCTCATATCTTTAGTTAGGTGATCAAGATAAATGCTGCAAAAATCTAGATCTATGCATTAGAAGACATTAAGCAATAGAAAAAACAAGATTTACTCCATGCATCCAATAGACAAGATAAGAATATGTTGAATGAATTTTGTATTAATGGCACCTGGGAGGAAAACACAGAAGGGTGTTACTAGTTCTCCTCAACGGAATGGGTTCTTGGAAGTCCTCAGCACTTCAGATCTAAAACTCCTCTCTCTTGATGGTGTAGAAAACCTAGACAAAAATAGTAGCAAAATATGACTATGATGGTGGATCAATATCCAGACTAAAAGTATAGATCTAGAGTGATATTTACACAACAAAATGTGGCAAATGAATGGAAAAACCCTTCTATTTATAACAAAATATTGAGTTAGTCTAGATATTGGTGCATAATTAAAATATTATTAACCAAATCAAGATCCAACTTTTATGGAATATTTTATTATATTTGTTGGAGGGAAAAGGAATTTGACTTGGGTCAAGTCCCTTTATTTGTAAATAATAAATAAATAAATGATTTATTAGTATCATTTTAAGGATGTGGTTGAGTAATAATAAAATAAATAATGATTTATTTAATTATTTAAGGGTGATTTATTCATATTTAACAAAGAATATTATTTAAATAAGGTTTAAATAATTATTCTTAGAAAATAATAAGATAAATAATGATTTATCTAATTAATTTCCTTGTTTTAGGTTAAATATAACCAGGAATATTAATTAAATTGTTGTTTAACTAATTATTCCTTGAGAAAAATCAAACAAATGTAGATTTATTTAATATTTCCTCAGGGGGTTTCCTGTTTAGACCATAAACAAATTAATAAAGGTGGTTTACTAAGTTATTTTCATAGTGAAAGCAATTTTACTTAGGGTAAAATTGGTCTTACATGGTGTACTTGGGTGCATCTAATGATAATAGGTTAGATTACCAAAAATTTGTGTAACAGTATATGATGTTTTGTGTCATCAGCGTTTGGTGGGGGGGGAATCTCTATCGTGGCGTCTTGCGTGAGAGCAAGTATAAGTTCCTCACTAGGCGTACCAAGATTACACACACTTTCCTGGATTTGGAAATTGTGCTTGGTGCAAAGGCGCCTAAATGTTTCCATTAAGGTGCATTCCTCTGTTTCATCGTTATGGCTTGTACAAATGGTGCATGGTACCACGTTGCTGATCAAGTAGATGGTGTGAAAACCAACACTACTCTTTTTCCTTGAAGTGGATGCTCAGAAAGGATCAGGCATAGGGGAAATATTATGTTGTTTCCATTTCCTAGTTTTTGGTTTTGGGAGGTCCAACTCCTTTGGGGGTGCTAGAATTAACGCTCCTCTTGCCACTCTTAGCCTTGGGAGGTACTCACAATTCATTGTATGGTGAAAATGTGAGCAGATCCTATAATTTAGTGTCTGATATTCTCCTGATTAGAGAGATGTTTCTAGGAGATAGGGGAGACCATGAAAAATTTGTTCATGAGGTTCTTCAGTTCCTTACACTGATTGACCTGGTGGTCAATTATATCGCACAACCCGCATGTCGTCCTAGACTGGATATGGGTCCTGTTAGGGTGGTGCGTCGTTTTGACTTGCCCAATGTTTTGGTATTTATATGGGGTAGGTTTCCTGGGGGCAGTCTACCTTACATTAGGTTCTCTAAGCTCTGGACAGATTATATACCACCGCTACGTTTCTAATGAACGTATGATGTCGATTAGCGGGCGCACTCAAGGGATGTAGGTACAGTGTTGAGCATGATGGTTTCCTTGACATACTATAGAAGAATGTCTTTCTTGGGTATTCCCTTCCCTCTGGGATGGTGAGGTGATGGGATACCATCTATGTATCGATTCTAGGTCTAGGCATTTGGCTACCAAATGGTTATGTGTGTTGCATAACACACAGGTTGGTCTTCTCCTTGGAGGGCGATTGGGGGTGACTATGTGCCCCCCATCCGGCAGCTTTTCTACTGACAGAAAGAGATTAGATCTTCTTATCACCTCCTCTTATGTTGTCGAGATCTCCATGGATTCTGTATCTGAGTCATCTTCCAGGGAGAGGTGCATTATGGTCATGTGTAAACTGATTAATGCTAAACAAAATCGAGGGATATAATGGAAATGGCGTATTGGGTGATCGCCAACACATATCTGACATGAATACTGGATTTCTTGAAGGTCGGAATGGTATACTGGGTTAATAGGATACCATTTTTGAAACAGATCCAGGTCTGCATAGTCAGCGATGGAATGATAGCGTTCATCACATTGTGCACAACATTAGACAGGAGGAGGAGGTACAAACGGGAGTCTTTCTGGTGAATGCCCTGCCTCTTGAAGGTATAACATAACCCGAGTTTCTTCCCCATTTTTCTGCATGGGGGGATCCTCCTGATATGATTGTTCTAGGGAATGTAAGGCATCCCTATATCGTGGCATTTCTGGGAAATGATGGGTGTAATACCCATAATTGTTGCAAATAGCACATGCATGGTTGGTATGCAATGCTTTGCCTTGTTTTTTTTTGGTTGGTTCCTTTTTACGGGAACTTGTGGCCGCTTAATTTCTTTCGGAGCTTAGGAAAGGTTTCAATTCATCCAAATCTGGGCCAATATTGATAGGAAGGCCTACAATATTGTACAATGCACAAGGTTGTAGTTCCCTTGGCATGATGGGGTTTTCTATATTTTTCCCCTTTTTGTGGGTTTTCCAGGTCGTTTTAATTGGTGTTGCTATGGGAATCTCTTCAACCAGTGTCGCCTCCTGAGGAGGGATGGGGGTTATTCCTGTAGATGTAATGCTAGGGGCTCCCAACATGGTTGGTGGGACTAGGTACCAGACAGGTATCGCGATTGACATGTTTGGAAATGTTACCGTTGCCAAGACTTTTTGTGACAGGAAACCAGGTGGAGTGTATAGAAATGGAGTTTGGGAGATGGCATAGGGTAGAAAATTCATGCCTATGGCCTCGGTTTCATTACTACTCATCTCTGTCTCCTGGCTAGTTTTGGTTTTTGATGATGGCATCATGCACACCGGGGCCCCTGTGATATCAGCGAATGATTCTAGTATAACATGGGGATCTCCTAGGAATGATCCAAGGATAGATGATAGTTTGAATTGGCCGAGGCCATATTCTTGGTACCGCATGAGCGATTCTGTAGATGTTTCTACATAGGGTAGAACAACATCAGCATTCATCATGGGTCATTTGTCATGGTATGTCAATTGGTTGATGGTGATGATGCGATCCTCGTGGGGGAACATCATAATTCGGAAGACAGAGGATGTTATGGAAGACATGGCGTACATATAACTCCGCCCAAGGAGTATATTGTAGTCCAGCTCAGCATCCAAGACCTCAATGTCTATAAGTACCGTCTTGTTGGCCAAGCAGACCAAAACATTTTGATAGAGACTGACAAGAGCATAAGGACGCATGTCGTATGCTCTGAGTGTGATGTCGAATTGCTTTAGTTCGAAAGATCCTAACTTCTGCCAAACTCTTTTTGACATGATGCATGTAGATGCACCCTCATCAATGATACATCGGTGGATAGTGATCTTCTGGACTGACACTGGTATCTGGAAGGCGACCAATGAAGGAAGCTTGGGGGTGGCTTTATCTAATTCAAAAGCCATTAGGCACGAATCGGCAGGGTCGATGGCGCATAACATGGAAATTAAGGCTTTCCTTTGCTTTGGGCAAGATTGCAGGACCTCTAAAGCTGACATGGCAGCGAGATATTGTGCTAAATCGTCCATTATGCCATAATTATTGGCCACTTTAGAGTGGTGTCCTACTCGCCTTGTTGGACCCTTAGCCATTTTTGGCAGGGGTTCAATAGGCATTTTCGATATAGTCAATGGTACGGTAGGTGCACTCGTACTAGCCCCTGACGAACTGTTGTCTAGCGGGGTATTGTAGTTTTGATTCCTTGTCTAAAAGAAAATTTCCTCACTAGTCATATATATTTCATAGTTGTTAATTTCATAATCATTTGGTGGTAGTTGTTGTTGTTGGGTACTAACCACCCCTTGGTGGGCGAAGGGCTCCTGCATTATAGTTTTTTGATGTGTAGGTCCCCCTTGTCCACAGTTACTCTGAAGCTTCTTTAGCTCGGGGAGTTTGGGACAGTGATGAGTGTAATGGCCATACTCACCACAAATAGCACAAGAATGGTTGGTCCGTAGATTATCCTTCTTGTTCTGCCCTTGGGATTTATTTGGCTCTCGGTTTTGATTTCATTTGGGGTTGCCCCCAGTCTGATATCGTAGAGGGAGTTGTTGGTTATTTCCTCCATGTCCCGAATATCCCTTTTGTTTATTTTTTGGCTTTTTCCTTGCCACATTAGGAGTATGAATACGATTCTCTTGGTCATGAGACTGGCACGGTGGGTCTCAGAAGGTTGCACAAAGTTCACCAGTGCATTATTTTGCAGCGATGGGTTTTATGCTGGGGAGGGGGAATATTGGGTTCCATGTCCCTAGTTTGTATATGGTTGCAGGGGAGGATCTCTTCCATCAGCGTTCCTAGCTGCGTACTGGGTCCCTGCAGGGGAGGGTACGATCCTCCCTGCTGATGATGATACGATGACACCCTATTGGTCATGTTCTGCAGAGGTGCAAGATGACTCTGATGGTAGCCTGGTTGCAGGATGTTCTGGTTAGGATCATACGAGTAACTGGGGTACGGGATAATGCTTCCTAGGTGACTTTGGGTCAGTGACCTGATCAATCCAACTGTAGTATTTGACGTGCCTGGAAATTCTTTATGAGTTTGCAGGCGCGGGGTGTTAGGCAGGATGTTATAAATATATCCTAACTGAGTGTATATCAGCTCAAGTTGTTGGGCTTTACTAATGGCATCCTCTTTGGAAGTAGGTCCTTGGTTTTCCACGTCCTTTGAAATATCTGTTGTGAGAGTTTTCAAGAATAGGTCCAGTAAAACTTTCATCGAGTTTGGCGTTACACGAACTTTGATGTTGTCGTCATTCATGGAGATGGTATGAGATATTGACGGCTGGCGTTTGCCTAAAATGCGTCAGTAACTCCATTCTTGAATCGTGGTGGATGGGTAACTGAAAATACATGAGGAACGTAGTAGCGAGGGCGCTAAAGGTTCCATGCGAAGCACAAGGCTTCTTCGCATACCATTTCGCGACTAGTCCGATTACGGTGCACTGAAATAGTCTTACTCGAATAGTATCATCAATAATATTGCTCGATGAACACCATAGGTGGAAAGTCATTACATGATTTCCAGGGTCTTCTGCTTTCTTTCCTTCGAATTTTGGAATGTTAAAAGGTAGCTTCGTGGGCATGGGGGGCCAATTAGGATTGTGTGCAATGGGATCATTTGTTAACTTTGATAGATCATGAAGGTTTAAATATGTTATGAAAGGTAACTGAGTGTTGAGTACCATTGTAGACTGTGAAAACACTAGAATCGGGTTGTGTATGTGGGGTGTCTGGGGGATAGCACCCATTGACGTACCTGACTGTGTGTTCTGTTGGCTCCCTGAATGGGTAGCGCTCCTTTGCCCTCTGGGGGTTGTGGGAGGAGAGGTGTGTGGTGATCCTGAGGGGGTTTCCATGGGTGTGGCGTTGGGTGACCATTGGGGGTTTCTAACTAAATATGCCCCGATAAAGGATGAACCAATAAGAGTGAATATTTTTCTTCTTTTATGCCTGAATGGCAAAAGACCTAGCACTCCTCCCTCTAGTGGGGGGAGGTCCAAAAAATTTCTAGAACGACAAGGTCCCATTGGGTCCGTTATGGAGTCGACTTGGTTTAATTTTGGAAATATTTTTTAGTTTTTCTGAGAGGAGAGTGATTATTATCAAAGAAAAATGAGATCACATACCTAAAGCAAAACGAAAAATAAAGGTAAATTTCTCCTTTAGATTAATCCTATGTGATCAGTCAATCAAAAAATATGGTTTTGGTTATTTTGCATATGATACTCAAAAATCCTAGAAGACCTAATCATCCTCACACTCTCAAATGTAACTGGGCTTTGCGAAGATATCTTCTTGTGGGTACTGGGACTAACATCCCAAAATAATTGGCAATGCCTTCCAGCAGCCGAAGAATCGACCAAGGTAATGGAAAGAGGATCTAATGTTGCCTACATCGTCACCTATAGGGAAGGATGCCCTAGATTTGGCCACTAAAGTACCATCATCCCACATGAGCATTCGAGCCTTGAGCTTCTTGGTATTCAGCTACCAGTACCGAGCACTAAATGCTTCACATAGCCCCAAATATTACTGCATGCAATGGGCCTAAGCTTAACCCCCTCTGAGTCAAGTCTCTGTGGCACTTGGGAATTCTGTTCCGTGAGCAGATAGATGGATTTTAAGCTCCCTAAATAGTCAACTTCTATGTTTAAAGAAAATAAAATTACAATGGCAGCTTATTGGATGCCTACCCCCAGTGCTTCTAACCTAAACTATTAATTCTTTTGTGGCCCCTATGGGGAGATTTTAATGAGTTCAATTAATTATTAGTTTTAAGGATTTTCTTATGGTGTGCCTTGGTGAAGTGACGGTAAGAAGAGGAACAAAAATCCTAACTTACTGAAGCTTCGTGTGTGTAATTAAGTGTACAATAAAAAATTGTAAAGGATGTGGATATGTGATGATCCTTTACACTCCCTCCTAATTAAACTATGTTTGATTGTTCCTTTCAGAAAGTAAATAATGCACGAATAATGGGCCGCTTACAATTTTTCCCATTTAGACTAAATGTTGCACTATAGGGAGATGGAAAACTATCAAAATAAAGTGTTCATATGTGTACCCAACCCAAGAGGTGCAAGGGTGGCAGAGATTACTTTCCTTCTTAGATACTTTGATCCTAGTCCCAAATCCTAATGCAAAATTAAAACTAAACTTAATGCAAAAATTTGAAAATTTTGAAACTAGCTAAAGATGCATGGATATGGGCCACTTACTTCCTACTAATTACCTATGTGTTTGGTGTCTATTATCAATAATTAGTTCATTCAGATAGCATGTGTGGATTTAAAAACCACTTACTTGCCTCCTAATTAAACTATGTGAATTTGTGATAATAAACTAAAATTAGAACTATGCAATAGCTAAGTTAAGGTTCAGCTAAAAACATGTCCTAACAGTCAAGAAACACCATAACATAGTGCTGGAAGATTTATTCTGGGCTGCCAGTCACTTTACACTTGCAAAAAATGGAGAAAATCAATGAAAAAATGGCTCTCTGGTTTCCACGCAGGTTATTTCTACACAGTCGCGCGAACCTATGCGTCTGTCTGAGCTGAACGCGTGCAATTTTCCTGTGCACGGAAATTCCCCCTTTCCTGAACTGAATATCTTCACAGAGGATGAATGAGAGAAGCTGAGGAAGAGGAGAGTTTGTCCTGCAATAATCCTAAGCATAAAAGAGGTTTTGCAAAACAACAACCACTTAGCTTAAGAGGAAAAATAAGTAGAGTTTCTCTTCTTGTATTGTTGTGTTTAGTACAAGGGTGTACAAAATGCATCGGTGCTTGGTAGGGGTGATTGCTAACCTACAATCAATGTCATAGGGAAAAAATGGGTTGTTAGATGGTTAGTGAAGCATCATAACATGTAGAAAAACTAGTTATAAAACATAGCATAGTAAAAAAGAGGAGGAAACAAGAAACAACAAATACAAGTATAACACAAGCTCAATATTGAGTAAACAAAATAATAAACCAACGAAGAAAAAATCCCCTTTTATTAGCTATTGGTGGTAAAAAAGAGGTAGAATGCTAAAACACTCGTAGTGAATCCTTAAAACTATGGAGCTTTAATAGTCAAAGGAAGGAGGGATCTTCACTTAAGTTGTTTGCAAGCCTCTCTCTTCTCCTCGAATGAGAGATCGAATAACGGAAAATTGATGCACTTCTCCTTTAGGATTGAGATGTTGGATGGCCAAAAAATGAATCCCTTCACTCCTTTTTGCTGAGGACAAGACACTATTGGTTTTCTCATGGGAAATTTGGCCAGCATAACAATGTGTTCTAAATTGTTCTTCTCATAGTGGTCTTTTATAAGAAAAATTCAAATATTCTTCCCTCTCTTGGTACAATTGTGGATAGTGACCCAAGAGTGGTGGTTGATTCCATTGTGTGCTCACTTGAGATCTCCAAGTGGCTCTAGGCGGCTGTCCTTGGGCAACCTCAAGTAGAGAATCTTCTTCCTTAAGTGTGCAAAGTGGTCCCATATGGTGACCTTCCGCCATACCCATGACCACGCAGCTTATTGAGGGATAGCCATGGAGATTTGCACTAATATCAAAGAAAAGGGCACGCAGAGTGCTTTGTGCCAGTTTCTTTTGTGTGTGACTTAATAAATTTTTCTTTTGACCTTAGAGAAAGTTAAATTTTCCAGACTTTGTAATGTTTTTCCACCTCGTAAATTCTTCTGCTTGACATTTCATGATGTCCTTTGCCTATATTATTTTCCAGTGATAACAATGTGCATTTATTTTTATCTTATAACAACTCAATTATACAAATCATATGAATAGAAAATGTGCCAGTAAATTATAGTCATAAATTGTAATATTCCAAATTTGGAACAGCTAGCAAGGCATGACTGGAAAACGCATTTTCCAAGAATGGCTGCTACAGGATTTGAAACCAAGACCTAGATCCCTTATATCTGAGTATCTAATTCCAAAATCCAAGAGGTGGCTCAAAATAAATCCCTCTAGGTGGGTTAAACAGATCTCCCACGCCTAGTTGTCCTCAGAAAGTGCCCGATGAGAGATTGCAACAATGTATAAGCATACAATGGAATAACAGTGTTATTTTATAGCCATGAACACCTGAAGATAAAAATAGCCAACCAATGTATAATATAGCAGAAAAAGAGTACAATTCTTTGAGGAATCAATCACTCAAGCTAGGAAATGAGAGCCTCAACAAAACATGTACAATAATTATGAGCACACTGCTACACAGAAATTACATAAGGCTATATTAGCACAGTTTATGGGAGACACTGCAACAAAATAAATGATAACAGAATGATATGACAATATCAGCTCATGAAATGTGGGGGAGCAAGCTCTCAACCCCTGAAAATAACAATACAACAATCCTTAAGAGGATAGGCTACAATATAGATACAAATGGAAAATCTGCAGAAATGTCGGAGTTGCTGGGTAGCAGCTGCAACTCAGAAAATAACTGGAGATGGTTGAAGATGATGTAAAATCTGAAATAAACCTCCTCCAACATATCTCTCTAGTGATAGGCTGATCCTATCCCTGAAGATATCTTCCTCCAAGATGATGGTGCAAACCCCCACTGCAGGTACTCACTGAAATAACGCAGTCTAGAGAAAGGACTGCGCTGTCTATGATGGGAGATGCTTGGCCTGATGCCAAGATATGAAAATCAGCTCTAAAATATTCCTCACTAACCTTCCCAAGGAATATAAACTCCCTCCTCCGAAATATGAGCCAAGGAATGGTGTTGTGGAACCCTCCACTGCAACACCCAGCAACACTACGTTATACTTCAGTAGAAATAATGTAGTGACTGAAGGAAGTGGCTTTGGCCTTGAGCCAAGATGTGGAGAAATGAAGTGAAATCCTTCAAGAGGCCTCTCAAGAAGGAGAGGAAATCCTAAACAGAAATCCCTCATGCTAAACAGCATTGCAGCTTAGCTGAACAGTCAAAGAATGCAAATAGTCTTCCAGACCAAAATCATATGCTCAAACATATCTCACTATGGTTGCCTCTTCCTCATTTTATGCAACTGAATGTCTCTTTGCCCTGGACCCCACACATTAGGGTTTCTTTCACAAGGAATCTTTCTCCCTCTCAAACTGCGCTATCTTCCCAAGCAAGCCACAACCTCTTAGGCAGCATTGTTGACTTGGTCAAACTTGACCTTGTCCTCATGCATTTGCCCCTTTTCACACTGGAAGGTGCAAAATTAAGCTGCTCCATTGATCCCTTTCACACTATGAGGGATTTTATTCCTACTCATGGGCCTTTTACCCATTTTATTCACCTCCTAGATGATACAAGAAAAAATTAATATTCCAATTTGCTACTTGCAAATTTTGGAATATTACATAAATGTAATGAAAAGAATACAAAGATTCATGTTCACATATTACATACAAAATTTCAACCATTCTTCAGGAAATTCTATAGGATTCCATCATTCCTGTAGAAATTATAAGAATCACATTCCTTTTCATACAGAGGATACATATCCTTCACATCTAGCATGATAATTAAATATCATAACTATCATGCATATAGAATCATTGGCACATCAATCATATTGAACACTACTGCATGGAAAAATCATAATTATACCATTCTTAAACACTATTCCATTCACTTAATACATATTTACTTAGAAAATTGACCAGAGCATCGACCTATAGGAACCAAAACTCGCAAATATATCAACACTCCAAATCATTCATGAAACCAAGTTTCATACATTCAAGTAACATTTAAAATCCAGTAGGTATTCATGAGAAATTCACTTGCACATATAAATGAAATAAAAACTTATCTTATATCCAAAGTTTGGAAATTGAGATTAGGACTTCAACTCTCCACCAAACCTTAGAAACACTGCAATGAAGCCTTTCTTGCAGTAGTCACCTCTGAGCCAGATTCCAGAGCTTGAGATGGAGTGCTTAAATTGTAAAAATTAATACTTCCGACTGAAACAAGGACTTTAAAGGTAACCCACCTTTACCCACTACCAAGTCAGAAGTTAATACAAGGAGCAAGAATTCACTTCCCTCCGGTTTTATCAATAGCTCCTAATTATTACATAACATAGATTTCTAACTTAGTCAACCTCAACTTTGAGGTTCTTCCTAGCATAAAGACTTATATTTCAATACCAAGAGGAGAATTCTTTCAACTTTTTGGAAGGTTCATCAATAAACAAGATACAATGGGAGTGTGGAAATCACTCTTCCAGGTAGCTCTTCAGTGAATGCCAACACCAGTGCTTTAGACCCAAGGCAACACTTAGTGGTTCATCAGCTTTACAAGTACCTTAGTGTCTCCACTACCTAGCCAGTAGGTTCATCAATCTGCAATTTTCTGAGTGGGTTCTTTAGACCTTGGAAATCCACGTACAATGGTTTCATCAACCTAAATTAAATTTATTTCTTTGTAAACTCTTTCATTTGAGCCAAAAAGACACACACAGTGGTTTCATCAGTTATGTTTCCATAGAGCAAAGTCTCTCTATTAGAATGAACTTTGTCCCAAGTCTATGAAAATGATATCATAACAGAACCGAACTGAGTAGCACAACACAAAAACCAGTCCCCCTACTCCCATCATCAATCTCTTAAATAAGTATATCCTCATCCTCAAATTTTGATGTTTTCCCTTTCTTGATGCGTAGAGATGATGGCTTCTTCCATCATGCGCAAAGGTGCTTGCCTCTTTCGCTTTGCGTAGAGGAAATTCTCTTTTCCATTAATTTATCTCATTAAAGGCTATCACCACCATTTCTAGTCACCTAGGCATAACCTCTTTCTTGCCCCTATCAGTTTGTCAGTTATAACAACCTCAGGTTAAAGTTCCATGTAATAGATGGGCATTGTAAAAGGAAAAAATAAAACCAAGGTCATGGGACACATATTTCAAGTTGAATGGAAAGGAAAAATAATACATTGGGATCCGCTTGTGGTTTATTATTGGCTATGGAAATTGGCATTGGTATTGAAAAAGGAAAAAGGTAATAAATGGAAATTTAATATAATAAATATAGGAAATTAAGAGAAACAGAAGATGAAGGAACAATAATATGCATGAAAGGAGGAGGTAAGCTCTAGGTAAGTATATTCTGTATATGCATGTTCATATTTTAATTGCATTAGGTTCTTTGTATTCTAATTTGTTTTTTTTTTTTTAGCATTGACATATGCTCGGTAGGATGAGGTAAGTTTTTCTATTATCATGTCATGGGTATTTCCATGAAGTTGAGAAAATATGTAGATCTTAGCATGTGGAGCAATAAGATAAATGAAATGGCAAAGAACCATGGAGGTGTTGGACTTATGATGGAGACCATCACAAGAGGGATTGTCTATCATATCAGGATGTTAGGCCTAAGATCTACAATTTCTAGGAGCCACAGGTAGTTAGGGCATAGCTCATAGAATTCCCCATATTTATGTATTATTTGATAACAGACATGCAAAGAAAATTGAAGGTAATTGGTTCTTGGGTTCCCTGGAGGTTGTGGGTTAGGTTAGGCTCTCTAGAGCCCTATAAAAGTTTGGGTTCTTTAGAGGCTATTGGTTGGATCCCTGTAACATCTTGGGTTTTTTGGAGGATGTGGGTTGGATCCCTATAACAACATGGATTTCCTGGAGGCTTTGGGTTGAGATAGTAGTCCCTGGAGCCCTAGAAAACTTGGGAAGAGACCAATATTGAGTTAATATTTTCAAAATAATAAACTCATGCTTTGGAACCGAGAAATAGATAAATTTAAAGTGCATAGATGCACTTTTAGGTCGAGGAAGCTACATGGAAGATGGTTGATCAGATGCAGGCATAGTATTTGGTTTCAAATTATAGTTGATATCGTCAAGGGAATCGAAATACATTGAGAGATGATACGTGCATGTGAAGTTACAAGGCAGTGTGCTTGGTACAATAAGATAAGGCAACTGGTATATTTTTATATTTATTAATGCACTGGAAATTGTCTGTTTATGGAAGTATGATGCATAGAATCACATGGAAAAAGAGACTACCATGAGATCTTGAACAAAGCTCGGACTGAGCTTTTATTTATGAACCCTTGAAAGCACTTGAAAACCATGGGGGTTGAGTCATGGTGTCCGCTGGAATTTTAGTGTTGCTGGTATTTCATGGCTTTTTTGTCTTTGATTTAGGATTTTGACTATGACTGGTGCATGGCCATGCCACTTTGTTTATGGTGTTGTATTTTTGTTTGTATTTCTATGTTTTTCATATTGTCTTCTTGATCTTGATTTTTATGTTTTGAGGGTATTGGGAAGTGTTTAGGGGAAAGAGGAAAGACAGTGGAGCTTTTGGAGAGCATGTATATAGAACCACCTACACGACGTTTACACAACACCACCTGCACAACGTGTACACAACACCACATGCACGCAACACTGCATGTACCACATGTACCACATGTACATAGCACCACATGCACACAACACCACATGTATAACATGCACATTGCACCATATGTACACAACACCGCACATACAACATGCACAGAGCATTATATGTACACAGTATCGCATATGCAACATGCACACCACACTATATGTACACAACACCACATATACAATATGCACACACCACCATATGTACACAGCACTACACATGAACACAACACTATGTACACAGTACCACACATAAACACAACACTATGTACACAATACCGCACATACAACATGAACACAACACCATATGTACATAGTTACTACATATGAAACATGCACACAACACTATATGTTATATGCCATTTTGTCACATCTGGTAAATAGGCTTGTTAACTAGATCAATCAACATCCATCAACACCTTGTCATCACCCTTTCACAAAGCCCTAAGCATGCCTCTCCCTAATCCCTGAGTTTTTGTTCTTAATTGCTTCATTTCCATGTTTTTAAGGCCCAACACACCTTTCTTACTTAGGATATTGTGTTTAGTGCAAGTTGCTCCACTCTGCACCTGCACTCATCATCAACAGGTTGTCCCTCTCTAGGGTGTGTTGATTCTAGAAATTTGGAAAAAATAAAAATAATCTCGAAGCTTCCTCTTATAGAAGCTTCTAGGAGTTGTTCCATCTCATCCTACCTTGGATATTTCACCCCTTATCCCTTGAGCTCATCCTCCCATCAAGAGTGGATCTCAAGCCTAGATTAGTAAATGGATAATAATTCCTAACCTACCATCCTCTCCTATATATTTACTGCCTTCCAGAAGCTAGGGGTTGGCTTTTGGAGATTTATTACCCACATGTTGTGGCCCTAAATCTGAGATTCATCATTCCATGCATTGAGGTGACATAGTGGTGTACTTTGTGGCAAGGAAGGAAAAGTCAACTTGGGGAGTTCTTTACCTGATCAGCTCCTATATTTGGTTGTAACTCTCTCCATTTATATTAATACAAGGAGTACATTGTTTTCCTATATATGATGTTGATTTTCATATGTTTCAATGCTTTTATGATCCATTGAATGAATTGATTGGATAATGTTACATATATATTGTATATTTTTGGCTTGTTGTTGTTATATGTGCAGGTTCTAATTATAGGAATCAGATATAGGATTGGAACGTACAATCCAAGAAGAGAGTGAAGCTTTAGAAAGATTCCAAGTAGGCCTCATCTCTTTGTTCAATTACTTTAGGGGAAACATTATATTCTTTGTCCTTTTGTTTTTCTAGACCATGCCACTAGGTATAGGGAAGAAAATTTTGTCCGCATTCATAGATTCTGCATAACAAATTGGCGACTCCGCTGGGGAACAATTCATTCCCTTGGTGGTTCTCATGTCCTTAGTACATGTTTTTCCTCTTTTTTAGACTTCCATTGTCTCAATCAGTCTGAATTCACCCTAGGAAGACATTTCATTGAGATTTAGTTGCATTTTTTGAGTCAAAAATTAGCATTCCTTGATCAATGCTCCCCCTGGTCAAGAGATAGAGTGTTGAAATGCACCCTAACCTTCTTTGTGACTGTGTTTAAAGTGCACCCCAACCCTCTTTGTACCTGCGTTGCAGAGCATTGGTGCCCTTCCATCACCTGTGTTGACCCCTATTTCGTGCACACATTTTTCTTGTTTTGGTTTTCTCTTTGTTCAGCCTTGTTTCAGCTGCTCTTCCTTGTGTCTCTAAGTGCCTTTTGGTCTCTCAGAAGCCTCCATCTGGTTTTTTTTTTTTTTGTGTTTTTGATGAGAATTTGTTTATATCTTCCTTTTTTATTGTCCTTAGGTCATTAGCAAACTGATTTGTTTGATTATTGAGTGCTTGAAATAAATGGTTTTTAGTCATCGTTCTAAATAGTTTATTTTTATCAGTGGTTATACATGCATCTTAGTTTTCTCTCATTTGATAATTAAGTGGAAAAAACTCTTTGCATTGGCATATAGGATTTTGTGTGTGAATTGGAATTGAAACGGTTGCATTTAAGGGAATTTCACTTAGCATATTGTTTGTGGCATTTTGTATGTTGCATACTCTTTGTTCTCTTCCCTCCTTTAGATAGATTCTCATTGAAAAGGAAAGTTTCAATTCTTCATGCTAGCTTTCATTTTAGGATATTGAGGTGAAATTCGAGGTGAGCCCTAAAACTGAAATATAATTGAAGATAAACATTAAAATTTATTGAATCAACCTAAGGATCATTTGTAACATTAATGAAAACATTTAGAGGTCTAAGCTAGAGACATGTTTCGACGTCTATAAACATAGGAGTTGTTTTTTTTTTCCAGCGTTGCATCCCAGGGGTGAAATCACGTTCCACGTACATAAGTGTATCATACTATTCTCCACATACCTTTGGGTATATTGGATGGCGCTCCATGCATCAAAATTATATGGGAACGCTCTCATCGTGTAATTTCGCATTATAAAACACTAACATAGACTACACTTCCACGTACCGTCGAGTATATTTAGGAAGTCTACCATAGGTTGCTATCCTCACCATAGCTAACCGAGTCGATCGCCTTGTATACTGTGATACATCGAACACAACATTCGGGGATA
Organism: Pinus albicaulis; assembly: GCA_034641835.2. Taxonomy (NCBI): domain Eukaryota; kingdom Viridiplantae; phylum Streptophyta; class Pinopsida; order Pinales; family Pinaceae; genus Pinus; species Pinus albicaulis. The sequence goes on from CM076584.1 coordinate 38,560,159, forward strand.
TTTTATGCCCGTACGTAAATCCTTGGTTCTCCAAGGTTGTATATTGCAGTTCACAATTTCTTGGTAAACCTTTATGCCTAGTTACCCCTTTTTGATTTATTTTTGTGTTAATTATTAAATTTTATTTATTCAATGTGGAATAAAAACGCCTTACCCTTCGTCATTTGCGTAGAATTAAAAATAATCCTCCTCTTCCACTAGAGGCAACTCCTAGCCATCGTCAGAAGCACAAGAAAATGCAAACTACCGAATCAGGAACTTTGGGAACTACTTCTAGTCCTCCTCCTGAAATTGATCCACTAGAATCATCCTTTCCTATCAGTATTGAGCTCGAGATTACTTCTTCTTTTGCTAGTGAATCTGACACAGTCAAAACATAAGCACCTGAGACTTTTGTAACACCCTCCTCCAACATCTACCCAAGTAACCGGGAAACCAGGGTAAACATGCGATGAGAGGCTATGATGATCTGATTCAACCTCCTAAGTGACCTTAAGGAAGTGGAATCAACGAAAACACATCACACATGCCTTCCACATCAGCAAAAAAAATCCCAGGAGCCATCCCAACCACTCAGGTAACCATCCCCCTAGGTACCATAGAGTTTTTATACCATAAAACCCCAAGACTCTCCCTTGATATGGGCAAGGGTGTGTATGGGAGGCTCTTAATGCTCCCAAAGCATGGACATGCATGCATTGTAGGAATTTACAGGGTAAGTTCCTTAGATCAAACACCAAAAGTCACCGCTCACAAACAAATCACAAATCAGTACACCCATTATTTGACATGGTTAAAACCCTTGAAGAGGGAAACAGCCCATGGCCTGAGCCAACGCGACCACTTCAGGCAATTTATTAATATAAAGAAAGAAAATTTACATAATCTTCTCTCATAAACGGTTACCGAACAAACGACCCTCCATACTCTTTAAATAGAGATCATGGACCAATCGGGTTTTTAAGCCATGGATCAAGTGTCGGTAATACCGAGGAGAGATTGAACCGTCGGATCACTACATATCGTGACCGTCGGATTATAAGTTACAAATGTACATAGTAAATAAACACACTTTACCTAACTCTAAGTTAGACCACGTTATACTTAACTATTTCCTATGTGTTGAAATATCCTAACGTGCATCCGGGGAATTTTTTCCTCAAACCTATGCCAGTGTCCCGGAGATTTGAGCCACTTTTCAGGCCCAGAGCCCAGGTCACTTCCCAGAAATCAATGGCAGGTTCATAAATGAATTATAACAACAGAACAATGATACATTCACCAAAAAATTGATAAGGTCTATATTGGACCCCTACTGCCATGATAGGCATTTCGTCAAACATGTCACAAATGTGTAATCTACAGGTTTAATAACATATCTGAGCATAGAGGTTGCATACTTATTTGGTAATATTTAAGAATCATTTTTCCCTTATATCATTATTTGCATTATAATATATTAGGTCATAGATACATTGTTCATTCATTTACAAATCAAAACATGAGAAGAGCCATACAGCATCATTGTCATAATACATGCTTATAACCAATTTAATAACAACAGAAATATCAAGGATACATCAGCCATAGAATCCACATATAAACTAGTAAATTTACACATAAGATGTCAAGGAGATAACCTCTTATTAATGAATGCAAAAGCCAACCCAATATGGGACTACCACTTTCCACCCGACCATAGATTAGCTGAGTTGAATCTCTCTTCAGCCAATCACCCTCATGCCATATTCCAAGCATGAATGTGGGACTAAGATCAAAAGAACCAACCATGGCATCCTGAGGCTAAACCACCTCACCCCTGTCAATAGAAACTAGGCTTTACCACAATCCATCCTGGATCACTAGGCCAAACAAAAAACATGTAATAACAGGCTTTACCATGATCTCCACCACATCACTAGGCCAACACAAGCATGTAATAATAGGCTTTACCATGCTCCACCAAATCACTAGGCCAAAACAAGCATGGATGCCACCAGATTTCTCCACCTACACCATGAGGAATTTTTCATGTCTCCTAGTCCCTCAGGTTTTACTGCAATCCAAACCGGATCACTAGGCCCTAAACCAAGACTTCACTCTCCAGGATTTACCGTATATCCCATCCCAATATTCCTATCCCTGATGGAGAGCACCCACCTCTAGGCTTTACCGTATATCCCACCATTCACCAGTCAAGGATTCTTACCCCCACTGATGCAACACAAAATCCAACTTTACCGCAACCCGCAGTTTGCTTAGGGTTACTAGGCTACGTGTTCTATCATTCAGAGATCCACCGCACTGATCTTCAAATTCATTTGAAAATCCATCTCAACCAAAACATGAGAACCCCATCACACCATGGCTATCCTAAAATGACAAGGCTAGGCTGAAAACACAATCACACCTAGGAAAACCCATGCCATGACAGCAAAGAACCACATTCAATACCATGCATGCCAAATCTAGCAAGGAAATCACACATGGAAATAGATAACTGCAAATAATTGTATTGTAGCTACTTGATCCTACTCTTCCTTGCTTGCTCCTTCCTTCCTCTTTCCTTTTTTCCTTTCTTGATCCCATTCAAAAGTTCTTTGAGAAAACTCCAAGTGTCCAAGAGTGTGAGAGAGAGAGAGAGAGAGAGTAATGAGAGAGCCCCAAAATTGAACTGAAATTTTTTTTGAGAAAAAAGCTTTCAATTGTATCCTTAGAAGCCTTTTTATCAATGAGGCATATAGTTTCTTCATTTTCCATTATTTTCCTTCATTTCCTCCTCACATGCACCTGTGAGCTTTCACCTTTATTTTCTCCTATTTTCCATTATTTTAATAAATCAATGTGCCAAAAAATTCCATTTTCCATTTCCAATTCCTTTGCCATTGCCTTTGCCAATTTCTTGTAGCCATAATAACAGTAATGAACACCCACTAGGATGCTTTTCCCAACATTCGGCTTGGAATAAGTGTCCCATCAACCATGGTTATTATTTTTCCTTTATTAACTTTTATTACATGAAATTTTCACCAGGGTTGTTACAACTTTGTTGCTTGAGGTTATTGAGCAGGAATTTAATGAATCATACACCTTAAAACCTGAGTTTCCTCATACATCTTCACCTATTACTTCAGGACCTTCCTCTTCTCTTCCTCTGTCTCAGACACAACCACAAACTATATATCTTGGACTCGACGGTGAACCACTTCAACCTAATCTTTTGAATATTGAAGATATCCCACAGGAAGAATCTCATCCCTCTTCTCCTGTTCACTTGAGAGGACTTCCTTTTATCAAGTTTATCCTCTTTCTCCTCCTCAAGCTCTATTACAATCTCCTTTACTTGATTCTTCTCCTTTCGCTCATGGCAATCATCTTTGGGATTGTTAACCATGATTGAATCTGCTATGGTTTCCCAGCCTGCCACTATGGTTGAGACGACCAATGTTGCTACCTCATCCATTTTTGTAACATCGCTAGATACACATTTTTATGGTAGCCTGTCCATCCCACCTGGCTATCAATCGTTGTCTAGTACCTTATCTGGTGCAACATCTAGCCCATGGACCTCTCCCATGTTATATACTTCTGGAATTCCACCTAGCACTTGTTTAATGAGCACTATACAGTCTACACCTTCTCCTCCACTACACCTACAGTTGAAAAACAGGCTAGCCCTTATGTTAGTGTATGTGGATACCTACAACAACCCAATTCTCCTTATGTCAGGTACCCAGGGAAATTGACTCCATCATCCCCTCCTCATTTTGAAGAGGGGAAACTTGTTGTCGGTATACCAAAAATTAGTTCTCAAACTTATTTGAATCCTTCATCTCCTACAATGGTTGTTAATGTTGGAAACCTACTTTTCCTATACAGCCTATTTCATTCATGGATCCACCCTTAATTTCTCAATATGTGCCATCCACATCCCAAATTCCTACCTACAATCTATACCTCAATAAGCTCAAATCAATGTAAGCCAACCTTTATAGGTTGTACCTATGATTCAATAGATCCCATCGGTATCTAGTATCTCCCAGGTCCCATTTAGTCATCCTTTACAAGGTAACTTATATTCTTAATAACTTGGACAAGGCATTCCTCAAATTCTGGTAGGACAGGGTGCATATGGTATGGCACGACCACCTTCGATTCCACCTTATGTTGGGATAATGAAAAATCCCATGGGGCAAAAATATCAATCCTATAAGGGTATCCCTCATGTTATTTCTAAATTGGTACTGATGGGTTACTCCACTAGAAAATTTAGAGTAACTATTTCAACCAACTTTTAACTGAAGATTAGCCTCTTCAATCTGAGAGGGCTCTCTCAAGGTAACCTATGGTTTTCAATGAAAACTCTATTAGATGGCTAACTGTAATGACTGTAACTTGATTGTGATTGATTTCTAGTTGAAAATATAAATGACTTGCTACCATTGGGCTAATGGAGTCAACATCATGAAACTCAATGAAAATAATCCTTCTTAAGGAAACTGAGGCAAATGAAAGTTTCAATGAAAAGATGGTACACACATAACACAGGAAGGAAATAGAAGTTCAATATCTAAAGGAAGTCAGAGAATTTTCTCCAAGAATTATGAGTAATTAGACATAAAACTTGTTGCATATATTAAACATGAAAAATATAAGACATAGTAGTCATTGAAAACCTCATTCGAATCTCAAGTGAAGAAGGCCAAATATCCACTGTGTATTACTGAATATCAAAATATTTTACAAAGTAGCAGTGTGATTCAATATTCTCCAACCCATTCAAACTCTTTCCTCTTACTATTTATAGAATTAGAGACCTTTACATCATGTCTACCAACTAGGCTAGACCACCAAATATCTTCAAGGACACCTAATATAACTAACAACTAATTACAAGGAGGAAAAGTAGAGACAATTATGTTTTTGAGAATTAGAAACCTAATAGGAGTCTTTCACTCATTATTACCTTAACTAACTTATTAAAACCCCATACATAGAAAGGCTTTATCGAAAGAGCAGCCTTATGACGTGGCAGAAAACATGATTTAACAATAAAACACAGTGGCATAAATTTAGGAATTGTTCTTCGGATTCTTCTCATAAACTGTCATGATGATGATGTGGTAGCATGATGAGTTGGCATCTCCAAACCACCCTTGTGATGAGTGTTTCTTTCAGAAATTATCTCCTCTAATACTATTTGACATTTCATATGGAAAAAACCCTTGGAAACTTTACTTATCCTTCGGAAATTTCCAAAAAATGGCTTTGATGCAAAAACAGGCCTTTTTAGGCACTTCTGCAGTGAGATTTTGCAGCGAATAAATTCAGACTGTGTTGTACATCTGCTACTTTTGACCAGTGGATGGTGTTAAGTGATCAAAAACATTTAAATACAGGCCTTAGAGCTCCTTAACCAAGTCAAAATTAGGGGTTTTGAACCAAAAAGACATCTTCAACAATTTTGTAGCAAAAATTGGGCTTCAAGTCGGGGACATGCTACGGAATTGCCTAATTCCCCTCAGACTTCACATAATTTGGATTTTTGACCTATAAAAGGTCCATGAGTGTATTTGAAGGTGAGATATGATGAAATAAGACAAAAATATCTATTTTTCATTATTACCTCTTCATTTAGCAGCAGGTTCTTCATGAGTAACTTCAATAGGTTCCTCTACAACCTTCATTCTCAAACCCTTCTTCTCTAATTCAACCTTCACCATTTCCATTTGTTCCTTCAATTCTTTGACTTTCTCTTAAGATTATTCTTTCCTTCCTACAACCATAAGTTCTTTTACCTTGTGTATTTCATCATGATGCATAAAGGCTTGGTTCTTTTCAGCAATTTCTTGGCCTTTGCCAGGGCTTCTTCAAAAAAGGTGACCTAATCAGTTACTCTCTTTTCCATCTCATTTATCAACTCTCTATCTTGTTTGTATTTCTCCAGCTCCATCTTAGTTTCAAGTAGCTCTTCTCTAGCCTCCCTTAGTTGTTCTTTAAGAAGCTCCCCTTCAGTTTTCTCTGTGACCTTTTCTTTACCTTTCCTTTGTTTGAAAGTTTATTCTTCATCTTTGAGTTGTTCTTTCAGTAAATCTACCTCAGACTTATTCTGAACCTTCCTTTTGGATTTACCTTTCTTTCCCTTAGTAATGTTTGTCTCAGTAGGTGTCAAATCTATGATTTCTTCCACCAATGGCCTTTTTCCTTTATCTTTGTTCTGATGCTTGTTGTCATCTTTAACAACCTCAACCCTCTGAGATCTGGTGAGAGGTTTTCTAGGTTTAAACAGAAAACCTAAATCTTCATTAGATAAATCTAACTTCTTGGCAGTGAGACCTTTCTTTTTAGTTTTGAAGCCCTTTACCTCTATCGATTTCACTACAGGAGTCTCTACAATGTATATTTCCTGTAAAATATCTTCAAGCCTACGTTTACCTCCAATGGATTCCTTTTTGCTTCTCCTAGGCCTTTTTGCAGTGGGTTTGGACTTGTTGATTGTATCAGACTCTATAACAGGTTTGCTAGATGCTAGATGAGGTGATTCCTCTTGAAATAATTCCTTTTCTATCTCCATGGGTTCAGCTAAAGGCTGCAAACCATCTTGATGATCACCTTCTATCTCTGCAATGGTATACATCTCTTGTCTAGGAGTAACAGTCTTGGATTTAGGATTTTTCCTTGGAGTTGGAGCATCTATTTCATAGCCACTCATAAACAAAAATGTTGCCCAATATCTATTCAGTTTGTTCAGTTCTTCCTACACTAGCAATTTAATTAATCCATGGTGAAAAATCGAAGTTTCACTTTTTTCAGGCCTACCCTGCACCTTATCTGACATTTTTCCAAGACTTCTAAAAAGATAGAAAGGAATATCCATTATTTTTTTACCTGTAAAATGAAGCATCAACTTGAAATGATATACGTAGATTGTATGAAACCTACCCTCGCAAGTAAAGTACTTATGTATCACCACCAGTAGTTTAGAATAGTTGTCTTTGAGACAAGTTCTAGGAATCCCTACAGTCATATTTATCCCTACATGCTCAGGTTTCAGAAAATCATCACAAATTTGTAAACTGAACTTCGTGGCCTCAAACCACTCTTCTCCTATTCTAGGGATTCTTGTTGCTTGAGAAATGATATCAAGTGAAACTGACAAATGGAGGATACCCAACTTTGTAGAAGTTCCCTTGAAATTCAGTGAAAAATCTTGTGAAACCTATATATGATGACCCTGTCATATTTGGAAAAACTGCATGCATCCTGCTTTTTTGAAAGCCTCCATAAATCTTGGATATTTTTTGGCTCGAGGAGTCCTGACCCAAGTTCAGAGGTTAAGGTTTTCCAACAAACCCCTATACTACTGGCCCTTTCGGTAGTGACCTACTTGTGCAGGTCAAAGTCTCACCCGAAGTAGTATAGGTGGGTGCTGGAACCAGGTTTCCGCACCCTAAGAAAGGATAGGTAATGCAAGCAAAGTTGCGTCCAGCTTTATGATGACCAGATTTCCTACTACAGAGCCGGATCTATAGGTCTCCTTTGCATCCACGTGCGCAAGGTCAACTATACTACGGTGCTCAATAAATCATATGCTTCTAAGACAGTAACGCAATATTTCATAAAATATAACAGAACAGATCCAGATACACTAACCACACTTACACAGTATTTTCGCAGCTTAACACAGAATACGCATAATCCGGCAATTACCACAAATTCGCATAAACAGTACACATAGATCAGTTACTCCAACAGCCTTTATTATTCATCAATCCGTCAATTCCTTCTTAAAATACCCAACCCGACCTGCGCACACAGCAGGACTCTAGATCTCCGTGCACACAGCCAGCAGGAGTCCTTTCCCCAAAAACCCAAACAGATCTACTAAGCCATAATTCACATCAAGAGCTCATCATCTTCTTCTTACCTTACAATTCAAAATTTTCCTCTATTTATAACAATCTAGCCTAATATTTCCTATGGTCCGCAAACCGTGGTTTGTGGATTCCGGATCTACCCTTTAACCCATTACAATTCTTTTCGGGGCTTTGTCCCACCCCAAACCCCAGTGCTAGACTAAATATAATCAAAATTATACAAAATCGGACCAGCTTCATAGCTTGTAGGAGACCCTGTTCCAATAGTCCCCCAACACAATCTTGTGACTCGTCCCAAGTCACTGTGGCCGCGGGTCAGCCAATCGTCCCTGGAGCTGCACACTTATCTCAGTCTTGCCTAAGCAATCTGTTAGCCACCTATAAAAATTTGTCATATCAAATGGTGGCTATATTTTTTTAGCCTTCAAGAAACAATTTATGTCCAAAATTGTGATTTCTTGAAGTCTTATTATGATAATTACCCTTTGAGTTAATCTTCACTGTTGTTTCACTATTAAATCCTAAAGTACTTGTTGATTTCCAAGAGAAAAAACTGCTCATGAGGCTCCATTTTTCATCATTTTTACTACTCCTTTTACTCATAAACAAGCCCCATTTTCATCCCTATTTCCTTCATAAAATCCCTCCATTAACCTTCATTTGACTTCTAAACCATTATGAAACCCTTTTTTAAACCTTATAGTTCCCTTTATTTGGTTTAAAACTACCTCCTTTTATATATCGAAACCCTTACTTAGCCTTAAAAACCCTGTTTTTTGGCCTAAAAACCAGTTTTTCTACACTATAAGGTTCTTAAGCTCCCAAGGGCTTATACCCTTCAACCCTTTCTCTCATATGTCCTAGAGCCCGCAATCGAGCGCTTAGAACATAAAACCCCATGTAAAAAACCCCTTTTCCCTTATATTTTCCATTCCCAACATATATTATTAAAAATGAATCTGGACCGTTGATCTACATAAATCAACGGCCATCAGGTTCCATTTGTCCGCCCATCCATCCTGCCTTACCTTTTCCTTCATCCATATATCTGATTCATCTTTAAATCCTAACTGTCTGATCCAATGATCCAACGACTAGGACCTAACCCCCATTGCGCAATCGCAATCGAGGTTTCCTGTTTCTTTGTTACCCTTTTACTTTAAAAACTCTGATGCGATAAGCCCTTTCTTTTTTTGACCCCGGTCTCCTTTCCAAAAGCGTTGGTCCTTCGATGGCCCGATTCGTCGATTTCATCTCAGTCGTTGAATCCACAAGAACCAACGGCCAAGATTGTGTCGCACTCCGCCCATAACCCTTCATCATTTCCCCTCCAATTGAGTCTTGATCGTCGATCTTACTCCCAGATCCGACAGACAGCGCTCCGTCGCATCGTGCAAGTCTCAAGTTCCATCCCCTTTTCTCCTCTGATTTGTGATCCCCGATTAAAATCATCACCGTCCATTCTATAAATCCAATGGCCAGGATCTATCCCGACCTTTCAAACAAACCCAACACTTTCCCGCTACGTGACAAAAAAACATACGTCATCACAGGGCCCCACTTCATTCCTCCTCCGCGCACCTTTCAATATCACATTCTTTCCGCACCGTTGGATCTGGAGCCTCCGATCCAACGGCTGATGATGCGTATCGCAAAATTTTTGTGCCCAAGAGTTAACGCTAAATTTTTTTTTTGAAATAGGCAGTATTGGGAGGGACACGCGTTAGATAACGTATGGAATCGCATTTTTTTTTTCTATACCGATTTTCCCCCCAGAGCCCGCGCGAAAACCATTAATGGTTTTCAGCATTACCGCTGCCCTCGCAACGCGCCTTCACTTTTAAATCCCAGCTGTTGATCTCTGAGATCTCCATGCATTTTCCCTTCATCTATTCTCCCAAATGAATTGATCAAAAGATCTCCAATGTTGATTGTCCTAATCCAACGGATCTTGTTCACCGTCACGCCCAAACTTCCATTTACACCTGGTTAGCTGCTCTGCCAGGATTTTCCTCCCTTTTTCCGCTGCATCCGCATTTTTCCTCACTGCTCCTCCACCCTCACGAGCCTCTGAAGCAGTCTTTACCCCCTCGCAGGATTTATATAACATGGTTAAATTGTCTGTTTGCAGGTTCCACAATGGTTTTTCTCAGGTTTTCTTACAGTCACAGAGGTGACACTTCGGTTCAGAGTGACGACTCTGTAACCTATCAATACAATTGGGAAGCCATGCAGGGTGAATTCTAAGATGGATTGATGCGTCATGAACATCAATCATACCTGTAAACCCTCCAACTGACCGAAAGCCACCTGCACCACTGAAACAAAGCAGTAAAGTGTATCAGTAATGAAGAATCAAGAAATTAAGTTTAAAGGGTGATTAAAGCCAAAGTTTGAACATCTGGTTTTTAATCCACACTTTAAAGAGATAAAGACAGTATCAGAGAATGAAGACCCGAAAAAAAAGATCAAGGCTAATTAAGCCTAAACACTGACCAAAAGAAAATTAAAAGTGTTTTAAGAAAAAATGAAAAATATCAGTAAAAGGGGCCTCCACTACCACATCAGAGGCCATTTATCCTCTACAGCTACCAAAGTGCCACCTGCAGCCTCAATAAATCAAAGGAAGGCATAGTTATTACCTATTCAGTGATATTTTGTTTAAAGACAGCCAGAGTTATTGCCAGCCTACCTAAAGAGTTTTAAAGTCAACAAAATCTGCCAAGTAGCTTAAAACTTAATGAAAACCAATTAATACAAAGAAATATCAGAAAACTTCTCTATTGAACCCCTTAAAGGCAGAGAGGAATTAACTGTATTAATTGAGCCTAGAGATATTTTCTTTCATCCCACCTCCTCTTTCTTCTATAAATACTTCTGAAGAAGATAAGATGATGTTGGTTGTTGGACTATTGATGTAATACTTGATGCTCGAAACTTTCTGCATGTAAATATTTTTCAGAAGCTGTTGAAGCTCTATTTGTAATCAAAGAAGTTAGGCTAAAAAGAGAAGTTGTTGTTGTACCGAAACATTGGACTTGAAGTATGTAACTAGATTGACATCAATATACAAGTTGATTCATGGGATCCTGGTCTATACCATTGGTGATGTACCTCTCATTGTACTTGTTTTCCTTCTTATGTTTTCCATAAAATTGTCCATTTTTCTCTGATAAAGAACAGCCAATATAGAGCTAGGATTTACTCTTGGAAGTACCCTACTCTCACTGATAAGCTTTATCTTTATGTTTTCCTCCAATTATGTATTTAAGAATGATTTAATACAGTCCAAATAGTCAAGGAATTTTGGTGAGCCCATGTCTTACTGTCTAAACTTTAAATATTGTTCTTGAATGATTTTTTCATTACATGCTAAGTAGAGTTGGACTAGGAAAGTTTATGGTTTGCCCTGTCTTCTAGTTTTTTCTCCAAAGGTTGTTTGAAATTTTCCCTAAGAGTATGCTGAAAGCAAGCCTGGATTTTAATGATATCTTACTTGATCTTAAGCTACTCTATGGTTCCTTATATGTTTTCATCCTTTCTGAAAGTAGTCATGAGGATTACTGGATTTTTTTTCTGATAAGTTGGATTTAGTACAAGTTTGTCCAAAGAAGTCTATGGTTAGCCCTGTCCTTTGGTTTACTTCGAAGTAGTTACTTAAAGGATTTTTCTTGTTCAGCAGAGTTAATTAATTCTTGATGGAGTTGTTAGCTTTACTTTTTTCTCAACACTTTAATGTTCCATCCCATCATTTAATCTAAAGAAACCTTTGTTATAGATGACTTGCCCCATGGACCACTCTTGAAAACTGTTGTGCAATTAAAACATTTTGTGACTCCATAGCCCAATGGATTTAAGTGTTTCTTCATACCTATCCTATCAGTTAAACCCTGTTTGGGTTATTCACACCTTCACCACTCTGAAACTCTTTCATTTTCACGAATTTCCACTCAATTAAAGATCATACCCGACCAACCAAACAAACAAAAACCCTTGTTCTTAATAACTAGCCTAAAATCATACTAAAAACCTTAAAAGATAAATCAATCTTTGCACTTATAGACAGATCCCTCTCTGGATTCAGGAGGGCTAGATCCTAGAATCCCAAATTGGTTTTTCATGTAGGCTCTGTGTTAAAACCTTAGTTAAACTAAGAGGGGGGGGGGGGGGGGGGGGGGGGAATCATAATTTAACACAAACATGAATTTTTTGAACTTTCAATTGAACTTAATTACACTTTATCTTCATGATCAACTTTATATGTGAACAATCTTAATATATGAA